>JARLTB010000418.1:0-327275 GCA_030141615.1 Unio pictorum
GTGTGTGTGTGTGTGTGTGAGAGAGAGAGAGAGAGAGAGAGAGAGAGAGAGAGAGAGAGAGAGAGAGAGAGAGAGAGAGAGAGAGAGAGAGAGAAACAGCTTTGTTTGGTCGGCCAATTCATAGTCAGATTAGTGTCAAGCTGTTCTGAACAGGTTCTTCTTTCCTCGCCGTTTGTGTCAAGCCCGTTCCCTTGGCTGTGATTTCGCTTTGCTGCAATACCTTATAGCTTGTGAATGCTTCAATATATGTGCTTGCTCTCTGCGGCGGCGGCGGGAAGGAAATAGAGAGAGATAGAATGCTGTCTGCTGCTGCTGCTGCTGATGGTTGTGGTGGTAGCGAATGCCAGACAAATTTGACGTCCTTTGCTGCAATACCTTATAGCTTGTGAATGCTTCATATATCTATTCTTGCTCTCTACGGCGGCGGCGGCAAGAGAGAGAGAGAGAGAGAGGGAGAGAGAGAGAGAGAGAGAGAGAGAGAGAGAGAGAGAGAGAGAGAGAGAGAGAGAGAGAGAGGGAGAGAGAGAGAGAGAGCGATAGAGAGAGAGCCAGCTTTGTTTGGTCGGCCAATTCAAAGTCAGACTAGAGTCAAGCTGTTCAGAACAGTCTTCTTTCCCTTCTTTCTTTTCTTTCCGTTTCTGTCAAGCCCGTTCCCTTGGCTGTGGTAGCGCTTTGCTGCAACACCTTATAGCTTGTGAATGCTTCAATATATGTGCTTGCTCTCTGCGGCGGCGGCGGCAAGGTGAGAGAAAGAATGCTGTCTGCTGCTGCTGCTGCTGATGGTTGTGGTGGTAGCGAATGCTTACAAATGGGACGTCCTTTGCTGCAATACCTTATAGCTTGTGAATGCTTGAATATATCTATTTTTGCTCTCTGCGGCGTCGGCGGCTAGGATAGAGAGAGAGAGAGAGAGAGAGGAGAGAGAGAGAGAGAGAGAGAGAGAGAGAGAGAGAGAGAGAGTAGAGAGAGAGAGAGAGAGAGAGAGAGAGAGAGAGAGAGGAGAGAGAGAGATTGAGAGAAAGAGAGACAGCTTTGTTTGGTGGGCCAATTCAAAGTCAGACTAGAGTCAAGCTGTTCTGAACCATGTCTTCTTTCCCCGCCGTTTGTGTCAAGCCCGTTCCCTTGGCTGTGGTTTCGCTTTGCTGCAATACCTTATAGCTTGTATAGCTTGTGAATGCTTCAATATATGTGCTTGCTCTCTGCGGCGGCTGAGACAAGGAGAGAGAGAGAATGCTGTCTACTGGTGCTGCTGATGGTTGTGCAGGTAGCGAATGCCAGACAAATGGGACGTCCTTTGCTGCAATACCTTATAGCTTGTGAATGTTTTAATATATCTATTCTTGCTCTCTGCGGCGGCGGCGGCGGCAAAGAGAGAGAGAGAGAGAGAGAGAGAGAGAGAGAGAGAGAGAGAGAGAGAGAGAGAGAGAGAGCCAACATTGTTTGGTAGGCCAATTCAAAGTCAGACTAGAGTCAAGCTTATCTGAACAGGGTCTTCTTTCCCCGCCGTTTGTGTCAAGCCCGTTCCCTTGGCTGTGGCTTCGCTTTGCTGCAATACCTTATAGCTTGTGAATGCTTCAATGTATGTGCCTGCTCTCTGCGGCGGCGGCGGCAAGGAGAGAGAGAGAGAATGCTGTCTGCTGCTGCTGCTGATGATGGTTGTGGTGGTAGCGAATGCCAGACAAATCTGACGTCCTTTCATGCAATACCTTTTTGTTTGTGAATGCTTCAATATATCTATTCTTGCTCATTGCGGCGGCGGCGGCGGCAAGGAGAGAGAGAGAGAGAGAGAGAGAGAGAGAGAGAGAGAGAGAGAGAGAGAGAGAGAGAGAGAGAGAGAGAGAGAGAGAGAGCTTTGTTTGGTCGGCCAATTCAAAGTTAGACTAGAGTCAAGCTGTTCTGAACATCAACAGTCTTGCTGCGGTTCTGGATCCTGGACTCTTGCTCGAGATGGCCTTTTCACTTGCCAGTAGTAGCGCGGTGTTCGGGGCACGAGACAAGCAATTCGTGAGATACGTGAGGGACGGTCCTTGATGTTAGCTTTCACTACTTCCGGTAAAGGTCCGCCCCGGATTATGGACTTATAAGGACTTTGTCGGACGATTTCCGTCAAACACATTAAAACCAGACGTTGCCAGTTCAACCTTGGGTCGGACGTGGTCGGAGGCAAAAATCTTTATCTTACTAAATAAATTAATGAGTTTGGTGTCACTAGATGCGCAATTGAATTACCTTTCAAATGGTACCAAGTATGTTACAATAGTTTAAGTAGTTTTTGAGAAAATCCAAATTCTGACTCAATCGGCTTGGGTCGGAAAAAAGACTGATATAGCCGGGATTTTGTTTAATATACTGGTTTCAAGACTTATTTGATGAACGATTTAGGCGATCGAGTTGTCAAAATACGCGAAATAAAATTACCTACCTGGTGATGTGTTATTTGTCTTAAAAAATTAATAAATAAAAAACTCTATACGGATATACGATATCAACAACAAAATGAAACGGCAATTTGGTATGTCTGTATCTTTATAATTATACTACATACAAGACTGAGGTCATCATTTCCAGGCGTAAGATACTCGATATAATAAGGTTTCAATAATATTGTTATTAAAACTTGCATGGAAATGTCAGCATTAATAATTTTAATGTAAAATAATGCACCGAAAATGGTAGCAAACGATAGGGGTTCATTATGATCAATTATTATTAAATCACATAGAGTAAATGTTATGCACATGTACTTATTTGGAAGGTAATAAGACAGTGTATGCAATAGATAATTGGATTTTGAAAAAAATAATAAATAGATATAGGTTTTACACAAACTAAAAATGCAATAGCATATATCGCGGATTTGGTTTGAGGACATGGAATTGGGGGTAGTAGTACGTGGAAAATTCCATCCGTGAAACTACACATACAAATTAGAATAACAGGCGGAGTAGGGTCGTGAATTTTACTCACATTACTGATCCAAATCTTATATTATATAAGTTACTATGTAGCCAGATAACTACTCTATTGACCACGGAAATCAGACAAAATTTATACAAAGAGATGTTGTAATATAATAATAATAATATATATCAATTGACTATATCGTCCAAAAATTTTATAGTATGACGTTAGTTTCAATGTAGCTATTTTAGTAATTAATCGTGATTTCCTAGTGTGTATGATACCATTAGGTGGAGCGTTTCCACGTATATATTTATGGCGAGTAGTATTGTAATAACTTAAAGAAGTATTAGAAATAGGACAGCGGGCATACCCCCAGTTATCAGTAACACTCAGTGAAGGGTTTGCTACGAGGAATTGCGGACGGACTAACGGCACACGTTCCGCAGGAGAAACCGGCCGTGGTTTGAGTATGGGGAATATAGAGGCCTAGTAGTGGCAGAATTTCCACCTTAAAACCTTCGGCTGGTAGGATGGATTTGGTATAACCTTAAATGTGAACGTAATACTGATTACAATTAAGTATTATATACGTTATATCGTAGCCCGAGAAGTAGTCGTTAGACTAGGGCATACGGACACAAAATATACCGATATATATGGTATAAAAAATGTACTGAAAGGTATAGATCCAGATGAAATTTTCGGCTGGTAGGTATTTAAATTTTATTTTCTATAAAAATTAGTAGTCATATCCTAGTATGTAATAAGCCGTTGGGTAGGGAATTTTAGCGGTATATAGCTGGATAATACTTTGAAAATAACTCATAGAATTATTAGAAATAGGACATCGGGCATACCACCAGTTATCAGTAACCCTCAGTGAAGGTTTTGCTACGAGGAATTGCGGACCTACTAACGGTGACTCAAGCAGAAAATGACATGTCGATATATACCTTTCACTAAACTATTTCTACATAAATATTTTGTATATTTTCTTTCAATTCTGTCTTAGTCAATCGACTACTTCTCGGGCTACAATATAACTTATATAATACTTCATTCTAATCAGTATTACGTTAACATTCATCGTTATACCAAACATCATTGGTTTTCTAGAAATATGCCTCAATGTTTTCAATATATGACATAAATAATCGAATTAATAACTAGATCCTATATCAACAAATAAATGCACCTAAGAAACAAATGTGTAGCAAAGTTGTAAAACAAACTTATACAATATATAATTGTGACTCAAGCGGAAAATAACATGTCGATATATACCTTTCACTAAACTATTTCTACGTAAATATTTTGTATATTTTCTTTCAATTCTGTCTTAGTCAATCGACTACTTCTCTGGCTACAATATAACGTATATAATACTTCATTCTAATCAGTATTACGTTAACATTCATCGTTATACCAAACGTGTCGTACCAGCCTCAAATTTTAATTTAGAACATCCGCCTGTACTAGGCCCGGCATTTCCCATACTAAAACCTTTATCGTTGTTACGGTTGGTATGCCCGCTGTCCTAATTCCAATAATTCTATAAGTTAATTTAAGAATATTTTGAAGCTCTATACCCGTAAAAAGGCAATACCCGATGGCTTAATGCAATTAATAACTAGATCCTATATCAAGAAATAAATGCAGGTAAGAAACCAATGTGTTGTAAAACAAACTTATAATATATAATTGGGACTTACCGATCGTATAAGCGGATTACCTGTCTTCTAGAAACATGCTTGAATGTTTTCAATATATGACATAATTAATGGAATTAATAACTAGAAGATATATCAATAAAGAAATGCACATAAGAAACAAATAGGAAACAAAATGGAAATAATATTTGATTTAAGAAACAAATAATTTCGATTTAAGAAACAAATGTGTAGCAAAATGTAAAATAAACTTATAAAAATAAGTAGTTAATTTACACTAAATACATAATTGAGACTTAGCGATCTGCAGTTCAATATATCTATTCTGGCTCTCTGCGGCGGCGGCGGTGGCAAGGAGAGAGAGAGAGAGAGCCAGCTTTGTTTGGTCGGCGAATTCAAAGTCAGACTAGAGTCGAGCTGTTCTGAACAGGGTCTTCTTTCCCCGCCGTTTGTGTCAAGCCCGTTCCCTTGGCTGTGGTTTCGCTTTGCTGCAATACCTTATAGCTTGTGAATGCTTCAATATATGTGCTTGCTCTCTGCGGCGGCGGCGGCAAGGAGAGAGAGAGAGAATGCAGTCTGCTGATGCTATTGCTGATGGTTGTGGTGGTAGCGAATGCCAGACAAATGGGACGACCTTTGCTGCAATACCTTATAGCTTGTGAATGCTTCAATATATCTATTCTTGCTCTCTGCGGCGGCGGCGGCGGCAAGGAGAGAGAGAGAGAAACAGCTTTGTTTGGTAGACCAATTCAAAGTCAGACTAGAATCAAGCTGTTCTGAACAGGGTCTTCTTTCCCCGCCGTTTGTGTCAAGCCCGTTCCCTTGGCTGTGGTTTCGCTTTGCTGCAATACCTTATAGCATGTGAATGCTTCAATATATGTGCTTGCTCTCTGCGGCGGCGGCGGCAATAATTGAGAGAGAGAATGCTGTCTGCTGCTGCTGCTGATGAAGGTTTTTGGTGGTAGCGAATGCCAGACAAATGCGTCGTCCTTTGCTGCAATACCTTATAGCTTGTGAATGCTTCAATATATATATTCTTGCTCTCTGATGCGGCGACGGCGGCAAGGAGAGAGAGAGAGAGAGACAGAGAGAGAGAGAGAGAGAGAGAGAGAGAGAGAGAGAGAGAGAGAGAGAGAGCCAGCTTTCTTTGGTCAGCCAATTCAAAGTCAGACAAGAGTCAAGCTGTTCTGAACAGGTCTTCTTTCCCCGCCGTTTGTGTCAAGCCCGTTCCCTTGGCTGTGGTTTCGCTTTGCTGCAATACCTTATAGCTTGTGAATGCTTCAATATATGTGCTTGCTCTCTGCGGCGGCGGCGGCAAGGAGAGAGAGAGAGAGAGAGGACAGAGAGAGAGAGAGAGAGAGAGAGAGAGAGAAACAGCTTTGTTTGGTCGGCCAATTCAAAGTCAGACTAGAGTCAAGCTGTTCTGAACAGGGTCTTCTTTCCCCGCCGTTTGTGTCAAGCCCGTTCCCTTGGCTGTGGTTTCGCTTTGCTGCAATACCTTATAGCTTGTGAATGCTTCAATATATGTGCTTGCTCTCTGCGGCGGCGGCGGCAAGAAGAGAGAGAGAGAATGCTGTCTGCTGCTGATGATGATGGTTGTGGTGGTAGCGAATGCCAGACAAATGGGACGTCCTTTGCTGCAATACCTTATAGCTTGTGAATGCTTCAATATATCTATTCTTGCTCTCTGCGGCGGCGGCGGCGGAAAGGAGAGAGAGAGAGAGAGAGAGAGAGAGAGAGAGAGAGAGAGAGAGAGAGAGAGAGAGAGAGAGAGGAGCCAGCTTTGTTTGGTCGGCCAATTCAAAGTCAGACTAGAGTCAAGCTGTTCTGAACATTGTGTATATCATATATCACAGTCGTCATAATTTTAATATATTCTATAATGGCTAGTTGGTGTAAATATTGTATGACGTACAAAAGTATTTTTTTTTTCAAATATGAAATGCTCTGTGCATAATCAATATGTTGCCCTTGTATATTGTAAATTACTGTACAAGATTGGTTTCCTATTAAAGAAATAAAACACAGTATTAAGATCATATTGATATATTGTCTTATGTAATTCACGCGTGAAGATTCTAGCTTTGAAACAAACTTCGTTTCATTTTATGATCGGATTCTAATCTGTTTCATCATTTGCTAACATTTACAGAATTTAAGACGATACAAATTTGCACCTTTAGTTGATTTTGTTTCAATATCTAATCAAGATCTTACACCATGCTAACAGATTATATTTATATTACATTCATATTTGTCCTATTATATATACGTCTTAATAAGTGTGTTCAAACACATTCTGAAAATACAAAAATATACATATACAATCTGATAACTGAAGACATGCATACAAATAATTTATAAATCGCAACTATGATCAATAGTGGTTTATGACGGTGTCGAAAAACTTATAAAGAAAGGGAGTTAATTCAGTTTGTCTCAGATTGTTTGGTTAAGGTTAACACGGTGCAGGCCCGAGAGAATTGCATTCACAGCCCTGTTTTGAGTATCTGACTAGTTTCAAAAATTAAAACTGGAAAAAAGCTTTTAACCTGATTCGGATGTTGACACCGATCACTAGTATGAAGGTCTCATTTTTTTTATGTTTTCCAATTTCATTGTTTAAGAATTAACTATTTGTATAATATTCTAAAATGTAGAAGCTATACGAATAAATGAAGTTGGAAAGCTGGAAAAAGGAAAATATAATATGTATTGCATGAACTTTTATTATAAAGTTTTTATATATGTTTCTAGAATGTAGTCAATATATTTGTGTTGTTTAATTAAATAAAAGTCAGTTACTATCGACGAGGAAATAGATCTTCGCCTTATCATTTCAGATGTAGCTGTCTTATCATCGCGGCGGCGCTCCTTTTAAGAGAGCCTGAATTCTTTCTTCTCTCTCTCTCTCTCTCTCTCTCTCTCTCTCTCTCTCTCTCTCTCTCTCTCTCTCTACCACATGGATATTGACGCTCCTTAACATACGAGTAATTCCTTCTCATAGCAAGAAATGAGAAGAAGGTTATGAAAAGCTAAACAGAATCCGCATAACAAAATCATTTCATAACATAACGACTAATTCTAGGGCTACGAAAAATACTAAATTTAAATACCGACCAGCCGAAAATTTCATCTGGATCTATACCTTTCACTACATTTTTTATACCATATGTAACGGTATATTTTGTGTCCGTTGGCCCTAGTCTAAAGACTAATTCTCGGGCTACGATATAACGTATATAATACTTAATTGTAATCGGTATTACGTTAACATTTAAGGTTATACCAAAACCCATCCTACCAGCCGAATGTTTTAAGGTGGAATTCTGCCACTACTAGGCCTCTATATTCCCCATACTCCAACCACGGCCGGTTTCTCCTGCGGAACTTGTGCCGTTAGTCCGTCCGCAATTCCTCGTAGCAAACCCTTCACTGAGTGTTACTGATAACTGGTGGTATGCCCGCTGTCCTATTTCTAATAATTGTATGAGTTATATTCAAAGTATTATCCCGCTATATACAGCTAAAAATTCCCTACCCAACGGCTTATTACATACTAGAAAATGACTACTAATTTTTATAGAAAATAAAATTTAAATACCGACCAGCCGAAAATTTCATCTGTATCTATACCTTTCACTACATTTTTTTATACCATATGTAACGGTATATTTTGTGTCCGTTGGCCCTAGTCTAACGACTAATTCTCGGGCTAGGATATAACGTATATAATACTTCATTGTAATCGGTATTACGTTAACATTTAAGGTTATACCAAACCCATCCTACCAGCCGAAGGTTTTAAGGTGGAATTCTGCCACTACTAGGCCTCTATATTCCCCATACTCCAACCACGGCCGGTTTCTCCTGCGGAACTTGTGCCGTTAGTCCGTCCACAATTCCTCGTAGCAAACCCTTCATTGAGTGTTACTGATAACTGGTGGTATACCCGCTGTCCTATTTCTAATAATTCTTTAAGTTATTACAATACTACTCGCCATAAATATACAAGTGGAAACGCTCTACGTAATGGTATCATACACACTAGGAAATGACGATTAATTATTAAGATAGCTACATTGAAACTAACGTCATACTATAAAAATTTTGGACGATATAGTCAATTGATATATATTATTATTATTATTATTACAACATCTCTTTGTATAAATTTTGTCTGATTTCCGTGGTCAATAGAGTAGTTATCTGGCTACATAGTAACGTATATAATGTAAGATTTGGATCAGTAATGTGAGTAAAATTCACGACCCTACTCCGCCTGTTATTCTAATTTGTATGTGTAGTTTCACGGGTGGAATTTTGCACGTACTACTACCCCCAATTCCAGGTCATCAAACCAAATCCGCGATATTTGCAATTGCAATTTAGTTCGTGTAAAACCTATATCTATTTTTTAATTTTTTCAAAATCCAATTATCTATTGCATACACTGTCTTATTACCTTCCAAATAATTACATGTGCATAACATTTACTCTATGTGATTTAATAATAATTGATCATAATGAACCCCTATCGTTTGCTACCATTTTCGGTGGATTATTTTAAATTTAAAATTATTAATGCTGACATTTCCATGCAAGTTTTAATAACAATATTATTGAAACCTTATTATATCGAGTATCTTACGCCCGGAAATGATGACCTCAGTCTTGTATGTAGTATACTTATAAAAATACAGACATACCAAATTGCCGTTTCATTGTGATGTTGATATCGTTTATCCGTATAGACTTTTTTATTTATTAAGATTTTAAGAACAATAACACATCACCAGGTAGGTAATTTTATTTCGCGTATTTTGACACCTCGATCGCCTAACTCGTTCATCAATTAAGTCTGGAAACCAGTATATTCCTACTCCGCCTGTTATTCTAATCTGTATGTGTAGTTTCACGGGAGGAATTTTGCACGTACTACTACCCCCAATTCCAGGTCATCAAACCAAATCCGCGATATATGCTATTGCAAATTAGTTCGTGTAAAATCTATATCTATTAATTTTTTCAAAATCCAATTATCTATTGCATACACTGTCTTATTACCTTCCAAATAAGTACATGTGCATAACATTTACTCTATGTGATTTAAAAATAATTGATCATAATGAACCCCTATCGTTTGCTACCATTTTCGGTGGATTATTTTAAATTTAAAATTATTAATGCTGACATTTCCATGCAAGTTTTAATAACAATATTATTGAAACCTTATTATATCGAGTATCTTACGCCCGGAAATGATGACCTCAGTCTTGTATGTAGTATACTTATAAAAATACAGACATACCAAATTGCCGTTTCATTGTGATGTTGATATCGTTTATCCGTATAGACTTTTTTATTTATTAAGATTTTAAGAACAATAACACATCACCAGGTAGGTAATTTTATTTCGCGTATTTTGACACCTCGATTCGTTCATCAATTAAGTCTTGAAACCAGTATATTCCCAAATAACCCGACTATATCAGTCTTTTGTCCGACCCAAGCAGAATGAGACATTTTTGGATTATCTCAGAAACTACTTAAACTATTGTAACATACTTGGTACCATTTGAAAGGTAATTCAATTGCGCATCTAGTGACACCACACGCATTAATTTATTTAGTAAGATAAAGATTTTTTTTCGTATGTAATAAGCAGTTGGGTAGGGAATTTTTAGCGGTATATAGCTGGATAATACTTTGAAAATAACTCATAGAATTATTAGAAATAGGACAGCGGGCATACCACCAGTTATCAGTAACACTCAGTGAAGGTTTTGCTACGAGGAATTGCGGACCTACTAACGACACAAGTTCCGCAAGAGAAACCGGCCGTGGTTTTAGTATGGGGAATATAGGTGCCTAGTAGTGGCAGAATTCCACCTTAAAACCTTCGGCTGGTAGGATGGGTTTGGTATAACCTTAAATGTTAAAGTAATACATATTACAATTAAGTATTATATAAGTTATATCGTAGCCCGACAAGATGTCGTTAGACTAGGGCAAACGGACACAAGATATACCGTTATATATGGTATAAAAAAAGCCAGCAACGCTAACATAAATATGGATATTTATGTGAACGTTGCCGTTTCCAAAACTGACGAACGTGGACGTCTCGTCGCTGCAGTTTGTTTGGGACCTTTCGTCCCTTACAAAAGCTCCAGTTTATTATGGAGTGATCAAACGGATTTTCATGGATTTAGCACGTGCTTTTTCACGATGATAGAATACAATTTATATAGCCACTTAATACCATATTGGTTTAAGTGAGTTTAATCTCTGGCAAAATATGAAGTCCTGAAAGTCTGGCATGGCCAATAAACGATTCGTTCCTGATCTTTAAATCGAGCAACCAATAGTTTGTTTATATTTTGTCTCTGTATGCGATATATGTTACTACTCAAACCCCTCGTTTTTTCTCGGGGTAGAATACCAACAACCATCACTTTCTTGATACCTTTTTGTATCAATTCCCTGCAAATAATCTCAATCATATTGGCAACCTCGATATAATTATCGTCGCGTAAATCATTTCCTCCTATTTGCAGTATCACATGCCCGATAGTCGGTCTAATTTGATAACTAGAAGCTATAGGTGACAACACAATATATACTTTTATTTTGATCGTATACAATTAATGTCCTGCCACAAATTATATTTTCGACCCTGACATAATACTGTATTAATAGGTGCAGAACTGGCAGTTGTTGTATATCATTCATGATGCGCAGAGAAAATGCTTTGAAAGACCCGTTTTCAATGATGAAACAATTGTACAGCTTTAATAAATGGAAGTCTCTACACTTTTGATGAATATAATGAAGAAATCACTTTAGCTCTTTATGTATTAACTTTACGGTATATGGGAAATGAAATAGTGGTTTGGCTCTTGAAACGCATCAAGATATCTCCGAACATATATGTATTGGAGAACACGTTTCTTTCCTTTCACCACATAATTTCTTATTGTGACCTAAAATTGTGTTACATATATTTTGTACTAAATATAATAATTTTAAACGAACCCTCAGAGATAAACCAATAAAAGTAAATATAATGGTTATTGATATAGTGAATTTGAAGAGAAATTACTAATAATGAAAGAACAAGCTTAGCGAATCAAATACGAACATGGCGCAGTACAGAATGTTTACATTTTGACTGATAAATACGCCTTTTGATAGGTTCCATTTCTGATTTATGTCTTCATGAAAGTATGATATAAATGTGATATAAAAACCAATAAACTTAACTTCGTTTATTTAATCTAAATAAAACTGACAAATTAACAGGTGCATATTGGAAAAAACAAATACAGTGTGTCATTAATCTGATAATTACACTTTCATCACTTCTATCATCTCGTATATGTGAACTGTGTGCTGCCGGTTAATCGACAAATTAAATTGCAGACTAGCCAGAAATGAAAAAGTGCACTTATCACAGTTTGTATTCTGTTTATGCTTTTTTTCGTTTCGTCCAAAATACCAATTTCAAGCGAGACTAGTTATGGAACACATTTAGAGAAAGAAAACCGTATACAAATATATAAAAGGTTTGTAATGATGTGGTTCTGATAGTATACAAGTTGACGAGTTGGAGAGAGGAGAGTACAATGCTTTATAACAATACTCCTTGTCTTCACATAAACGTATAATTCAATAACCGATACAAGTGTCAGATTATAATAGCATTCCTGTTCTTCACATAAATTATATTTCAATAGTCGATATCAGTGTCACTTTATAATAATAATCCTAGTCTTCACATAAACGTATAATTCAATAGCTCATACAAGTGTCACTTTATAACATTAATCCTGGACATCGTGTAAACGTATAATTCAATATCCAATATCAGTGTCATTTTATAATACTAGTCCTTGTCTTCACATAAATGTATAATTCAATAGCCGATATCAGTGTCAGCTTATAATAGCAATCCTGTTCTTCACATACATGTATAATTCAGTAGTCGATACCAATGTCACTTTATAACCATAATCCTGGTCTTCACATAAACGTATTATTCAATAGCCGATACTTTTATCTTAAGATTAATGAAAATTGGCTAACGAAGTATTGAAATTTCACCTGAATAATAATGTACATTTAAATAATAAAAGAGGCATTGGAATTGAACTGAAACTTGTGTTGCTCGTTGTAAAATTGTGTATTACATTCGTGGAACAGTTTGTGATAATTATACAGACCAAACAATCACAAAGCAAATATAGAAGATGTATTACCGTATAGTTGGTACTAAAGGGGAAATATTTTACTTACTATTTCTCTCTTATATCTGTTGAACTGAAATAATAAAATAAATGTAATAGAAATGGGAATATTGTGTAAGAAGAGCTTGTGTCTGATATTGCAAAATATTATTTTCAAATTTCTATATTTTAAGTAAAGAATCAAATAACTGAAATCAGAATGAGTTCGATGTATATTGCGTCATCTAGCTGTTGATTGGCTCTTGACACGTAACGTCGCATATAATAGAGAATGCGTTTGAATTGACAAACCACTTGTTTTATCCACAAACATTGAATTAGCTATTGCATATACCCCGATAAACTGTATTACTCCTAAACTTGTTATTTAATTATGATTTGTATTACACATGAATGTAGTACCCCCTATGATTAAGTTAAGCATGAATGTTGTGTAGTGTATCATATACAACATCTAGATGTTATATATCCAAATATAGTACTATAATGTGTACACTCTGCTATATCTTTAACAGGCGTCATCTTATCATATAATGGCTATAAATTTAAACAAGTTATTAATTTAAAAAGCTAAATTCTGTCTTCGTAAAAATATCAGCAAGCATTTCTCTGTGAAAACAATTAAAACGTTCCGGCCTGTGTGGGCACAGTGGAAACATAGACTTGGCTTCCATGTATAATACCTGCTCAATAAGTTTTGATCCGTTGAGAGTGCTACACCAAACTACACAATGTCTGGACATTGTGTGCTGACAAATTTGGGCATCCACAATGTCTGGGCATTGTGTGCAGACAAATTTGGGCATATGCTGTTTGTGCTAATAAATACTCATAAACGATTACATAAATCCAGATAATCTGGTACATGATGTGCATACATAATCAGGGTCGGCGATCGGTTGATTCTTGTAATCAAGTATTCATGGTACGCACTAAATGTTTGAATGTTTACGCAACAACAGTTTACATAGACATAGATCTGCCCGAAAATTAAATTAAGATCAATATTGTTCACTTCAATTATATAAAATGGGACGAACATGATACTTGCTCTGCTGGAGATACATAACAGATACATTCTGGAACACTGATATATCAAGAAGTCTAATTCAATTTTGATGAATTTCAAGTAACAAAGTATCAAGCACGTTTACTTCTGCATTTGATTTTCAAATAGGATTTGGATTAAATATAATAATAATAATGAGGACTTTGTATAGCGCCTAATCTTTCAAAGCTCTAAGCGCTTTACACCATCAATAATGATATGACTACACTACAGAACAACAAATGATAAAAACAATGAAATTGGAAAACATAAAAAAAATTGAGACCTTCATACTAGTGATCGGTGTCAACATCCGAATCAGGTTAAAAGCTTTTTTCCAGTTTTAATTTTGAAACTAGTCAGATACTCAAAACAGGGCTGTGAATGCAATTCTCTCGGGCCTGCACCGTGTTAACCTTAACCAAACAATCTGAGACAAACTGAATTAACTCCCTTTCTTTATAAGAGTTTCGACACCGTCATAAACCACTATTGATCATAGTTGCGATTTATAAATTATTTTTATGCATGTCTTCAGTTATCAGATTGTTTATATATTTTTTGTATTTTCAGAATGTGTTTGAACACACTTATTAAGACGTATATATAATAGGACAAATATGAATGTAATATAAATATAATCTGTTAGCATGGAGTAAGATCTTGATTAGATATTGAAACAAAATCAATTAAAGGTGCAAATTTGTATCGTCTTAAATTCTGTAAATGTTAGCAAATGATGAAACAGATTAGAATCCGATCATAAAATGAAACGAAGTTTGTTTCAAAGCTAGAATCTTCACGCGTGAATTACATAAGACAATATATCAATATGATCTTAATACTGTGTTTTATTTCTTTAATAGGAAACCAATCTTGTACAGTAATTTACAATATACAAGGGCAACATATTGATTATGCACAGAGCATTTCATATTTGAAAAAAAAATACTTTTGTACGTCATACAATATTTACACCAACTAGCCATTATAGAATATATTAAAATTATGACGACCGTGATATATGATATACACAATGTTCATTTTTTACAATCATATTTAGGGGCCCCGAGTGGCCGAGAGGTCTAAAGCATTTTCCGTTACGGATCAATGCCGTCTCACCTCTGTCAGCATGGGTTCGAGTCTAAGATTCGGCTAGTGTCGTTATGTGAAAACGATTGCCAGTAGCTTCTCGTGGGTCGGTGGTTCTTTCCGGGTTCTTCCTCCACCAGTAATAGTGGCCGCAATGTATAGCTCATCGTGTGCTGCAAAATGGCGTTAAACCCTAAAACAAACCAATACAATCATATTTTCCGAAACAAAATGCAACCGAAAAATGTAGTGATTTCACTTAAGATCGCAGACATAGTTGGCACAAGTTCACAATAGGTCAGTCTACCTTTTTGTTTGTCTATCTGGCTGAATCTCAAGCATTGATACACTTCATTGTATCTTAAGTTAAAAAGACCTAATGGCACTAAACTTGCATCTCTGATAATGCTGATTACATGTCACTCATTCAGCGACATATATTAAACAGACTTACGGATTTTCAATCAATCAATTTGTGTTGAGATTAAACAAGTTTGTTTCATTATACATATGTACAGTATGAAAGTAATAAATTTATACTTTTCAATTAAACATAATATCAAATCATAACGTAGCATCACATATTAAAATAATAAATTCAAACGACCAGCAATAATCCTATGAAATTAAAAATAAAAGTTACACGTTCAACACAGTTAACACTACGTTCTCAAATGTTACATAAATCCCTTTTGTTGACAAACACTAAGTTGTCTGATTAACATAGTTGTCATGAATTGTATTACTGAATATGCGACACATACCAGAGACTACAATTTTGTGCATGTGCTACAACACGTCATTAAAGTGCCAACCCACCACATGTCACGAGTAATATTACCTCAGCAACGGCATCAGCATGCTGAATACGGAGAGCCTGTATCTCCTTCTCTGCCTGATTCAGCTTCGCACCTATTGTAATGGCCTATAATGGATATGGGAAAAGATTAAAATTGTTTTGCAGCCTTAGTTTTGTGTCAGACTACAGAGCAATGTTGTCAATGTATTACTCGTTAGATAATGTGAACTATGCTGATATACAGAGATATGCATTAGTTCAAGCATAGCTTGAACATAAAACCAAATACGGTTTGAAAATTACAATTTACGGTAACTAATAATTTAATTAACTTATGTATGCTCGAATAAACATTTTACTATGTAAATTATAAATAATTTTTAAAGCACGTATTTATTACAAACACGTGATGTTCGCTATTGCATGGATTTATGTGTCTGTTAAAACTTTGTATGTCATTTAATGCTGGTAGAGTCTAATAATAGTGAAGTTGTTATTACCCGGGATTTTTACATAATTGGTATGATTAAGTTGATAAACTAAATGTTACAAAGATGGACATAATCTTGGGCAATATTGTTTAGTCTTTAGTTCCCTGTGTTAAAGGTTATTGACATATTAATACATTGATCAATGTGCATTTCTAGTAGCAGTTACTCAACAGAATGCTACTTGTTTATCATATTTGTATTTTAACATTCATGTTCCTGCCAATCAATCCTAGATAAATATGGCTGCATAATGAACATATCTAGAGTGCATAAAATAAAACAAGCGTTCCAAAAGCTCAAGGAAATTATAATTTGGGAAAACTGGAACATTTAAAATAATAACATACGTTCGCTTTAGCTTCCTCATATTGTTTTCTTGTACTGGAGAGTTCTCCCTCGAGATCCTTCACTCTTGTTTCCATTATCTGAGACTAAAAACAACAGGTACGTGCAACATAATAGATTAGTAAATCCATTCAAAATACTCGATTCAGTCATTTTCTATGAATTGCGTTCATTAGCAAACGTGCATGTTTGCGATAACATTTTAGAAGTTTGATAACAGTAAGTGTATATTAATTGATGTATAAAGTATCATGTATAACATGGTTGTTATACACAATAACTACATCTACAAATTTAGCTTACATGGATGATTTCTAATAACACCGTCCATTTGAGAGATAATATTTTAGAAGTCCTTCTGTATTGTTTAGTGACTAATGATGGCAATAACATGATAATATATTACAAACTACAAATCAAGGATCTTGTAAACCTATCATATATACAGACTCTAATGGCAGTTACAACTGCAAAACACATACCCCATGATTTGCCAATTCATCATGCAATGGCAGATCAAGATAGTTGCTTTTTGTTCTACTGATCACAACTGACAAACTGCTTGGACAAAGATTATTAATTGCGTTATTTGAATGCAGATATCTAATATTCAATTGGCAGATGGATTGGGCTTACACAAGCTTGTGTATGGACACCTAATAACATAAACACATAGATTTTTAAATTAAAGGAATGTAGGTTTTGTTAATCGTTCACATAGCAAATATTCCTTTTTCAAATCTGCTTAATGCCCGAAAGGGAGTGTATGCGTTGAAATATTGATGACAATAAAATATATATGGACATGAAATGAAAACATTTAGTTAGGAGATGCCAAACATGTGCAAAATGTGACATATATATATATATATATATATATATATATATATATATATATATATATATATATATATATAGAGAGAGAGAGAGAGAGAGAGAGAGAGAGAGAGAGAGAGAGAGACTCATGTTAAACATTGTATATATATATATATATATATATATATATATATATATATATATATATATATATATATATATGTATGTATGTATATATTACACTTAGTGCTGCTTAAATGTAACAGATGTACATGTTATAATATTTCAAAACTAAAGGAAGAGGGGAAAGAGAAGATTGCAAGAATGTCACTAAACCATCTCATCGTGAAAGACTCTGGTAAACTAACACCAACTACAAGGATGGCGGGACATTCGGTTGATTGAAATTGTGGGCTGGGCCCTTGGGAACACGGTGACATGCCACACACCGTCGGATAGGGCAGGCAGAGACGCATCGGACGGTGAATGCCCCATAAAAATTGGTTGGTCCGTTCGTCCGTGCGCAGCAGAAAAGCGGTTTCGGGGCCCCGCAGAGTCAAGCAAATGTGAAGATAGGTTAATTGGGGTTTTCTCGAACACTCTTGAAGCCACCTTGAAGTGCTACATAGCGCCAGATAGGCCTCGCCAAGCCGCATCTAGCGCCGCTAAGTGCATAGGATTCGCCGTGTGCGTTCGTCCGAGGGCCCAAGAAAACGTGTTTTTCCCTGTGCATGTTTGTATTGCGCGACATTAGGATAGGTTGAGTTTTCTCATCTGTCTTTAAATATACAGCGACATACCATACAGCGTCGGATAGGGTAGGTTCAGGCACATCGGACGGTGAAAACCCCATGAAAATCGGATGGTGCGTTCGTCCGTGCGAGATAGCCGACGGAGGGTACCCTCCACGTTTTCAAGGCGCGACATTCGGTTCATTGAAGTTGTGGGCTGGGCCCTTGGGAACACGGTGACATGCCACACACCGTCGGATAGGGCAGGCTGAAACGCATCGAACGGTGTATGCCCTATGCAAATCGGTTGGTCCGTTCGTCCGTGCGAGGGAGCAGACGGAGGGTACCCTCCAAGTTTTTAACGTGCTACATTTATTGGAGTTGTCTCCCCTAGACCGTGCGAGGTAGCAAACGGATGGTACTTATCGCATAGCGCGACATTGGCTTTTCTCTTGCTTTCTCCTAGGCCGTTGCTCCGATTGAAACGTGCCATGCCTCGTTATGTCGGCCTGAAGGAGACGCACATGGCAGTGCAAACGGCATGAAAATTGGAACGTCCGTTCGTTTGTTATCCCCGGTAAGGCGGCCATAAGAGGCTTCAAAGTCAGTGTTTTAAAAGGATTACTGAAACGCTCGTTTCTCTAGAGTTACAAAAGCTACAGTCATGTACGAGGCAGCGGCATGTAGGTCTTGAAAAGAGGCAGCTGCCGGTGAAAAGCCCGATCAAGTCGAACCGTCCGTTCGTCCGTAGGAGGTAGCAGACGGATGGTACTATGCAATTTTTCAAGGCGTGACATTCGGTTGATTGAAGTTGTGGGCTGGGCCCTTAGGAACACGGTGACATGCAACACACCGTCGGATAGGGCAGGCTGAGACGCATCGAACGGTGAATGCCCCATGCAAATCGGTTGGTCCGTTCGTCCGTGCGAGGGAGCAGACCCTCCAAGTTTTTAAGGCGCAACAGTTCTTGGAGTTGTCTCCCCTAGACCGTGCGAGGTAGCAAACGGATGGTACTTATCGCATAGCGCGACATTGGCTTTTCTCTTACTTTCTCCTAGGCCGTTGCTCCGATTGAAACGTGCCATGCCTCGTTATGTCGGCCTGAAGGAGACGCACATGGCAGTACAAACGGCATGTAAAATGGAACGTCGGTTCGTTTGTTATCCCCTGTAAGGCGGCCATAAGAGGCTTCAAGGTCAGTGTTTTAAAAGGATTGCTGAAACGCCCGTTTCTCTAGGGTTACAAGAGCTACAGTCATGTACGAGGCAGCGGCAAGTAGGTCTTGACGAGAGGCAGCTGCCGGTGAAAAGCCCGATCAAGTCGAACCGTCCGTTCGTCCGTAGGAGGTAGCAGACGGATGGTACTATGCAATTTTTCAAGGCGCGACATTCGGTTGATTGAAGTTGTGGGCTGGGCCCTTAGGAATACGGTGACATGCCACACACCGTCGGATAGGGCAGGCAGAGACGCATCGGACGGTGAATGCCCTATGAAAATCGGTTGGTCTGTTTGTCCGTGCGCGGCAGAAAAGCGGTTTCGGGGCCCCTCAGAATCATGCAAATGTGAAGATAGGTTAATTGGGGTTTTCTCGAACACTCTTGAAGACACCTTGAAGTGTTACATAGCGCCAGATAGGCCTCGCCAAGCCGCGTCTAGCGCCGCTAAGTGCATTGGATTCGCCGTGTGCGTTCGTCCGAGCCCCCTAGAAAACCTGTTTTTCCCTGTCCTTGTTTGTATTGCACGACATTAGGATATGTTGAGCTTTCTCATCTGTGTTTGAATGTACGGTGACATACCAGACACCGTCGGATAGGGTAGGTTCAGACGCATCGGACGGTGAAAACCACATGAAAATCGGATGGTGCGTTCATCCGTGCGAGGTAGGCGACGGAGGGTACCCTCCACATTTTCAAGACGCGACATTCGGTTGATTGAAGTTCTGGGCTGGCCCTTAGGAACACGGTGACATGCCACACACCGTCGGATAGGGCAGGCTGAGACGCATCGAACGTTGAATGCCCCATGCAAATCGGTTGGTCCGTTCGTCCGTGGGAGAGAGCAGACAGAGGGTACCCTCCAAGTTTGTAAGGCACCACATTTCTTGCAGTTGTCTCCCCTAGACCTTGCGAGGTAGCAAACGGATGGTACTTATCGCATAGCGCGACATTGTCTTTTCTCTAGCTTTCTCCTAGGCCGATGTTCCGATTGAAACGTGTCATGCCTCGTTATGTCGGCCTGAAGGAGACGCACATGGCAGTGCAAACGGCATGAAAATGGGAACGTCCGTTCGTTTGTTATCCCCTGTAAGGCGGCCATAAGAGGCTTCAAGGTCAGTGTTTTAAAAGGATTGCTGAAACGCCCGTTTCTCTAGAATTACAAGAGCTACAGTCATGTACGAGGAAGCGGCATGTAGGTCTTGACGAGAGGCAGCTGCCGGTGAAAAGCCCGATCAAGTCGAACCGTCCGTTCGTCCGTAGGAGGTAGCAGACGGATGGTACTATGCAATTTTTCAAGGCGCGACATTCGGTTGATTGGAGTTGTGGGCTGGGCCCTTAAAAACACGGTGACATGCCACACACCGTCGGATAGGGCAGGCAGAGACGCATCGAACGTTCAATGCCCCATGCAAATCGGTTGGTCCGTTCGTCCGTGCGAGGAAGCAGACGGAGGGTACCCTCCAAGTTTTTAAGGCGCTTCATTTCTTGGAGTTATCTCCCCTAGACCGTGCGAGGTAGCAAACGGATGGTACTTATCGCATAGCGCGACATTGGCTTTTCTCTTGCTTTCTCCTAGGCCGTCGCTCCGATTGAAACGTGCCATGCCTCGTTATGTCGGCCTGAAGGAGACGCACATAGCAGTGCAAACGGCATGAAAATTGGAACGTCCGTGTGTTTGTTATCCCCTGTAAGGCGGCCATAAGAGGCTTCAAGGTCAATGTTTTTAAAGGAATGCTGAAACGCCCGTTTCTCTAGAGTTACAAGACCTACAGTCATGTACGAGGCAGCGGCAGGTAGGTCTTGACGAGAGGCAGCTGCCGGTGAAAAGCCCGATCAAGTCGACCCGTCCGTTCGTCCGTAGGAGGTAGCAGACGGATGGTACTATGCAATTTTTCAAGGCGCCACATTCGGTTGATTGAATTTGTGGGCTGGGCCCTTGGGAACATGGTGACATGCCACACACCTTCGGATAGGGCACGCTGAGACGCATCGAACGGTGAATGCCCCATGCAAATCAGTTGGTCCGTTCGTCCGTGCGAGGGACCAGACGGAGGGTACCTCCAAGTTTTTAAGGCGCTACATTTCTTGGAGTTGTCTCCCCTAGACCGTGCGAAGTAGCAAACGGATGGTACTTATCGCATAGTGCGAAATTGGCTTTTCTCTTGCTTTCTCCTAGGCCGATGCTCCGATTGAAACGTGCGATACCTCGTTATGTCGGCCTGAAGGAGACGCACATGGCAGTGCAAACGGCATGAAAATGGGAACGTCCGTTCGTTTGTTATCCCCAGTACGGCGGCCATAAGAGGCTTCAAGGTCAGTGTTTTAAAAGGATTGCTGAAACGCCCGTTTCTCTAGAGTTACAAGAGGTACAGTCATGTACGAGGCAGCTGCATGTAGGTCTTGACGAGAGGCAGCTGCCGGTGAAAAGCCTGATCAAGTCGAACCGTCCGTTCGTCAATAGGAGGTAGCAGACGGATGGTACTATGCAATTTTTCAAAGCGCGACATTCGGTTGATTGAGGTTATGTGCTGGGCCCTTGGGAACATGGTGACATGCCACACACCGTATGATAGGGCAGGCTGAGATGCATCGAACAGTCAATGCGCCATGCAAATCGGTTGGTCAGTTCGTCCGTGCGAGGGACCAGACGGAGGGTACCCTCCAAGTTTTTAAGGCACTACATTTTTTGGAGTTGTCTCCCCTAGACCGTGCGAGGTAGCAAACGGATGGTACTTATCGCATAGCGCGACATTGGCTTTTCTCTTGCTTTCTCCTAGGCCCTTGCTCCTATTGAAACGTGCCATGCATCGTTATGTCGGCCTGAAGGAGACGCACATGGCAGTGCAAACGGCATGAAAATGGGAACGTCCCTTCGTTTGTTATCCCCTGTACGGCGGCCATAAGAGGCTTCAAGGTCAGTGTTTTAAAAGGATTGCTGAAACGCCCGTTTCTCTAGAATTACAAGAGCTACAGTCATGTACGGGGAAGCGGCATGTAGGTCTTGACGAGAGGCAGCTGCCGGTGAAAAGCCCGATCAAGTCGAACCGTCCGTTCGTCCGTAGGAGGTAGCAGACGGATGGTACTATGCAATTTTTCAAGGCGCGACATTCGGTTGATTGGAGTTGTGGGCTGGGCCCTTAAAAACACGGTAACATGCCACACACCGTCGGATAGGGCAGGCAGAGACGCATCGAACGTTCAATGCCCCATGCAAATCGGTTGGTCCGTTCGTCCGTGCGAGGAAGCAGACGGAGGGTACCCTCCAAGTTTTTAAGGCGCTACATTTCTTGGAGTTGTCTCCCCTAGACCGTGCGAGGTAGCAAACGGATGGTACTTATCGCATAGCGCGACATTGGCTTTTCTCTTGCTTTCTCCTAGGCCGTTGCTCCGATTGAAACGTGCCATGCCTCGTTATGTCGGCCTGAAGGAGACGCACATAGCAGTGCAAACGGCATGAAAATTGGATTCGTTGATGTTATTGATATCATGCTTGTTTGTACTGGGTTCGTGTTCTCCACTATTCGTTAAAGTAATTCCATCGGTGTTGTCATTGTTATTATACTGTTGTTGTCGCTCTAATTTTGATATCGCGGAATCGTGAATACTGACCATCACTGAGAACTCACTATCTGATATCGTTGAGGTTATTGAGATCATTCTGGTTTTCGGGTTCGTGTTTTCTAATTTCATCGGTGTTGTCATTGTTATTATATTCATGTTGTCGCTCTAATTTTGATATCGCGGAATCGTAAATACTGGCCATCGCTGAGAACTCACTATCTGATATAATCGTATTATCGAGTGACGACGATATCATCGAGGATAATTGCGAGTATGCAGTTGATACAATATGAAATTTAATCACGTAGTCTTGTAGTTTACGCTGGCTGCATGATGATATTTTTTTTGTTATTATCGAAATTATTCCCGCGATTGTTGTTACTGCCGATATACAAATTGGAACAGCTATCGGGGCAATCATTGTCACCAAGGATAGTATACTTCCGGCTCCGGCGAGAACGCCTGACACCGAGTACACAGTAACATCAACTGCTGTGATTCTTCGTCGGCATTTTTTAATTTTTATTTGATAGACCTCGGCGAGGGTTTTGAGTCTATTTTGAAATTCTCTGACCTGATCATAACGATATTGCGATGATGAAATCATTTTTATTTTAAACCCGCTAATGTTTTCAATTATTCGTCATCGTCAGGGTAGTAGATCAGGGTCGTAGATCAGGGGGATGTCTACTTCACCTACGAATTCTAAACACCAGGCCATATTTTTTCTAATGATGTTATGAACCGCGACAATCTCGAATAAAATAGCCGTTAACTGTCACTTAGATAGAACCAAAATACAAAAACCTAAAAAGTACGTAGGCCATCCATTTAAAACCATAGGACACACGTGACGATGGATATCTTTGACGTGTCGCTTAACGGCCCCGGATATTTCCGGCAAAGATATCCACTTCTTGTCACTTAGATAGGACCAAAATACAAAAACCTAAAAAGTACGTAGGCCATCCATTTAAAACCATAGGACACACGTGACGATGGATATCTTTGACGTGTCGCTTAACGGCCCCGGATATTTCCGGCAAAGATATCCACTTCTTGTCACTTAGATAGGACCAAAATAAAATATAAAAAAATTAGGTAGGAGATTCACTGGGGAGACGGCTTCCACGCAGCGTGAATCGGGCAACGTTCAAAATATTGAATTCTGAACGGCAGACAGTCTCCCACCCCGATCTATACACACATAATATGTGTATACATGCATGCATGCATACATACATACATGCATGCATGCATACATACATACATACATGCATACATGCATTCATACACAGACATACATACACGCATACACAGACATACAGACAAACATACACATACATACAGACACACATACACAGACATACAGACACACATACACAGACATACAGACACACATACACAGACATACAGACACACGTACACAAACATACAGACACACGTACACAAACATACAGACACACGTACACAAACATACACAAACATACACCGACACACATACACAAACATACACCGACACACATACACAAACATACACCGACACACATACACACACCGACACACATACACACACCGACACACATACACACACCGACACACATACACACACATACATACATGCACACACATACATACATACATACATACATACATACAATATAGCATACATACATGCATACAATATAGCATACATGCATACAATATAGCATACATGCATACAATATAACATACATGCATACAATATAACATACATGCATACAATATAACATACACACATACGTGCATAAATACATGCATACACACATACATGCATACACATATACACACACATGCAAACATGCAGACATGCACACACGCAGACACGCAGACATACATGCATACACGCAGACATGCATGCATACACGCAGACATACAATATAGCATACACACATACATGCATACACATATACACACACGATATAGCATACATACATACACCACCAGTTTCTGATATCCGATACAAGACATTCAGACATACATACATGCATACACATATACACACACGATATAGCATACATACATACACCACCAGTTTCTGATATCCGATACAAGACATACAGACATACATACAATATAGCATACACACAGACATGCATACACATATACATACACGATATAGCATACATACATACACCACCAGTTTCTGATATCCGATACAAGACATACAGACATGCATACAATATAGCATACACACAGACATGCATACACATATACACACACGATATAGCATACATACATACATACACCACCAGTTTCTGATATCCGATACAAGACATACAGACATGCATACAATATAGCATACACACAGACATGCATACACCTATACACACACGATATAGCATACATACATACACCACCAGTTTCTAATATCCGATACAAGACATACAGACATGCATACAATATAGCATACACACAGACATGCATACACATATACACACACGATATAGCATACATACATACAACACCTGTTTCTGATATCCGATACAAGACATACAGACATGCATACAATATAGCACACACACAGACATGCATAGACATATACAAACACGATATAGCATACATACATACACCACCAGTTTCTGCTATCCGATACAAGACATACAGACATGCATACAATATAGCATACACACAGACATGCATACACATATACACACACGATATAGCATACATACATACACCACCAGTTTCTGCTATCCGATACAAGACATACAGACATACATACAATATAGCATACACACAGACATGCATACACATATACACACACGATATAGCATACATACATACACCACCAGTTTCTGCTATCCGATACAAGACATACAGACATACATACAATATAGCATACACACAGACATGCATACACATATAAACACACGATATAGCATACATGCACCACCAGTTTCTGCTATCCGATACAAGACATACAGACATACATACAATATAGCATACACACAGACATGCATACACATATACACACACGATATAGCATACATACATACACCACCAGAGTCTGCTATCCGATACAAGACATATATACATAGATACATACATACATACATACATACATACATACATACATACATACATACATACATACATACATACATACATACATACATACATACATACATACATACATACATACATACATACATACATACATACATACATACATACATACATACATACATACATACATACGTACATACATACATACATACAATATAGCATACACACAGACATGCATACACATATACACACACGATATAGCATACATACATACATCACCAGTTTCTGATATCCGATACAAGACATACATACATACATACATACAATATAGCATACACACAGACATGCATACACATATACACACACGATATAGCGTACATACATACATCACCAGTTTCTGATATCCGACACAAGACATACATACATACATACATACATACAATATAGCATACACACAGACATGCATACACATATACACACACGATATAGCATACATACATACATCACCAGTTTCTGATATCCGATACAAGACATACATACATACATACATACAATATAGCATACACACAGACATGCATACACATATACACACACGATATAGCGTACATACATACACCACCAGTTTCTGATATCCGATACAAGACATACAGACATGCATACAATATAGCATACACACAGACATGCATACACATATACACACACGATATAGCATACATACATACACCACCAGTTTCTGATATCCGATACAAGACATACATACATACATACATACAATATAGCATACACACAGACATGCATACACATATACACACACGATATAGCGTACATACATACATCACCAGTTTCTGATATCCGACACAAGACATACATACATACATACATACATACAATATAGCATACACACAGACATGCATACACATATACACACACGATATAGCATACATACATACACCACCAGTTTCTGATATCCGATACAAGACATACATACATACAATATAGCATACACACAGACATACATGCATATATCATACATATATGTTTATATACATATATATACATATATACAATACATACAGTATAGCGTACATAGATACATACATACACCACCAGTTTCTTATATCCGATAGAAGAAAAAAAGTCCAAACACACCACCAGTTTCTGATATTCGATCCAACTGAACACAAAAGTCCAAAAATCTCACCAGTTTCTGATGATATACTCCCCCCCCCCAAGGAAGTTGAATACAGAAGGAATTCTTCCTTAGCAGCACAGGAAGTAAAATTAGAGTGTCTCGCACTCAATAATCTGCAAGACCAAATTCGTTGCAGAAAGAATTCTTTCTTACCACTACTGGAAATAAAATCAGAGAGTGTATCGCACTCACAAGAGACAATGATGCTGTCCAGTTGGCCAAGCAGTGTGCTTGTTCACCTCTCCGCGACGATGACGCCGACAGCAATGGGAGAGGGCCTGTGTGTACCGCCCCAGATATTTGAAGCTAACTCGGAGCTTCTTGTATTGAAGCTAACTCGGAGCTTCTTATATTTGCCATTTCGATACCATGCCAGGGTTAAAGCCGCCTAGGTCCCGAATCGTGTATTCCGCCTCAGAAGCCAGACCTAGCCGCCTAGGTCCCTAACACGTGCACCGCTACTATTTGCTACCATTTCTGTTTAGGGGGTATAACAGTATATTTCTTTCCAGGGTTCTAGCCGCCTAAAACCCGTGTACACCGTGGCAGTTAGGTTTTTCCTTTTCTAGTTGGAAGCTAGCTTTCGGGTTCTACCGGTTCCATATAGTCGCTTATCTCGATACAGTTTTGCCAGTTCGATACTTGTCTGTCTGTATCCTATATATCCTCCTAGAGGCGGTCTAGGGACCTGGAGAGAAAGGCGAGTGATGGGATCAAGATGGAGAAAAGTGACAACGGGAGTCAAGCTATCGTCCAGACTACCTCTGATCAGACAGGTAGCCCACACGACAATTTGGCTCTCTTTGTTTCTTCCCTGGACCTATTCTCCATCACTCGCATGTCTTTCAAGGTACCTAGACAACCTCGATCTAGCTATCTCCAAATGCTTCCCGGTTCCAGTCCTATTGGTCTGTCAAGCGACTCGTTATGCCAGCCAGCCTAGAGCAACGCTCATCGTAAGCTGACTTTCCACCACGAGCCAGACCTAGCCGCCTAGGTCCATTGCCACGTACACCAGCCAAGGAGGTACCTGCCTGCTTAGGGGGGTACCCTGTACCAGCCACCGCCTACGCAGGTATAACTAACTACGTTTGCTTTCAGTTTCAGTACGTTTTCTTTTGCTTGCTCACACTGACCGATATAGCTCGAGAGCGAAGAATCGATGTTGTGCCTTGGACTGCGATCAGGGAATCACAAGCCGAAGGGGTTTTAAGCCCAAAGCCGAACTAGGCTAAAATCTCTGTTCAGCCTAACCATTGCCAGCCAGCCTAGAGCATCACTCGTCGTTAGCTGGCTTTCCACCACGAGATAGACCTAGCCGCCTCGGTCACTAGCCTCGTTAACCACCCCAGAAGCTAGACCCTAGCTTCGTATTACCGTGTACCATCCACCGATTACGCAGCTATAACCGTACCTTTACTTTCAGGACCATAGACGCCTAGGGCCCTAGCTTCGTATTCCGCCCCAGAAGCTCCCTGCCTGCCTAGAGGTACCCTGTACCAGCTAGCGCCAACGCATGTAGAGCCGTACGTTCCTTGAAGGGACCTTAACCGTACCTTTGCTTTCAGGACCCTAGACGCCTAGGACCCTAGCTTCGTATTCCGCCCAAGAAGCTCCATGCCTGCCTAGAGGTACCCTGTACCAGCTAGCGCCAACGCATGTAGAGCCGTACGTTCCTTGAAGGGACCTAGACGCCTAGGTCCCTAGCTAATGCAGCCGCCATTATTATGGATGTCTGCTGTCCAGTTGGCCAAGTTGCAATTTTTGCTGGCTTGTTCACCACTCCGCGACGATGACGCCGACAGCAATGGGAGGGAAACTTGTACTACTTATCAATTTGGTCCAGGCTGACCATTTCGATAATACTTATCAACTTGGTCCAGGCTGACCATTTCGATACTACTACGTATCGTATGAGCAAACAAATTGCTCATGCATCGTCCTTTCAAATTTAATAAAAACATTTCCATTCCACTTCAAATGTTTTTTTATTCACCTCAAACACAGACTTTCGATTTAAATAGGCTATTTAAATCCTTTTTCACGTTTTCAACTTTTCATATCAAATGTATTCAACCCATTCCATTTGAAATGTTCGTTGCATTTTCGTGCGGGATTCTGACTTAGAGGCGTTCAGTCACAATCCCTCATATGGTAGCTTCAAATTTCAAATTTCAAATTTCGAAATTCAAAATTTTAAATTTTAAATTTTAAATTTTCGTGCGGGATTCTGACTTAGAGGCGTTCAGTCACAATCCCTCATATGGTAGCTTCAATATTCAAAATTCAAAATTTTTAATTTTAAATTTTCAAATTTAATATATCCATTCCTCTTCAAATCTATCTTTATTCACCTCCAACACATTTATTTTGCTTTAAATAGGCGATTTCATTCATTCCTTCATTTTCCATGTTGAAGAACTTTTTACGCAAACTTGCGTAAATATTTACGCATCGCACGGTGCATGCCCCATGCCAATCGGATGGTGCGTTCGTCCGTGCGAGGTAGCCGACGGAGGGTACCCTCCACGTTTTCAATGCGCGACATTCGGTTGATTCAAGTTGTCTGCTGGGCCCTTGGCGATGGGGTGACATGCTACACACCGTCGGATAGTAATCGGACGGTGCATGCATCATGAAAATCAGATGGTCCGTTCGTCCGTAGTAGGTAGCAGACGGATGGTACTATGCAATTTTTCATGGCGCGACATTTGGTGGATTGAAGTTGTGGGCTGGGCCCTTGGGAAAACGGTGACATACCAGACACCGTCGGATAGGGTAGGTTGCGACGCATCGGACGGTGAAAACTCCATGAAAATCGGATGGTCCGTTCGTCCGTGCGAGGTAGCCGACGGAGGGTACCCTCCACGTTTTCAAGGCGCGACATTCGGTTGATTGAAGTTGTGGACTGGGCCATTGCAAAAACGGTGACATGTCACAAACCATCGGATAGGGCAGGCTGAGGCGCATCGGACGGTGAAAATGCCATGAAAATCGGATGGTCTGTTCGTCCGTGCGAGGGAGCAGACGGAGGGTACCCTCCGAGTTTTGAAGGCGCTACATTTCTTGGAGTTGTCTCCCCTAGACCGTGCGAGGTAGTAAACGGATGGTACTTATCGCATAGCGCGACATTGGCTTTTTTCTTGCTTTCTCCTAGGCCGTTGCTCCGATTGAAACGTGCCATGCCTCGTTATGTCGGCCTGAAGGAGACGCACATGGCATTGCAAACGGCATGACAATAGGAACGTCCGTTCGTTTATCCCCTGTAAGGCGGCCATAAGAGGCTTCAAGGTCAGTGTTTTTAAAGGATTGCTGAAGCGCCCGTTTCTCTAGAGTTACAAGAGCTAGTCATGTACGAGGCAGCGGCATGTAGGTCTTGACGAGAGGCATCTGCCGGTGAAAAGCCCGATCAAGTCGAACCGTCCGTTCGTCCGTAGGAGGTAGCAGACGGATGGTACTATGCTATTTTTGATGGCGCGACATTCGGTTGATTGAAGTTGTGGGCTGTGCCCTTGGGAACACGGTGACATGCAACGCACCGTCGGATAGGGCAGGCAGAGACGCATCGGACGGTGAAAACGCCATGAAATTCAATTTTCATTGTATTTTAGACATTAATTAGCGGATTATATTAGTATTCCGCTCTCTTTTCATATGAATCGATTCATTTGTTAGGTGAGCAATTTTTTGCACACTTCATACATTCGACAAAATCAGTGAAATCTGTACAAATTCACATGAAATGCCTTCAAATTTGAAATTTGAAATTTCAAATTTAATATACCCATTCCATTCCGCTTCAAACGTATCTATATTCACCTCCAACACATTTATTTCGCTTTAAATACGCTATTTCCTTCATTTTCCATGTGTGCGACTTTTTGCACAACTGTGCAAATTTTTGCACACTTCATACATTCGACAAAATCAATGAAATCTGTACAAATTTCAAATTTAATATACCCATTCCATTCCGCTTCAAATGTATCTATATTCACCTCCAACACATTTATTTCGCTTTAAATACGCTATTTCCTTCATTTTCCATGTGTGCGACTTTTTGCACAACTGTGCGACTTTTTGCACAACTGTGCAAATTTTTGTACACTGTAATGGCCAAAATATGGCCACGATTGGCCAAAATATGGCCAAAATTCTTCCACTCCAAACTTGGGTCAAGCTCAACAGGGTCTTGCGCGAGATGGCCTTTTCACTTGCCAGTAGTAGCCAGTGGGTCGGGGCACGGAGACAAGCACTTCGTGAGATACGTGAGGGACGGTCCTTGATGTTAGGTTCCACTACTTCCGGTAACGGTCCGCCCCGGATTACGGACTTATACGGACTTTGCCGGACGATTTCCGTCAAACCCATTAAAACCAGACTTTGCAAGTTCCACCTTGGGTCGGACGTGGTCGGACGTAAAATAAATCTTTATCTTACTAAATAAATTAATGACTGTGGTGTCACTAGATTCACAATTGAATTACCTTTCAAATGGTACCAAGTATGTTACAATAGTTTAAGTAGTTTTTGAGATAATTTAAAAATGTCTCATTTTGCTTGGGTCGGACAAAAGACTGATATAGTCGGGTTATTTGGGAATATACTGGTTTCAAGACTTAATTGATGAACGAATTAGGCGATCGATGTGTCAAAATACGCGAAATAAAATTACCTACCTGGTGATGTGTTATTGTTCTTAAAAACTTAATAAGTAAAAAAAGTCTATACAGACAAACGATATCAACAACACAATGAAACGGCAATTTGGTATGTCTGTATTTTTATAAGTATACTACATACAAGACTGAGGTCATCATTTCCGGGCGTAAGATACTCGATATAATAAAATTTCAATAATATTGTTATTAAAACTTGCATGGAAATGTCAGCATTAATAATTTTAAATTTAAAATAATGCACCGAAAATGGTAGCAAACGATAGGGGTTCGTTATGATCAATTATTATTAAATCACATAGAGTAAATGTTATGCACATGTACTTATTTGGAAGGTAATAAGACAGTGTATGCAATAGATTATTGGATTTTGAAAAAATTAATAAATAGATATAGGTTTTACACGAACTAAATTGCAATTGCAAATATCGCGGATTTGGTTTGATGACCTGGAATTGGGGGTAGTAGTACGTGCAAAATTCCGTGAAACTACACATACAAATTAGAATAACAGGCGGAGTAGGGTCGTGAATTTTACTCACATTACTGATCCAAATCTTATATTATATACGTTACTATGTAGCCAGATAACTACTCTATTGACCACGGAAATCAGACAAAATTTATACAAAGAGATGTTGTAATATAATAATAATAATATATATCAATTGACTATATCGTCCGAAAATTGTATAGTATGACGTTAGTTTCAATGTAGCTATCTTAATAATTAATCGTCATTTCCTAGTGTGTATGATACCATTACGTAGAGCGTTTCCATTTGTATATTTATGGCGAGTAGTATTGTATTAACTTAAAGAATTATTAGAAATAGGACAGCGGGCATACCACCAGTTATCAGTAACACTCAATGAAGGGTTTGCTACGAGGAACTGTGGACGGACTAACGGCACAAGTTCCGCAGGAGAAACCGGCCGTGGTTGGAGTATGTGGAATATAGAGGCCTAGTAGTGGCAAAATTCCACCTTAAAACATTCGGCTGGTAGGATGGGTTTGGTATAACCTTAAATGTTAACGTAATACCGATTACAATTAAGTATTATATACGTTATATCCTAGCCCGAGAAGTATTCGTTAGACTAGGGCAAACGGACACAAAATATACCGTTATATATGGTATAAAAAAATGTATTGAAAGGTATAGATCCAGATGAAATTTTCGGCTGGTCGGTATTTAAATTTTATTTTCTATACAAATTAGTAGTCATTACCTAGTAAGTAATAAGCCGTTGGGTACGGATTTTTTTAGCGGTATATAGCTGGATAATACTTTGAAAATAACTCATAGAATTATTAGAAATAGGACATCGGGCAAACCACCATTTATCAGTAACAGTCAGAGAAGGGTTTGCTACGAGGAATTGCGGACGGACTAACGGCACAAGTTCCGCAGGAGAAACCGGCCGTGGTTGGAAAATGGGGAATATGTATGTATGTTTGTATGTATGTATGTATGTATGTATGTATGTATGTATGTATGTATGTATGTATGTATGTATGTATGTATGTATGTATGTATGTATGTATGTATGTATGTATGTATGTATGTATGTATGTATGTATGTATTTAGGTATGTATGTATGTAGGTATGTATGTATGTATGTTATATTGTATGTGTGCTTGTATACGCTATATTGTATGTATGTGTTATATTATTTTTCGGGGTTGCGACGTCGTTAGCCAGCAACGCTAACATAAATATGGATATTTATGTGAACGTTGCTGTTTCCAAAACTGACGAACGTGGACGTCTCGTCGCTCCAGTTTGTTTGGGACCTTTCGTCCCTTACAAAAGCTCCAGTTTATTATGGAGTGATCAAACGGATTTTCATGGATTTAGCACGTGCTTTTTCACGATGATAGAATACAATTTATATAGCCACTTAATACCATATTGGTTTAAGTGAGTTTAATCTCTGGCAAAATATGAAGTCCTGAAAGTCTGGCATGGGCAATAAACGATTCGCTCCTGATCTTTAAATCGAGCAGCCAATAGATTGTTTATATTTTGTCTCTGTATGCGATATATGTTACTACTCAAACCCCTCGTTTTTTCTCGGTGTAGAATACCAACAACCATCACTTTCTTGATAACTTTTTGTATCAATTCCCTGCAAATAATCTCAATCATATTGGCAACCTCGATATAATTATCGTCGCGTAAATCATTTCCTCCTATCTGCAGTATCAGATGCCTGATAGTCGGTCTAATTTGATAACTAGAAGCTATAGGTGACAACACAATATATACTTTTATTTTGATCGTATACAATTAATGTCCTGCCACAAATTATATTTTCAACCCTGTCATAATATTGTATTAATAGGTGCAGAACTGGCAGTTGTTGTATATCATTCATGATGCGCAGAGAAAATGCTTTGAAAGACCCGTTTTCAATGATGAAACAATTGTACAGCTTTAATAAATGGAAGTCTCTACACTTTTGATGAATATAATGAAGAAATCACTTTAGCTCTTTATGTATTAACGTTACGGTATATGGGAAATGAAATAGTGGTTTGGCTCTTGAAACGCATCAAGATATCTCCGAACATATATATATATTGGAGAACACGTTTCTTTCCTTTCACCACATAATTTCTTATTGTGACCTAAAATTGTGTTACATATATTTTGTACTAAATATAATAATTTTAAACGAACCCTCAGAGATAAACCAATAAAAGTAAATATAATGGTTATTGATATAGTGAATTTGAAGAGAAATTACTAATAATGAAAGAACGCGCTTAGCGAATCAAATACGAACATGGCGCAGTACAGAATGTTTACATTTTGACTGATAAATACGCCTTTTGATAGGTTCCATTTCTGATTTATGTCTTCATGAAAGTATGATATAAATGTGATATAAAAACCAATAAACTTAACTTCGTTTATTTAATCTAAATAAAACTGACAAATTAACAGGTGCATATTGGAAAAAACAAATACAGTGTGTCATTAATCTGATAATTACACTTTCATCACTTCTATCATCTCGTATATGTGAACTGTGTGCTGCCGGTTAATCGACAAATTAAATTGCAGACTAGCCAGAAATGAAAAAGTGCACTTATCACAGTTTGTATTCTGTTTATGCTTTTTTTCGTTTCGTCCAAAATACCAATTTCAAGCGAGACTAGTTATGGAACACATTTAGAGAAAGAAAACCGTATACAAATATATAAAAGGTTTGTAATGATGTGGTTCTGATAGTATACAAGTTGACGAGTTGGAGAGAGGAGAGTACAATGCTTTATAACAATACTCCTTGTCTTCACATAAACGTATAATTCAATAACCGATACAAGTGTCAGATTATAATAGCATTCCTGTTCTTCACATAAATTATATTTCAATAGTCGATATCAGTGTCACTTTATAATAATAATCCTAGTCTTCACATAAACGTATAATTCAATAGCTCATACAAGTGTCACTTTATAACATTAATCCTGGACATCGTGTAAGCGTATAATTCAATATCCAATATCAGTGTCATTTTATAATACTAGTCCTTGTCTTCACATAAATGTATAATTCAATAGCCGATATCAGTGTCAGCTTATAATAGCAATCCTGTTCTTCACATACATGTATAATTCAGTAGTCGATACCAGTGTCACTTTATAAACATAATCCTGGTCTTCACATAAACGTATTATTCAATAGCCGATACTTTTATCTTAAGATTAATGAAAATTGGCTAACGAAGTATTGAAATTTCACCTGAATAATAATGTACATTTAAATAATAAAAGAGGCATTGGAATTGAACTGAAACTTGTGTTGCTCGTTGTAAAATTGTGTATTACATTCGTGGAACAGTTTGTGATAATTATACAGACCAAACAATCACAAAGCAAATATAGAAGATGGATTACCGTATAGTTGGTACTAAAGGGGAAATATTTTACTTACTATTTCTCTCTTATATCTGTTGAACTGAAATAATAAAATAAATGTAATAGAAATGGGAATATTGTGTAAGAAGAGCTTGTGTCTGATATTGCAAAATATTATTTTCAAATTTCTATATTTTAAGTAAAGAATCAAATAACTGAAATCAGAATGAGTTCGATGTATATTGCGTCATCTAGCTGTTGATTGGCTCTTGACACGTAACGTCGCATATAATAGAGAATGCGTTTGAATTGACAAACCACTTGTTTTATCCACAAACATTGAATTAGCTATTGCATATACCCCGATAAACTGTAAAATTACCTACCTGGTGATGTGTTATTGTTCTTAAAAACTTAATAAGTAAAAAAGTCTATACAGACAAACGATATCAACAACACAATGAAACGGCAATTTGGTATGTCTGTATTTTTATAAGTATACTACATACAAGACTGAGGTCATCATTTCCGGGCGTAAGATACTCGATATAATAAGATTTCAATAATATTGTTATTAAAACATGCATGGAAATGTCAGCATTAATAATTTTAAATTTAAAATAATTGCACCGAAAATGGTAGCAAACGATAGGGGTTCATTATGATCAATTATTATTAAATCACATAGAGTAAATGTTATGCACATGTACTTATTTGGAATGTAATAAGACAGTGTATGCAACAGATTATTGGATTTTGAAAAAAATAATAAATAGATATAGGTTTTACACGAACTAAATTGCAATTGCAAATATCGCGGATTTGGTTTGATGACCTGGAATTGGGGGTAGTAGTACGTGCAAAATTCCACCCGTGAAACTACACATACAAATTAGAATAACAGGCGGAGTAGGGTCGTGAATTTTACTCACATTACTGATCCAAATCTTATATTATATACGTTACTATGTAGCCAGATAACTACTCTATTGACCACGGAAATCAGACAAAATTTATACAAAGAGATGTTGTAATAATAATAATAATATATATCAATTGACTATATCATCCGAAAATTGTATAGTATGACGTTAGTTTCAATGTAGCTATCTTAATAATTAATCGTCATTTCCTAGTGTGTATGATACCATTACGTAGAGCGTTTCCATTTGTATATTTATGGCGAGTAGTATTGTAATAACTTAAAGAATTATTAGAAATAGGACAGCGGGCATACCACCAGTTATCAGTAACACTCAATGAAGGGTTTGCTACGAGGAACTGTGGACGGACTAGCGGCACAAGTTCCGCAGGAGAAACCGGCCGTAGTTGGAGTATGTGGAATATAGAGGCCTAGTAGTGGCAAAATTCCACCTTAAAACATTCGGCTGGTAGGATGGGTTTGGTATAACCTTAAATGTTAACGTAATACCGATTACAATTAAGTATTGTATACGTTATATCCTAGCCCGAGAAGTATTCGTTAGACTAGGGCAAACGGACACAAAATATACCGTTATATATGGTATAAAAAAATGTATTGAAAGGTATAGATCCAGATGAAATTTTCGGCTGGTCGGTATTTAAATTTTATTTTCTATACAAATTAGTAGTCATTACCTAGTATGTAATAAGCCGTTGGGTACGGATTTTTTAGCGGTATATAGCTGGATAATACTTTGAAAATAACTAATAGAATTATTAGAAATAGGACAGCGGGCAAACCACCATTTATCAGTAACACTCAGTGAAGGGTTTGCTACGAGGAATTGCGGACGGACTAACGGCACAAGTTCCGCAGGAGAAACCGGCCGTGGTTGGAAAATGGGGAATATGTATGTATGTTTGTATGTATGTATGTATGTATGTATGTATGTATGTATGTATGTATGTATGTATGTATGTATGTATGTATGTATGTATGTATGTATGTATGTATGTATGTATGTATGTATGTATGTATGTATGTATGTATGTATGCATGCATGCATGCATGCATGCATGCATGCATGCATGCATGCATGCATGTATGTATGTATGTATGTATGTATGTATGTATTGTATGTGTGCTTGTATGTATGTATGTATGTATGTATGTATGTATGTATGTATGTATGTATGTATGTATGTATGTATGTATGTATGTATGTATGTATGTATGTATGTATGTATGTATGTATGTATGTATGTATGTATGTATGTATGTTATATTGTATGTGTGCTTGTATACGCTATATTGTATGTATGTGTTTTATTATTTTTCGGGGTTGCGACGTCGTTAGCCAGCAACGCTAACATAAATATGGATATTTATGTGAACGTTGCCGTTTCCAAAACTGTCGAACGTGGACGTCTCGTCGCTGCAGTTTGTTTGGGACCTTTCGTCCCTTACAAAAGCTCCAGTTTATTATGGAGTGATCAAACGGATTTTCATGGATTTAGCACGTGCTTTTTCACGATGATAGAATACAATTTATATAGCCACTTAATACCATATTGGTTTAAGTGAGAGCAAGAATAGATATATTGAAGCATTCACAAGCAATAAGGTATTGCAGCAAAGGACGTCCCATTTGTCTGGCATTCGCTACCACCACAACCATCAGCAGCAGCAGCAGACAGCATTCTCTCTCTCTGTCCTTGCCGCCGCCGCCGCAGAGAGCAAGCACATATATTAAAGCATTCACAAGCTATAAGGTATTGCAGCAAAGCGAAACCACAGCCAAGGGAACGGGCTTGACACAAACGGCGGGGAAAGAAGACCCTGTTCAGAACAGCTTGACTCTAGTCTGACTTTGAATTGGCCGACCAAACAAAGCTCTCTCTCTCTCTCTCTCTCTCTCTCTCTCTCTCTTTCTCTCTCTCTCTCTCTCTCTCTCTCTCTCTCTCTCTCTCTCTCTCTCTCTCTCTCTCTCTCTCTCTCTCTCTCTCCTTGCTGCCGCCGTCGCAGAGAGCAAGAATAGATATATTGAAGCATTCACAAGCAATAAGGTATTGCAGCAAAGGACGTCCCATTTGTCTGGCATTCGCTACCACCACAACCATCAGCAGCAGCAACAGACAGCATTCTCTCTCTCTGTCCTTGCCGCCGCCGCCGCAGAGAGTAAGCACATATATTGAAGCATTCACAAGCTATAAGGTATTGCAGCAAAGCGAAACCACAGCTAATCGAACGGGCTTGACACAAACGGCGGGGAAAGAAGACCCTGTTCAGAACAGCTTAACTCTAGTCTGACTTTGAATTGGCCGACCAAACAAAGCTGTTTCTCTCTCTCTCTCTCTCTCTCTGTGTCTCTCTCTCTCTCTCTCTCTCTCTCTCTCTCTCTCTCTCTCTCTCTCTCTCTCTCTCTCTCTCTCTCCTTGCCGCCGCCACCGCCGCAGAGAGCAAGAATATATATATTGAAGCATTCACAAGCTATAAGGTATTGCAGCAAAGGACGTCCCATTTGTCTGGTATTCGCTACCACCACAACCATCATCAGCAGCAGCAGCAGACAGTATTCTCTCTCTCTCTCTCCTTGCCGCCGCCTCCGCAGAGAGTAAGCACATATATTGAAGCATTCACAAGCTATAAGGTATTACAGCAAAGCGAAACCACAGCCAAGGGAACGGGCTAGACACAAACGGCGGGGAAAGAAGACTATTTTCAGAGCAGCTTGACGCCAGTCTGACTTTGAATTGGCCGACCAAACAAAGCTGTCTCTCTCTCTCTCTCTCTCTCTCTCTCTCTCTCTCTCTCTCTCTCTCTCTCTCTCTCTCTCTCTCTCTCTCTCTCTCCTTGCCACCGCCTCCGCCGCAGAGAGCAAGAATAGATATATTGAAGTATTCACAAGCTATAAGGTATTGCAGCAAAGGACGTCCAATTTGTCTTGCATTCGCTACCACCACAACCATCAGCAGCAGCAGCAGCAGACAGCATTCTCTCTCTCTCCCTCCTTGCCGCCGCCGCAGAGAGCAAGCACATATAATGAAGCATTCACAAGCTATAAGGTATTGCAGCAAGGCGAAACCACAGCCAAGGTAATGGTCTTGACACAATCGGCGAGGAAAGAAGACTTGTTCAGAACAGTTTGACTCTAGTATGACTTTGAACTGGCCGACCAAACAAAGCTGGCTCTCTCTCTCTCTCTCTCTCTCTCTCTCTCTCTCTCTCTCTCTCTCTCTCTCTCTCTCTCTCCTTGCCGCCGCCGCCGCCGCAGAGAGCATGAATAGATAAATTGAAGCATTCACAAGCTATAAGGTATTGCAGGAAAGGACGTCCCATTTGTCTGGCATTCGATACCACCACAACCATTAGCAGCAGCAACAGCAGACAGCATTATTTCTCTCTCTCCTTGCCGCCGCCGCCGCAGAGAGCAAGCACATATATTGAAGCATACATACATACATACATACATACATACATACATACATACATACATACATACATACATACATACATACATACATACATACATACATACATACATACATACATACATACATTTGGATATATCCCTTTCAATACATTTTTTATACCATATATAACGGTATATCTTGTGTCCGTTTGCCATAGTCTAACGACATCTTGTCGGGCTACGATATAACGTATATAATACTTAATTGTAATCGGTATTACGTTAACATTTAAGGTTATACCAAACCCATCCTACCAGCCGAAGGTTTTAAGGTGGAATTCTGCCACTACTAGGCACCTATATTCCCCATACTAAAACCTCGGCCGGTTTCTCTTGCGGAACTTGTGCCGTTAGTAGGTCCGCAATTCCTCGTAGCAAAACCTTCACTGAGTGTTACTGATAACTGGTAGTATGCCCGCTGTCCTATTTCTAATAATTATTTGAGTTATTTTCAAAGTATTATCCAGCTATATACCGCTAAAGATTCCCTACCCAACGGCCTATTACATATTAGGAAATGACTACTATTTTTATAGAAATTAAAATTTAAATACCGACCAGCCGAAAATTTCATCTGGATCTATATCTTTCCATACATTTTTTATACCATATATAACGGTATATTTTGTGTCCGTTTGCCCTAGTCTAACGACTAATTCTCGGGATACGATATAACGTATATAATACTTAATTGTAATCGGTATTACGTTGACATTTAAGGTTATACCAAACCCATCCTACCAGCCGAAGGTTTTAAGGTGGAATTCTGGCACGAGTAGGCCTCTATATTCCCCATACTCCAACCACGGCCGGTTTCTCCAGCGGAACTTGTGCCGTTAGTAGGTCCGCAATTCCTCGTAGCAAAACCTTCACTGAGTGTTACTGATAACTGGTGGTATGCCCGCTGTCCTATTTCTAATAATTCTATGAGTTATTTTCAAAGAATTATTAAGCTATATACCGCTAAAAATTCCCTACCCATCTGCTTATTACATGCTAGGAAATGACTACTAATTTTTATAGAAAATAAAATTTAAATACCGACCAGCCGAAAATTTCATCTGGATCTATACCTTTCAATACATTTTGTATACCATATATAACGGTATATTTTATGTCCGTTTGCCCTAGTCTAACGACTACTTCTCGGGCTACGATATAACGTATATTATACTTAATTGTAATCGGTATTACGTTAACATTTAAGGTTATACCAAACCCATCCTACCAGCCGAGACATACATACATACATACATACATGCATACATGCATACATACATACATACATACATACATACATACATACATACATACATACATACATACATACATACATACATACATACATACATACATACATACATACATACATACATACATACATACATACATACATACATACATTCTTTTACGTCTTTAGGGTTTTTGTAGCTTTTAAAGTACAGTTAGACCAAGGAAAGTAAGCTATATTATATACATGTACAAAAGGATAGTGAGCAGTGTTAGTATAGCCAGGTAAACACCACCACCAGTTAGATCTGGTGGAATAGGACGATGGATCTTTATGACATTAACTAACGGATTAGTGTGTCGTGTTAGTACAACAATATCGTCCAGGTAGAAGCCAGCCTAATTAGACAGGAAATTTGCAATAAACATCCGTGAGTTGTACTTAGGGAGACTGAATATAACATTTAAACTATTTTATTTAAAGTATTTATTTAAAGTTATAATTAAAAATTAATTACGCCAATGTTTTTATTCATATCGAAAACATAGGAACAAATATCTTATTTTTAAAAATCGGTTGAAGTTGACGAATTATAGGAATTCTTGATTTTGTCGTTTTCTGTAAGACCACTAAGTGATATCGGATTCAAAAATATAGATTTTTGTTAATATGCCTTTTTAATCATTTCTATTGTCACAGATGGATTTACAATGTTGAGAAACCTATAGATTGATATCCAATTTGTGAAAATAGATGTTGGTATGCGATTTTTATAAATTAGTTACACATAGATGAAACATGTTAGGGTTACGGTTATCGGACTGACAAAACAATATTTAATAAATAGGGTAGATACAAGTATTATATACTGTTGCATACTTTAAATCTATAGTAATATCATCGATATATGTCATACATTATGTACAAGGAAACGAAAGAGGCAGATAGGTATGGTTCTGTACGTAGTTGTATATGAGACCATTATAGCGATATGGGATAAAAAAAAATCCATTTTTGTTATTATGCATTTTTACTCATTTCTGTTGTCACAGATGGATTTAGAATGTTGAGAAACCTATAGATTGATATCTAATTTTGAAAATCGATGGTTGTATGCGATTTCTATAACTTAGTTACACATATATAGAACCTGTTCTTATACAAATCATTAGGTGATAAGATTTGCAAATCTATATTTCCTAAATAAAGTATATACATAAAAAACAAACATACATACATACATACATACATACATACATACATACATACATACATACATACATACATACATACATACATACATACATACATACATACATACATACATACATACATACATACATACATACATACATACATACATACATACGCAATTATAGTTATACGTGAGGATTAGCTAAATAGTTGAACGATGGGGTATGGCCATTTTCTTCCTGTGGGGCATTATTGTAAAACAAACACGCTGTAACTGTTTATTGCTACCCGGCGGCCAAACTTCCGCTTGTAATTACTAGAATATGTATATATACTTGTAATTATTTCAAAAATATCTAATTCGTATTTTCCAAGGAAACATACAGTGACAGGATTCCTTTCTGGGTTACAGTTTGGGTTCACCATTCGTAAAAAAGGATTGTTATACAAGTGTTTTAGACTTTATAATTCATAGAAGATAGACAGTGCAGTGATCCAGTCAACTTGTGTTTCAACAAAACGGATAATTCGTATCACTTCTATTGAACAGCAGATCGGTATGTCTCAATTATGTATTTAATGTAAATTAATTAATTATTTTTATAAGTTTATTTTAAATTTTGCTACACATTTGTTTCTTAAATCGAAATTATTTGTTTCTTAAATCAAAATTATTTCCATTTTGATTCCTATTTGTTTCTTATGTGCATTTCTTTATTGATATATCTTCTAGTTATTAATTCCATTAATTATGTCATATATTGAAAACATTCAAGCATGTTTCTAGAAGACAGATAATCCGCTTATACGATCGGTAAGTCCCAATTATATATTATAAGTTTGTTTTACAACACATTGGTTTCTTATCTGCATTTATTTCTTGATATAGGATCTAGTTATTAATTACATTAAGCCATCGGGTATTGCCTTTTTACGGGTATAGAGCTGGAAAATATTCTTAAATTAGCTTATAGAATTATTGGAATTAGGACAGCGGGCATACCACCCGTAACAACGATAAGGGTTTTAGTATGGGGAATGCCGGGCCTAGTACAGGCGGATGTTCTAAATTAAAATTTGAGGCTGGTACGACACGTTTGGTATAACGATGAATGTTAACGTAATACTGATTAGAATGAAGTATTATATACGTTATATTGTAGTCCGAGAAGTAGTCGATTGACTAAGACAGAATTGAAAGAAAATATACAAAATATTTATGTAGAAATAGTTTATTGAAAGGTATATATCGAGATGTCATTTTCCGCTTGAGTCAAAATTATATATTGTATAAGTTTATTTTACAACTTTGCTACACATTTGTTTTCTTAGGTGCATTTATTTGCTGATATAGGATCTAGTTATTAATTCGATTATTTATGTCATATATTGAAAACATTCAGGCATGTTTCTAGAAAACAGGTAATCCGCTTATACGATCGGCAAGTCACAATTATATATTGTATAAGTTTGTTGTACAATTTTGATACACATTTGTTCTTTAGGTGCATTACTTTATTTATGTGTTGTTATTCCTATGGTGTTTCCCATCAACCTGTACCATGTATATATCTATATATATCATATATATTACTTAAAAATCCATTGAGTTATATAAATACGATATTAGCATACGTTTCAAATTTAGTAGTCATCATTGTAGATACTAAGGAAGAAATGGAAGCTAACAAGTCGGCCGACATTCGATTTAGACGAAATGCAGACAATTCTTGGACATCCTTTCAAGAGGTACGTACTTTTCATGCATTCATTGTATTGCTTTTGTAGCTAAATTTACATCACTAATACATACCATTACTTAGGTATGATATTACATTTCCATCAGATACAATACAATATAGCATACATACATACAATATAGCATACATACAATATAGCATACAGACATACATATATCTTACCTAATCTTATAGTAAGTTTTATATAGTTCACGTTTATTAAATAGTCATATATCACAATTGCGATCCAAATACATCTCCATTTTCTGATCCGATACAAGAAAAAAAACATACATACATACATACATACATACATACATACATACATACATACATACATGCATGCATGCATGCATGCATGCATGCATGCATGCATGCATGCATGCATACATACATACATACATACATACATACATACATACATACATACATACATACATACATACATACATACATACATACATACATACATACATACATACATACATACATACATACAGTTAGAGTTAACTGTCAGTCGTTGCGTTAAACTGCATGCGGTGGTGTTTACAGGGTTCGCCATGGAAGCGTCCGAAGAGGACATATGCAGAAGTGGTGGCAGCTTCTGCAGCTTCTCTCTCGTCTCGTCGCGGCCAGCCGGACAGACAAACGACGACAGTCGTATTCTTCATGTATAACACCATTATTTGCTCAGTAATGTAATCATTGACATATTATTTTCTATTGTAGGTTCCAATCTCAAGCAGCCCGCCGAGCCACGCAGCAACCTCGACCACGACGACGATGTCGCGCTCCGACAGTTTGCCGGATTTAGCTGCCACCAGTGCCACACCGCCGGCTAACGTGACCACAACGTATGCTAGCGTGGCCGCTAGCCCAGCTAGAGACAAGCTTCCTCCTCTCCCGCTTTCCCCATCTCAGAGAGATGTGCCCTTGTTCCCCCTCCCTCAACCCGGTCCATCTAATACAATAAACATTATTCCCCCCACCTTCGTTACGACTGAGAACCTTTCCTCGTATGTGGCAGTGACGCACGCAGTTCCTTCCCAATCGTCTTTTCAAAAAGAGGCAGTTGCTAGCGCTGAGTCACTGCCCCCAACGACGACTAGCATACCTAAAGAAGTTGCCCCAAAGAAAGTTGTTAATAAAAAACCCAAACCCATTTCACAGTTCAATCAGCATATCGACTCCGGCTCCGCACCAAGCACTCAATCGGGAGTGTGCCCCATTTGCTACAAGCGCGTTGAACGTTTACAACGCCACCTTCAGCGAACTTGTTTAGCAAAGGGATACACAAAGACCGAGGCTCTACGGTTTCTGGCGCAGGAAGAGGCTCGCCATAGACTCTGGCGCAACAGCATAACCGTACAGTCCAATCTCCTTCTACACGCGGTGTTAGGGCCCGATTATGAACCCTACCTGAGTGTCGATTTTGTATTGCAATATATACAGAGTATTGGGGGTATAGTATGTTTTGATGTCAATAAAAAGCCAAATTTTACACATCTTCCCATGTTAATTTCAAAGAGTCAACCCCATGACTTTTTAACAAGCAATAAAGAACAACCCCCTTCTCATTTACTCTTAGCGCCATCTTCCGAGGGGTTAGGGTTGAAGCCAGCCGCTAACAAAGCACCTCTTCCACGCCAAGTTTCTCCAGTAGCTGGTCCCTCTGGAGTACTACCAGAAAGGCGTCTATCGGAGGCAAGACGCCAGCTATTCGATGATGTAGACGCAGAAGAACCTGTTGCACTACAGATGACCTTTTTAGAAGATAGTGAAGACGCAATGGACCCCGTTGTCAGTGTTGTTACAGCAGCCCCAAGTCAGCGTCGCGATTCATCTTCATCCGAGGATATTCCGCTGGCAAGGATGTTCAAATCCGTGGGTACTCAACTCAAGTTAGAGGACTGTCCAGCTCTCAGTATGTATAAGCAGCACCTAACCGAAAAGTTACAACCCAAACAGAAGTTTTACATCAACAATTTAATCGCCAGTGTTAATAAAATTCTGTTCTTTCTAGATCCCGCTTCCGAAAAGTTGGATCTTCTTGGAGATACAACGCAACTTCGGTTCTTTTTCTCCAAGCTGCCAAAGGAAATGTTGGCCAGCAGTAAGTTAAATTACACCAAATCATTACAACGATTTTTAAATTATTGTGAGGAGACCCCTGAGATTGCATTAAAGCACACCTCACTCATGTCCGATATGACTGGTATCCGCGAAACCCTCTGTTCTCTTCGCACCGAGATAATTGCTACCTCTGCAAAACGTAACGCTGTAGATAGTTTATCTAGTACCAGAAAAGTCGCTAAGACTAAAGAGAATCCGACATTGCAACCATCTGCCTCTATAGATTTCTATTATGATTTGATTGCGAGCAAGTTTAAACTCTCATGTAATGATAAATTACCAGTACTGTCTCAAATTCGGGAAAGTCTAGCTCAAACTAATATTGGTGTACAATTTGACCTTGCAACCTTAACTAAAATTCGCGACCGCTTTAAGTACCAGCGCATTGTTTTACGAGTTGCTGAGACCATTTCCTCGTTCCCTCGTACCCGTCCTACAGAACAGCAACTGAATGAGTATCTGGAACAGAAAGGCTGGTTACAGAAACGAATTACAACCGATGTTCTGAAACAGTGGAAGCCATGCGATAAAAGAGATGCAACTAACAAACGCCAGGCCACGTTAGAGACTCAATGGATCCAGTGCATCGAACATCAAAAATGGCCCAAGTGTAACGTTCGGCGTGCTAACGACCCATCCATGGGAAAAGGTGTATTCGCGAAGGAGCTCATCCCTAAAGGCGAAGTAGTCTGCGACTACCACGGTGATTTAATAACGCACGCGGAAGGTCTGAGGAGGTATAACGCTTATCCAAAAAGTGTTAACCACTTCATGATGTTTTTCGAACTTGGAGGAACGAAATATTGCATCGACGGCAACAACAACTGCAATTGCCACAACTTCTCTAAGGACCAAACTAAGGGAAGGTTTGTGAATCACTCCAAGGCCAACCCTAACCTTGTCTGTAAGCCTTATTTGTTAGACGGTACACCCCGTGTTTTACTGTACGCAAAGATAGATATTGATTTAGGAACCGAATTAAAATACGAATACGGTGTGGCAAAGGACCGTTTGTCTCGCGAAGATGGCGCTAATGAATTTCTTACTAAGTAAACGATCCAACTGTCTCTTAAATAGGACCAAAATACAAAAACCTAAAAAGTACGTAGGCCATTTAAAACCTTAGGACACACACGTGACGATGGATATTTTTGACGTGTCGCTTAACGGCCCCTGATATTTTCGGCAGAGATATCCACTTCTTGTCACATAGATAGGACCAAAATACAAAAACCTAAAAAGTACGTAGGCCATTTAAAACCTTAGGACACACACGTGACGATGGATATCTTTGACGTGTCGCTTAACGGCCCCTGATATTTTCGGCAGAGATATCCACTTCTTGTCACATAGATAGGACCAAAATACAAAAACATAAAAAGTACGTAGGCCATTTAAAACCTTAGGACACACACGTGACGATGGATATCTTTGACGTGTCGCTTAACGGCCCCGGATATTTTCGGCAGAGATATCCACTTCTTGTCACATAGATAGGACCAACATAAAAAATAAAATTAGGTAGGAGATTCACTGGGGAGACGGCTTCCACGCAGCGTGAATCGGGCAACGTTCAGATAATTCAATTCTGAACGGCAGACAGTCTCCCACTTCTTAAGTATGTTATTCCTATGGTGTTGATATTAATTAAGGTCGTAATTAGAATGTTATACAGGTTACATTACCTAAATCAATATATTGTAACGGAATGTGTAAATGTTCTAAAGAATTATTATTTAATTATATTTATGTCATTTTATTGTAAAGGTTGAATTCGCTACCAACTTCAATGAACTTTTATTATAAAGTTTTTAGATGTGTTTCTATAATGTATTCAATATATTTGTGTTCTTTAATTAAATAAAATTCAGTTCCGAGGAAATAGGTCTTCGCCTTATCATTTGCGATCCTTTTGCCTGAATTCTTTCTTGTCTCTCAATGTCGCGCCTTAAAAACGTGGAGGGTACCCTCCGTTGGCTACCTCGCACGGACGAACGGACCATCCGATTTGCATGGGGCATGCACCGTCCGATGCGTCTCAGCCTGCCCTATCCGACGCTGTGTGCCATGTCACCGTGTTCCCAAGGGCCCAGCCCACAACATCAATCAACCGAATGTCGCGCCATGAAAAATTGCATACATACATACATACATACATACATACATACATACATACATACATACATACATACATACATACATACATACATACATACATACATACATACATACATACAATATAGCATACATACAATATAGCATACATACAATAAAGTATGGTGACGTACTATCCAATGGTGCGCAGCCAATAAACCAAGTATTAACCAAATCCAAGCGGGGTAAAGGGTTTCAACAGCTTTTATCTAAGCCCAACTGATCCATAACATGAAAAACAAAAAAGTCCGTTTTTCATCAAAGGTCATGCTGAAAAAAATGGTGGGAACCGGTTTTAAAGTATGGTGACGTACTATCCAATGGTGCGCAGCCAATAAACCAAGTATTAACCAAATCCAAGCGGGGTAAAGGGTTTCAACAGCTTTTATCTAAGCCCAACTGATCCATAACATGAAAAACAAAAAAGTCCGTTTTTCATCAAAAGTCATGCTGAAAAAAATGGTGGGAACCGGTTTTAAAGTATGGTGACGTACTATCCAATGGTGCGCAGCCAATAAACCAAGTATTAACCAAATCCAAGCGGGGTAAAGGGTTTCAACAGCTTTTATCTAAGCCCAACTGATCCATAACATGAAAAACAAAAAAGTCCGTTTTTCATCAAAAGTCATGCTGAAAAAAATGGTGGGAACCGGTTTTAAAGTATGGTGACGTACTATCCAATGGTGCGCAGCCAATAAACCAAGTATTAACCAAATCCAAGCGGGGTAAAGGGTTTCAACAGCTTTTATCTAAGCCCAACTGATCCATAACATGAAAAACAAAAAAGTCCGTTTTTCATCAAAAGTCATGCTGAAAAAAATGGTGGGAACCGGTTTTAAAGTATGGTGACGTACTATCCAATGGTGCGCAGCCAATAAACCAAGTATTAACCAAATCCAAGCGGGGTAAAGGGTTTCAACAGCTTTTATGTAAGCCCAACTGATCCATAACATGAAAAACAAAAAAGTCCGTTTTTCATCAAAAGTCATGCTGAAAAAAATGGTGGGAACCGGTTTTAAAGTATGGTGACGTACTATCCAATGGTGCGCAGCCAATAAACCAAGTATTAACCAAATCCAAGCGGGGTAAAGGGTTTCAACAGCTTTTATCTAAGCCCAACTGATCCATAACATGAAAAACAAAAAAGTCCGTTTTTCATCAAAAGTCATGCTGAAAAAAATGGTGGGAACCGGTTTTAAAGTATGGTGACGTACTATCCAATGGTGCGCAGCCAATAAACCAAGTATTAACCAAATCCAAGCGGGGTAAAGGGTTTCAACAGCTTTTATCTAAGCCCAACTGATCCATAACATGAAAAACAAAAAAGTCCGTTTTTCATCAAAAGTCATGCTGAAAAAAATGGTGGGAACCGGTTTTAAAGTATGGTGACGTACTATCCAATGGTCCGCAGCCAATAAACCAAGTATTAACCAAATCCAAGCGGGGTAAAGGGTTTCAACAGCTTTTATCTAAGCCCAACTGATCCATAACATGAAAAACAAAAAAGTCCGTTTTTCATCAAAAGTCATGCTGAAAAAAATTGTGGGAACCGGTTTTAAAGTATGGTGACGTACTATCCAATGGTGCGCAGCCAATAAACCAAGTATTAACCAAATCCAAGCGGGGTAAAGGGTTTCAACAGCTTTTATCTAAGCCCAACTGATCCATAACATGAAAAACAAAAAAGTCAGTTTTTCATCAAAAGTCATGCTGAAAAAAATGGTGGGAACCGGTTTTAAAGTATGGTGACGTACTATCCAATGGTGCGCAGCCAATAAACCAAGTATTAACCAAATCCAAGCGGGGTAAAGGGTTTCAACAGCTTTTATCTAAGCCCAACTGATCCATAACATGAAAAACAAAAAAGTCCGTTTTTCATCAAAAGTCATGCTGAAAAAAATGGTGGGAACCGGTTTTAAAGTATGGTGACGTACTATCCAATGGTGCGCAGCCAATAAACCAAGTATTAACCAAATCCAAGCGGGGTAAAGGGTTTCAACAGCTTTTATCTAAGCCCAACTGATCCATAACATGAAAAACAAAAAAGTCCGTTTTTCATCAAAAGTCATGCTGAAAAAAATGGTGGGAACCGGTTTTAAAGTATGGTGACGTACTATCCAATGGTGCGCAGCCAATAAACCAAGTATTAACCAAATCCAAGCGGGGTAAAGGGTTTCAACAGCTTTTATCTAAGCCCAACTGATCCATAACATGAAAAACAAAAAAGTCCGTTTTTCATCAAAAGTCATGCTGAAAAAAATGGTGGGAACCGGTTTTAAAGTATGGTGACGTACTATCCAATGGTGCGCAGCCAATAAACCAAGTATTAACCAAATCCAAGCGGGGTAAAGGGTTTCAACAGCTTTTATCTAAGCCCAACTGATCCATAACATGAAAAACAAAAAAGTCCGTTTTTCATCAAAAGTCATGCTGAAAAAAATGGTGGGAACCGGTTTTAAAGTATGGTGACGTACTATCCAATGGTGCGCAGCCAATAAACCAAGTATTAACCAAATCCAAGCGGGGTAAAGGGTTTCAACAGCTTTTATCTAAGCCCAACTGATCCGTATCATGAAAAACAAAAAAGTCCGTTTTTCATCAAAAGTCATGCTGAAAAAAATGGTGGGAACCGGTTTTAAAGTATGGTGACGTACTATCCAATGGTGCGCAGCCAATAAACGAAGTATTAACCAAATCCAAGCGGGGTAAAGGGTTTCAACAGCTTTTATCTAAGCCCAACTGATCCATAACATGAAAAACAAAAAAGTCCGTTTTTCATCAAAAGTCATGCTGAAAAAAATGGTGGGAACCGGTTTTAAAGTATGGTGACGTACTATCCAATGGTGCGCAGCCAATAAACCAAGTATTAACCAAATCCAAGCGGGGTAAAGGGTTTCAACAGCTTTTATCTAAGCCCAACTGATCCATAACATGAAAAACAAAAAAGTCCGTTTTTCATCAAAAGTCATGCTGAAAAAAATGGTGGGAACCGGTTTTAAAGTATGGTGACGTACTATCCAATGGTGCGCAGCCAATAAACCAAGTATTAACCAAATCCAAGCGGGGTAAAGGGTTTCAACAGCTTTTATCTAAGCCCAACTGATCCATAACATGAAAAACAAAAAAGTCCGTTTTTCATCAAAAGTCATGCTGAAAAAAATGGTGGGAACCGGTTTTAAAGTATGGTGACGTACTATCCAATGGTGCGCAGCCAATAAACCAAGTATTAACCAAATCCAAGCGGGGTAAAGGGTTTCAACAGCTTTTATCTAAGCCCAACTGATCCATAACATGAAAAACAAAAAAGTCCGTTTTTCATCAAAAGTCATGCTGAAAAAAATGGTGGGAACCGGTTTTAAAGTATGGTGACGTACTATCCAATGGTGCGCAGCCAATAAACCAAGTATTAACCAAATCCAAGCGGGGTAAAGGGTTTCAACAGCTTTTATCTAAACCAAACTGATCCATAACATGAAAAACAAAAAAGTCCGTTTTTCATCAAAAGTCATGCTGAAAAAAATGGTGGGAACCGGTTTTAAAGTATGGTGACGTACTATCCAATGGTGCGCAGCCAATAAACCAAGTATTAACCAAATCCAAGCGGGGTAAAGGGTTTCAACAGCTTTTATCTAATCCCAACTGATCCATAACATGAAAAACAAAAAAGTCCGTTTTTCATCAAAAGTCATGCTGAAAAAAATGGTGGGAACCGGTTTTAAAGTATGGTGACGTACTATCCAATGGTGCGCAGCCAATAAACCAAGTATTAACCAAATCCAAGCGGGGTAAAGGGTTTCAACAGCTTTTATCTAAGCCCAACTGATCCATAACATGAAAAACAAAAAAGTCCGTTTTTCATCAAAAGTCATGCTGAAAAAAATGGTGGGAACCGGTTTTAAAGTATGGTGACGTACTATCCAATGGTGCGCAGCCAATAAACCAAGTATTAACCAAATCCAAGCGGGGTAAAGGGTTTCAACAGCTTTTATCTAAGCCCAACTGATCCATAACATGAAAAACAAAAAAGTCCGTTTTTCATCAAAAGTCATGCTGAAAAAAATGGTGGGAACCGGTTTTAAAGTATGGTGACGTACTATCCAATGGTGCGCAGCCAATAAACCAAGTATTAACCAAATCCAAGCGGGGTAAAGGGTTTCAACAGCTTTTATCTAAGCCCAACTGATCCATAACATGAAAAACAAAAAAGTCCGTTTTTCATCAAAAGTCATGCTGAAAAAAATGGTGGGAACCGGTTTTAAAGTATGGTGACGTACTATCCAATGGTGCGCAGCCAATAAACCAAGTATTAACCAAATCCAAGCGGGGGTAAAGGGTTTCAACAGCTTTTATCTAAACCAAACTGATCCATAACATGAAAAACAAAAAAGTCCGTTTTTCATCAAAAGTCATGCTGAAAAAAATGGTGGGAACCGGTTTTAAAGTATGGTGACGTACTATCCAATGGTGCGCAGCCAATAAACCAAGTATTAACCAAATCCAAGCGGGGTAAAGGGTTTCAACAGCTTTTATCTAATCCCAACTGATCCATAACATGAAAAAGAAAAAAGTCCGTTTTTCATCAAAAGTCATGCTGAAAAAAATGGTGGGAACCGATTTTAAAGTATGGTGACGTACTATCCAATGGTGCGCAGCCAATAAACCAAGTATTAACCAAATCCAAGCGGGGTAAAGGGTTTCAACAGCTTTTATCTAAGCCCAACTGATCCATAACATGAAAAACAAAAAAGTCCGTTTTTCATCAAAAGTCATGCTGAAAAAAATGGTGGGAACCGGTTTTAAAGTATGGTGACGTACTATCCAATGGTGCGCAGCCAATAAACCAAGTATTAACCAAATCCAAGCGGGGTAAAGGGTTTCAACAGCTTTTATCTAAGCCCAACTGATCCATAACATGAAAAACAAAAAAGTCCGTTTTTCATCAAAAGTCATGCTGAAAAAAATGGTGGGAACCGGTTTTAAAGTATGGTGACGTACTATCCAATGGTGCGCAGCCAATAAACCAAGTATTAACCAAATCCAAGCGGGGTAAAGGGTTTCAACAGCTTTTATCTAAGCCCAACTGATCCATAACATGAAAAACAAAAAAGTCCGTTTTTCATCAAAAGTCATGCTGAAAAAAATGGTGGGAACCGGTTTTAAAGTATGGTGACGTACTATCCAATGGTGCGCAGCCAATAAACCAAGTATTAACCAAATCCAAGCGGGGTAAAGGGTTTCAACAGCTTTTATCTAAGCCCAACTGATCCATAACATGAAAAACAAAAAAGTCCGTTTTTCATCAAAAGTCATGCTGAAAAAAATGGTGGGAACCGGTTTTAAAGTATGGTGACGTACTATCCAATGGTGCGCAGCCAATAAACCAAGTATTAACCAAATCCAAGCGGGGTAAAGGGTTTCAACAGCTTTTATCTAAGCCCAACTGATCCATAACATGAAAAACAAAAAAGTCCGTTTTTCATCAAAAGTCATGCTGAAAAAAATGGTGGGAACCGGTTTTAAAGTATGGTGACGTACTATCCAATGGTGCGCAGCCAATAAACCAAGTATTAACCAAATCCAAGCGGGGTAAAGGGTTTCAACAGCTTTTATCTAAGCCCAACTGATCCATAACATGAAAAACAAAAAAGTCCGTTTTTCATCAAAAGTCATGCTGAAAAAAATGGTGGGAACCGGTTTTAAAGTATGGTGACGTACTATCCAATGGTGCGCAGCCAATAAACCAAGTATTAACCAAATCCAAGCGGGGTAAAGGGTTTCAACAGCTTTTATCTAAGCCCAACTGATCCATAACATGAAAAACAAAAAAGTCCGTTTTTCATCAAAAGTCATGCTGAAAAAAATGGTGGGAACCGGTTTTAAAGTATGGTGACGTACTATCCAATGGTGCGCAGCCAATAAACCAAGTATTAACCAAATCCAAGCGGGGTAAAGGGTTTCAACAGCTTTTATCTAAGCCCAACTGATCCATAACATGAAAAACAAAAAAGTCCGTTTTTCATCAAAAGTCATGCTGAAAAAAATGGTGGGAACCGGTTTTAAAGTATGGTGACGTACTATCCAATGGTGCGCAGCCAATAAACCAAGTATTAACCAAATCCAAGCGGGGTAAAGGGTTTCAACAGCTTTTATCTAAGCCCAACTGATCCATAACATGAAAAACAAAAAAGTCCGTTTTTCATCAAAAGTCATGCTGAAAAAAATGGTGGGAACCGGTTTTAAAGTATGGTGACGTACTATCCAATGGTGCGCAGCCAATAAACCAAGTATTAACCAAATCCAAGCGGGGTAAAGGGTTTCAACAGCTTTTATCTAAGCCCAACTGATCCATAACATGAAAAACAAAAAAGTCCGTTTTTCATCAAAAGTCATGCTGAAAAAAATGGTGGGAACCGGTTTTAAAGTATGGTGACGTACTATCCAATGGTGCGCAGCCAATAAACCAAGTATTAACCAAATCCAAGCGGGGTAAAGGGTTTCAACAGCTTTTATCTAAGCCCAACTGATCCATAACATGAAAAACAAAAAAGTCCGTTTTTCATCAAAAGTCATGCTGAAAAAAATGGTGGGAACCGGTTTTAAAGTATGGTGACGTACTATCCAATGGTGCGCAGCCAATAAACCAAGTATTAACCAAATCCAAGCGGGGTAAAGGGTTTCAACAGCTTTTATCTAAGCCCAACTGATCCATAACATGAAAAACAAAAAAGTCCGTTTTTCATCAAAAGTCATGCTGAAAAAAATGGTGGGAACCGGTTTTAAAGTATGGTGACGTACTATCCAATGGTGCGCAGCCAATAAACCAAGTATTAACCAAATCCAAGCGGGGTAAAGGGTTTCAACAGCTTTTATCTAAGCCCAACTGATCCATAACATGAAAAACAAAAAAGTCCGTTTTTCATCAAAAGTCATGCTGAAAAAAATGGTGGGAACCGGTTTTAAAGTATGGTGACGTACTATCCAATGGTGCGCAGCCAATAAACCAAGTATTAACCAAATCCAAGCGGGGTAAAGGGGTAAAGGGTTTCAACAGCTTTTATCTAAGCCCAACTGATCCATAACATGAAAAACAAAAAAGTCCGTTTTTCATCAAAAGTCATGCTGAAAAAAATGGTGGGAACCGGTTTTAAAGTATGGTGACGTACTATCCAATGGTGCGCAGCCAATAAACCAAGTATTAACCAAATCCAAGCGGGGTAAAGGGTTTCAACAGCTTTTATCTAAGCCCAACTGATCCATAACATGAAAAACAAAAAAGTCCGTTTTTCATCAAAAGTCATGCTGAAAAAAATGGTGGGAACCGGTTTTAAAGTATGGTGACGTACTATCCAATGGTGCGCAGCCAATAAACCAAGTATTAACCAAATCCAAGCGGGGTAAAGGGTTTCAACAGCTTTTATCTAAGCCCAACTGATCCATAACATGAAAAACAAAAAAGTCCGTTTTTCATCAAAAGTCATGCTGAAAAAAATGGTGGGAACCGGTTTTAAAGTATGGTGACGTACTATCCAATGGTGCGCAGCCAATAAACCAAGTATTAACCAAATCCAAGCGGGGTAAAGGGTTTCAACAGCTTTTATCTAAGCCCAACTGATCCATAACATGAAAAACAAAAAAGTCCGTTTTTCATCAAAAGTCATGCTGAAAAAAATGGTGGGAACCGGTTTTAAAGTATGGTGACGTACTATCCAATGGTGCGCAGCCAATAAACCAAGTATTAACCAAATCCAAGCGGGGTAAAGGGTTTCAACAGCTTTTATCTAAGCCCAACTGATCCATAACATGAAAAACAAAAAAGTCCGTTTTTCATCAAAAGTCATGCTGAAAAAAATGGTGGGAACCGGTTTTAAAGTATGGTGACGTACTATCCAATGGTGCGCAGCCAATAAACCAAGTATTAACCAAATCCAAGCGGGGTAAAGGGTTTCAACAGCTTTTATCTAAGCCCAACTGATCCATAACATGAAAAACAAAAAAGTCCGTTTTTCATCAAAAGTCATGCTGAAAAAAATGGTGGGAACCGGTTTTAAAGTATGGTGACGTACTATCCAATGGTGCGCAGCCAATAAACCAAGTATTAACCAAATCCAAGCGGGGTAAAGGGTTTCAACAGCTTTTATCTAAGCCCAACTGATCCATAACATGAAAAACAAAAAAGTCCGTTTTTCATCAAAAGTCATGCTGAAAAAAATGGTGGGAACCGGTTTTAAAGTATGGTGACGTACTATCCAATGGTGCGCAGCCAATAAACCAAGTATTAACCAAATCCAAGCGGGGTAAAGGGTTTCAACAGCTTTTATCTAAGCCCAACTGATCCATAACATGAAAAACAAAAAAGTCCGTTTTTCATCAAAAGTCATGCTGAAAAAAATGGTGGGAACCGGTTTTAAAGTATGGTGACGTACTATCCAATGGTGCGCAGCCAATAAACCAAGTATTAACCAAATCCAAGCGGGGTAAAGGGTTTCAACAGCTTTTATCTAAGCCCAACTGATCCATAACATGAAAAACAAAAAAGTCCGTTTTTCATCAAAAGTCATGCTGAAAAAAATGGTGGGAACCGGTTTTAAAGTATGGTGACGTACTATCCAATGGTGCGCAGCCAATAAACCAAGTATTAACCAAATCCAAGCGGGGTAAAGGGTTTCAACAGCTTTTATCTAAGCCCAACTGATCCATAACATGAAAAACAAAAAAGTCCGTTTTTCATCAAAAGTCATGCTGAAAAAAATGGTGGGAACCGGTTTTAAAGTATGGTGACGTACTATCCAATGGTGCGCAGCCAATAAACCAAGTATTAACCAAATCCAAGCGGGGTAAAGGGTTTCAACAGCTTTTATCTAAGCCCAACTGATCCATAACATGAAAAACAAAAAAGTCCGTTTTTCATCAAAAGTCATGCTGAAAAAAATGGTGGGAACCGGTTTTAAAGTATGGTGACGTACTATCCAATGGTGCGCAGCCAATAAACCAAGTATTAACCAAATCCAAGCGGGGTAAAGGGTTTCAACAGCTTTTATCTAAGCCCAACTGATCCATAACATGAAAAACAAAAAAGTCCGTTTTTCATCAAAAGTCATGCTGAAAAAAATGGTGGGAACCGGTTTTAAAGTATGGTGACGTACTATCCAATGGTGCGCAGCCAATAAACCAAGTATTAACCAAATCCAAGCGGGGTAAAGGGTTTCAACAGCTTTTATCTAAGCCCAACTGATCCATAACATGAAAAACAAAAAAGTCCGTTTTTCATCAAAAGTCATGCTGAAAAAAATGGTGGGAACCGGTTTTAAAGTATGGTGACGTACTATCCAATGGTGCGCAGCCAATAAACCAAGTATTAACCAAATCCAAGCGGGGTAAAGGGTTTCAACAGCTTTTATCTAAGCCCAACAGATCCATAACATGAAAAACAAAAAAGTCCGTTTTTCATCAAAAGTCATGCTGAAAAAAATGGTGGGAACCGGTTTTAAAGTATGGTGACGTACTATCCAATGGTGCGCAGCCAATAAACCAAGTATTAACCAAATCCAAGCGGGGTAAAGGGTTTCAACAGCTTTTATCTAAGCCAAACTGATCCATAACATGAAAAACAAAAAAGTCCGTTTTTCATCAAAAGTCATGCTGAAAAAAATGGTGGGAACCGGTTTTAAAGTATGGTGACGTACTATCCAATGGTGAGCAGCCAATAAACCAAGTATTAACCAAATCCAAGCGGGGTAAAGGGTTTCAACAGCTTTTATCTAAGCCGAACTGATCCATAACATGAAAAACAAAAAAGTCCGTTTTTCATCAAAAGTCATGCTGAAAAAAATGGTGGGAACCGGTTTTAAAGTATGGTGACGTACTATCCAATGGTGCGCAGCCAATAAACCAAGTATTAACCAAATCCAAGCGGGGTAAAGGGTTTCAACAGCTTTTATCTAAGCCCAACTGATCCATAACATGAAAAACAAAAAAAGTCCGTTTTTCATCAAAAGTCATGCTGAAAAAAATGGTGGGAACCGGTTTTAAAGTATGGTGACGTACTATCCAATGGTGCGCAGCCAATAAACCAAGTATTAACCAAATCCAAGCGGGGTAAAGGGTTTCAACAGCTTTTATCTAAGCCCAACTGATCCATAACATGAAAAACAAAATAGTCCGTTTTTCATCAAAAGTCATGCTGAAAAAAATGGTGGGAACCGGTTTTAAAGTATGGTGACGTACTATCCAATGGTGCGCAGCCAATAAACCAAGTATTAACCAAATCCAAGCGGGGTAAAGGGTTTCAACAGCTTTTATCTAAGCCCAACTGATCCATAACATGAGAAACAAAAAAGTCCGTTTTTCATCAAAAGTCATGCTGAAAAAAATGGTGGGAACCGGTTTTCAAGTATGGTGACGTACTATCCAATGGTGCGCAGCCAATAAACCAAGTATTAACCAAATCCAAGCGGGGTAAAGGGTTTCTACAGCTTTTATCTAAGCCCAACTGATCCATAACATGAAAAACAAAAAAGTCCGTTTTTCATCAAAAGTCATGCTGAAAAAAATGGTGGGAACCGGTTTTAAAGTATGGTGACGTACTATCCAATGGTGCGCAGCCAATAAACCAAGTATTAACCAAATCCAAGCGGGGTAAAGGGTTTCAACAGCTTTTATCTAAGCCCAACTGATCCATAACATGAAAAACAAAAAAGTCCGTTTTTCATCAAAAGTCATGCTGAAAAAAATGGTGGGAACCGGTTTTAAAGTATGGTGACGTACTATCCAATGGTGCGCAGCCAATAAACCAAGTATTAACCAAATCCAAGCGGGGTAAAGGGTTTCAACAGCTTTTATCTAAGCCCAACTGATCCATAACATGAAAAACAAAAAAGTCCGTTTTTAATCAAAAGTCATGCTGAAAGAAATGGTGGGAACCGGTTTTAAAGTATGGTGACGTACTATCCAATGGTGCGCAGCCAATAAACCAAGTATTAACCAAATCCAAGCGGGGTAAAGGGTTTCAACAGCTTTTATCTAAGCCCAAATAATCCATAACTTGAAAAACAAAAAAGTCCGTTTTTCATCAAAAGTCATGCTGAAAAAAATGGTGGGAACCGGTTTTAAAGTATGGTGACGTACTATCCAATGGTGCGCAGCCAATAAACCAAGTATTAACCAATCCAAGCGGGGTAAAGGGTTTCAACAGCTTTTATCTAAGCCCAACTGATCCATAACATGAAAAACAAAAAAGTCCGTTTTTCATCAAAAGTCATGCTGAAAAAAATGGTGGGAACCGGTTTTAAAGTATGGTGACGTACTATCCAATGGTGCGCAGCCAATAAACCAAGTATTAACCAAATCCAAGCGGGGTAAAGGGTTTCAACAGCTTTTATCTTAGCCCAATTGATCCATAACATGAAAAACAAAAAAGTCCGTTTTTCATCAAAAGTCATGCTGAAAAAAATGGTGGGAACCGGTTTTAAAGTATGGTGACGTACTATCCAATGGTGCGCAGCCAATAAACCAAGTATTAACCAAATCCAAGCGGGGTAAAGGGTTTCAACAGCTTTTATCTAAGCCCATCTGATCCATAACATGAAAAACAAAAAAGTCCGTTTTTTATCAAAAGTCATGCTGAAAAAAATGGTGGGAACCGGTTTTAAAGTATGGTGACGTACTATCCAATGGTGCGCAACCAATAAACCAAGTATTAACCAAATCCAAGCGGGGTAAAGGGTTTCAACAGCTTTTATCTAAGCCCAACTGATCCATAACATGAAAAACAAAAAAGTCCGTTTTTCATCAAAAGTCATGCTGAAAAAAATGGTGGGAACCGGTTTTAAAGTATGGTGACGTACTATCCAATGGTGCGCAGCCAATAAACCAAGTATTAACCAAATCCAAGCGGGGTAAAGGGTTTCAACAGCTTTTATCTAAGCCCAACTGATCCATAACATTAAAAACAAAAAGTCCGTTTTTCATCAAAAGTCATGCTGAAAAAAATGGTGGGAACCGGTTTTAAAGTATGGTGACGTACTATCCAATGGTGCGCAGCCAATAAACCAAGTATTAACCAAATCCAAGCGGGGTAAAGGGTTTCAACAGCTTTTATCTAAGCCCAACTGATCCATAACATGAAAAACAAAAAAGTCCGTTTTTCATCAAAAGTCATGCTGAAAAAAATGGTGGGAACCGGTTTTAAAGTATGGTGACGTACTATCCAATGGTGCGCAGCCAATAAACCAAGTATTAACCAAATCCAAGCGGGGTAAAGGGTTTCAACAGCTTTTATCTAAGCCCAACTGATCCATAACATGAAAAACAAAAAAGTCCGTTTTTCATCAAAAGTCATGCTGAAAAAAATGGTGGGAACCGGTTTTAAAGTATGGTGACGTACTATCCAATGGTGCGCAGCCAATAAACCAAGTATTAACCAAATCCAAGCGGGGTAAAGGGTTTCAACAGCTTTTATCTAAGCCCAACTGATCCATAACATGAAAAACAAAAAAGTCCGTTTTTCATCAAAAGTCATGCTGAAAAAAATGGTGGGAACCGGTTTTAAAGTATGGTGACGTACTATCCAATGGTGCGCAGCCAATAAACCAAGTATTAACCAAATCCAAGCGGGGTAAAGGGTTTCAACAGCTTTTATCTAAGCCCAACTGATCCATAACATGAAAAACAAAAAAGTCCGTTTTTCATCAAAAGTCATGCTGAAAAAAATGGTGGGAACCGGTTTTAAAGTATGGTGACGTACTATCCAATGGTGCGCAGCCAATAAACCAAGTATTAACCAAATCCAAGCGGGGTAAAGGGTTTCAACAGCTTTTATCTAAGCCCAACTGATCCATAACATGAAAAACAAAAAAGTCCGTTTTTCATCAAAAGTCATGCTGAAAAAATGGTGGGAACCGGTTTTAAAGTATGGTGACGTACTATCCAATGGTGCGCAGACAATAAACCAAGTATTAACCAAATCCAAGCGGGGTAAAGGGTTTCAACAGCTTTTATCTAAGCCCAACTGATCCATAACATGAAAAACAAAAAAGTCCGTTTTTCATCAAAAGTCATGCTGAAAAAAATGGTGGGAACCGGTTTTAAAGTATGGTGACGTACTATCCAATGGTGCGCAGCCAATAAACGAAGTATTAACCAAATCCAAGCGCGGGGTAAAGGGTTTCAACAGCTTTTATCTAAGCCCAACTGATCCATAACATGAAAAACAAAAAAGTCTGTTTTTCATCAAAAGTCATGCTGAAAAAAATGGTGGGAACCGGTTTTAAAGTATGGTGACGTACTATCCAATGGTGCGCAGCCAATAAACCAAGTATTAACCAAATCCAAGCGGGGTAAAGGGTTTCAACAGCTTTTATCTAAGCCCAACTGATCCATAACATGAAAAACAAAAAAGTCCGTTTTTCATCAAAAGTCATGCTGAAAAAAATGGTGGGAACCGGTTTTAAAGTATGGTGACGTACTATCCAATGGTGCGCAGCCAATAAACCAAGTATTAACCAAATCCAAGCGGGATAAAGGGTTTCAACAGCTTTTATCTAAGCCCAACTGATCCATAACATGAAAAACAAAAAAGTCCGTTTTTCATCAAAAGTCATGCTGAAAAAAATGGTGGGAACCGGTTTTAAAGTATGGTGACGTACTATCCAATGGTGCGCAGCCAATAAACCAAGTATTAACCAAATCCAAGCGGGGTAAAGGGTTTCAACAGCTTTTATCTAAGCCCAACTGATCCATAACATGAAAAACAAAAAAGTCCGTTTTTCATCAAAAGTCATGCTGAAAAAAATGGTGGGAACCGGTTTTAAAGTATGGTGACGTACTATCCAATGGTGCGCAGCCAATAAACCAAGTATTAACCAAATCCAAGCGGGGTAAAGGGTTTCAACAGCTTTTATCTAAGCCCAACTGATCCATAACATGAAAAACAAAAAAGTCCGTTTTTCATCAAAAGTCATGCTGAAAAAAAATGGTGGGAACGGTTTTAAAGTATGGTGACGTACTATCCAATGGTGCGCAGCCAATAAACCAAGTATTATCCAAATCCAAGCGGGGTAAAGGGTTTCAACAGCTTTTATCTAAGCCCAACTGATCCATAACATGAAAAACAAAAAAGTCCGTTTTTCATCAAACGTCATGCTGAAAAAAATGGTGGGAACCGGTTTTAAAGTATGGTGACGTACTATCCAATAGTGCGCAGCCAATAAACCAAGTATTAACCAAATCCAAGCGGGGTAAAGGGTTTCAACAGCTTTTATCTAAGCCCAACTGATCCATAACATGAAAAACAAAAAAGTCCGTTTTTCATCAAAAGTCATGCTGAAAAAAATGGTGGGAACTGGTTTTAAAGTATGGTGACGTACTATCCAATGGTGCGCAGCCAATTAACCAAGTATTAACCAAATCCAAGCGGGGTAAAGGGTTTCAACAGCTTTTATCTAAGCCCAACTGATCCATAACATGAAAAACAAAAAAGTCCGTTTTTCATCAAAAGTCATGCTGAAAAAAATGGTGGGAACCGGTTTTAAAGTATGGTGACGTACTATCCAATGGTGCGCAGCCAATAAACCAAGTATTAACCAAATCCAAGCGGGGTAAAGGGTTTCAACAGCTTTTATCTAAGCCCAACTGATCCATAACATGAAAAACAAAAAAGTCCGTTTTTCATCAAAAGTCATGCTGAAAAAAATGGTGGGAACCGGTTTTAAAGTATGGTGACGTACTATCCAATGGTGCGCAGCCAATAAACCAAGTATTAACCAAATCCAAGCGGGGTAAAGGGTTTCAACAGCTTTTATCTAAGCCCAACTGATCCATAACATGAAAAACAAAAAAGTCCGTTTTTCATCAAAAGTCATGCTGAAAAAAATGGTGGGAACCGGTTTTAAAGTATGGTGACGTACTATCCAATGGTGCGCAGCCAATAAACCAAGTATTAACCAAATCCAAGCGGGGTAAAGGGTTTCAACAGCTTTTATCTAAGCCCAACTGATCCATAACATGAAAAACAAAAAAGTCCGTTTTTCATCAAAAGTCATGCTGAAAAAAATGGTGGGAACCGGTTTTAAAGTATGGTGACGTACTATCCAATGGTGCGCAGCCAATAAACCAAGTATTAACCAAATCCAAGCGGGGTAAAGGGTTTCAACAGCTTTTATCTAAGCCCAACTGATCCATAACATGAAAAACAAAAAAGTCCGTTTTTCATCAAAAGTCATGCTGAAAAAAATGGTGGGAACCGGTTTTAAAGTATGGTGACGTACTATCCAATGGTGCGCAGCCAATAAACCAAGTATTAACCAAATCCAAGCGGGGTAAAGGGTTTCAACAGCTTTTATCTAAGCCCAACTGATCCATAACATGAAAAACAAAAAAGTCCGTTTTTCATCAAAAGTCATGCTGAAAAAAATGGTGGGAACCGGTTTTAAAGTATGGTGACGTACTATCCAATGGTGCGCAGCCAATAAACCAAGTATTAACCAAATCCAAGCGGGGTAAAGGGTTTCAACAGCTTTTATCTAAGCCCAACTGATCCATAACATGAAAAACAAAAAAGTCCGTTTTTCATCAAAAGTCATGCTGAAAAAAATGGTGGGAACCGGTTTTAAAGTATGGTGACGTACTATCCAATGGTGCGCAGCCAATAAACCAAGTATTAACCAAATCCAAGCGGGGTAAAGGGTTTCAACAGCTTTTATCTAAGCCCAACTGATCCATAACATGAAAAACAAAAAAGTCCGTTTTTCATCAAACGTCATGCTGAGAAAAATGGTGGGAACCGGTTTTAAAGTATGGTGACGTACTATCCAATGGTGCGCAGACAATAAACCAAGTATTAACCAAATCCAAGCGGGGTAAAGGGTTTCAACAGCTTTTATCTAAGCCCAACTGATCCATAACATGAAAAACAAAAAAGTCCGTTTTTCATCAAAAGTCATGCTGAAAAAAATGGTGGGAACCGGTTTTAAAGTATGGTGACGTACTATCCAATGGTGCGCAGCCAATAAACCAAGTATTAACCAAATCCAAGCGGGGTAAAGGGTTTCAACAGCTTTTATCTAAGCCCAACTGATCCATAACATGAAAAACAAAAAAGTCCGTTTTTCATCAAAAGTCATGCTGAAAAAAATGGTGGGAACCGGTTTTAAAGTATGGTGACGTACTATCCAATGGTGCGCAGCCAATAAACCAAGTATTAACCAAATCCAAGCGGGGTAAAGGGTTTCAACAGCTTTTATCTAAGCCCAACTGATCCATAACATGAAAAACAAAAAAGTCCGTTTTTCATCAAAAGTCATGCTGAAAAAAATGGTGGGAACCGGTTTTAAAGTATGGTGACGTACTATCCAATGGTGCGCAGCCAATAAACCAAGTATTAACCAAATCCAAGCGGGGTAAAGGGTTTCAACAGCTTTTATCTAAGCCCAACTGATCCATAACATGAAAAACAAAAAAGTCCGTTTTTCATCAAAAGTCATGCTGAAAAAAATGGTGGGAACCGGTTTTAAAGTATGGTGACGTACTATCCAATGGTGCGCAGCCAATAAACCAAGTATTAACCAAATCCAAGCGGGGTAAAGGGTTTCAACAGCTTTTATCTAAGCCCAACTGATCCATAACATGAAAAACAAAAAAGTCCGTTTTTCATCAAAAGTCATGCTGAAAAAAATGGTGGGAACCGGTTTTAAAGTATGGTGACGTACTATCCAATGGTGCGCAGCCAATAAACCAAGTATTAACCAAATCCAAGCGGGGTAAAGGGTTTCAACAGCTTTTATCTAAGCCCAACTGATCCATAACATGAAAAACAAAAAAGTCCGTTTTTCATCAAAAGTCATGCTGAAAAAAATGGTGGGAACCGGTTTTAAAGTATGGTGACGTACTATCCAATGGTGCGCAGCCAATAAACCAAGTATTAACCAAATCCAAGCGGGGTAAAGGGTTTCAACAGCTTTTATCTAAGCCCAACTGATCCATAACATGAAAAACAAAAAAGTCCGTTTTTCATCAAAAGTCATGCTGAAAAAAATGGTGGGAACCGGTTTTAAAGTATGGTGACGTACTATCCAATGGTGCGCAGCCAATAAACCAAGTATTAACCAAATCCAAGCGGGGTAAAGGGTTTCAACAGCTTTTATCTAAGCCCAACTGATCCATAACATGAAAAACAAAAAAGTCCGTTTTTCATCAAAAGTCATGCTGAAAAAAATGGTGGGAACCGGTTTTAAAGTATGGTGACGTACTATCCAATGGTGCGCAGCCAATAAACCAAGTATTAACCAAATCCAAGCGGGGTAAAGGGTTTCAACAGCTTTTATCTAAGCCCAACTGATCCATAACATGAAAAACAAAAAAGTCCGTTTTTCATCAAAAGTCATGCTGAAAAAAATGGTGGGAACCGGTTTTAAAGTATGGTGACGTACTATCCAATGGTGCGCAGCCAATAAACCAAGTATTAACCAAATCCAAGCGGGGTAAAGGGTTTCAACAGCTTTTATCTAAGCCCAACTGATCCATAACATGAAAAACAAAAAAGTCCGTTTTTCATCAAAAGTCATGCTGAAAAAAATGGTGGGAACCGGTTTTAAAGTATGGTGACGTACTATCCAATGGTGCGCAGCCAATAAACCAAGTATTAACCAAATCCAAGCGGGGTAAAGGGTTTCAACAGCTTTTATCTAAGCCCAACTGATCCATAACATGAAAAACAAAAAAGTCCGTTTTTCATCAAAAGTCATGCTGAAAAAAATGGTGGGAACCGGTTTTAAAGTATGGTGACGTACTATCCAATGGTGCGCAGCCAATAAACCAAGTATTAACCAAATCCAAGCGGGGTAAAGGGTTTCAACAGCTTTTATCTAAGCCCAACTGATCCATAACATGAAAAACAAAAAAGTCCGTTTTTCATCAAAAGTCATGCTGAAAAAAATGGTGGGAACCGGTTTTAAAGTATGGTGACGTACTATCCAATGGTGCGCAGCCAATAAACCAAGTATTAACCAAATCCAAGCGGGGTAAAGGGTTTCAACAGCTTTTATCTAAGCCCAACTGATCCATAACATGAAAAACAAAAAAGTCCGTTTTTCATCAAAAGTCATGCTGAAAAAAATGGTGGGAACCGGTTTTAAAGTATGGTGACGTACTATCCAATGGTGCGCAGCCAATAAACCAAGTATTAACCAAATCCAAGCGGGGTAAAGGGTTTCAACAGCTTTTATCTAAGCCCAACTGATCCATAACATGAAAAACAAAAAAGTCCGTTTTTCATCAAAAGTCATGCTGAAAAAAATGGTGGGAACCGGTTTTAAAGTATGGTGACGTACTATCCAATGGTGCGCAGCCAATAAACCAAGTATTAACCAAATCCAAGCGGGGTAAAGGGTTTCAACAGCTTTTATCTAAGCCCAACTGATCCATAACATGAAAAACAAAAAAGTCCGTTTTTCATCAAAAGTCATGCTGAAAAAAATGGTGGGAACCGGTTTTAAAGTATGGTGACGTACTATCCAATGGTGCGCAGCCAATAAACCAAGTATTAACCAAATCCAAGCGGGGTAAAGGGTTTCAACAGCTTTTATCTAAGCCCAACTGATCCATAACATGAAAAACAAAAAAGTCCGTTTTTCATCAAAAGTCATGCTGAAAAAAATGGTGGGAACCGGTTTTAAAGTATGGTGACGTACTATCCAATGGTGCGCAGCCAATAAACCAAGTATTAACCAAATCCAAGCGGGGTAAAGGGTTTCAACAGCTTTTATCTAAGCCCAACTGATCCATAACATGAAAAACAAAAAAGTCCGTTTTTCATCAAAAGTCATGCTGAAAAAAATGGTGGGAACCGGTTTTAAAGTATGGTGACGTACTATCCAATGGTGCGCAGCCAATAAACCAAGTATTAACCAAATCCAAGCGGGGTAAAGGGTTTCAACAGCTTTTATCTAAGCCCAACTGATCCATAACATGAAAAACAAAAAAGTCCGTTTTTCATCAAAAGTCATGCTGAAAAAAATGGTGGGAACCGGTTTTAAAGTATGGTGACGTACTATCCAATGGTGCGCAGCCAATAAACCAAGTATTAACCAAATCCAAGCGGGGTAAAGGGTTTCAACAGCTTTTATCTAAGCCCAACTGATCCATAACATGAAAAACAAAAAAGTCCGTTTTTCATCAAAAGTCATGCTGAAAAAAATGGTGGGAACCGGTTTTAAAGTATGGTGACGTACTATCCAATATTGCGCAGCCAATAAACCAAGTATTAACCAAATCCAAGCGGGGTAAAGGGTTTCAACAGCTTTTATCTAAGCCCAACTGATCCATAACATGAAAAACAAAAAAGTCCGTTTTTCATCAAAAGTCATGCTGAAAAAAATGGTGGGAACCGGTTTTAAAGTATGGTGACGTACTATCCAATGGTGCGCAGCCAATAAACCAAGTATTAACCAAATCCAAGCGGGGTAAAGGGTTTCAACAGCTTTTATCTAAGCCCAACTGATCCATAACATGAAAAACAAAAAAGTCCGTTTTTCATCAAAAGTCATGCTGAAAAAAATGGTGGGAACCGGTTTTAAAGTATGGTGACGTACTATCCAATGGTGCGCAGCCAATAAACCAAGTATTAACCAAATCCAAGCGGGGTAAAGGGTTTCAACAGCTTTTATCTAAGCCCAACTGATCCATAACATGAAAAACAAAAAAGTCCGTTTTTCATCAAAAGTCATGCTGAAAAAAATGGTGGGAACCGGTTTTAAAGTATGGTGACGTACTATCCAATGGTGCGCAGCCAATAAACCAAGTATTAACCAAATCCAAGCGGGGTAAAGGGTTTCAACAGCTTTTATCTAAGCCCAACTGATCCATAACATGAAAAACAAAAAAGTCCGTTTTTCATCAAAAGTCATGCTGAAAAAAATGGTGGGAACCGGTTTTAAAGTATGGTGACGTACTATCCAATGGTGCGCAGCCAATAAACCAAGTATTAACCAAATCCAAGCGGGGTAAAGGGTTTCAACAGCTTTTATCTAAGCCCAACTGATCCATAACATGAAAAACAAAAAAGTCCGTTTTTCATCAAAAGTCATGCTGAAAAAAATGGTGGGAACCGGTTTTAAAGTATGGTGACGTACTATCCAATGGTGCGCAGCCAATAAACCAAGTATTAACCAAATCCAAGCGGGGTAAAGGGTTTCAACAGCTTTTATCTAAGCCCAACTGATCCATAACATGAAAAACAAAAAAGTCCGTTTTTCATCAAAAGTCATGCTGAAAAAAATGGTGGGAACCGGTTTTAAAGTATGGTGACGTACTATCCAATGGTGCGCAGCCAATAAACCAAGTATTAACCAAATCCAAGCGGGGTAAAGGGTTTCAACAGCTTTTATCTAAGCCCAACTGATCCATAACATGAAAAACAAAAAAGTCCGTTTTTCATCAAAAGTCATGCTGAAAAAAATGGTGGGAACCGGTTTTAAAGTATGGTGACGTACTATCCAATGGTGCGCAGCCAATAAACCAAGTATTAACCAAATCCAAGCGGGGTAAAGGGTTTCAACAGCTTTTATCTAAGCCCAACTGATCCATAACATGAAAAACAAAAAAGTCCGTTTTTCATCAAAAGTCATGCTGAAAAAAATGGTGGGAACCGGTTTTAAAGTATGGTGACGTACTATCCAATGGTGCGCAGCCAATAAACCAAGTATTAACCAAATCCAAGCGGGGTAAAGGGTTTCAACAGCTTTTATCTAAGCCCAACTGATCCATAACATGAAAAACAAAAAAGTCCGTTTTTCATCAAAAGTCATGCTGAAAAAAATGGTGGGAACCGGTTTTAAAGTATGGTGACGTACTATCCAATGGTGCGCAGCCAATAAACCAAGTATTAACCAAATCCAAGCGGGGTAAAGGGTTTCAACAGCTTTTATCTAAGCCCAACTGATCCATAACATGAAAAACAAAAAAGTCCGTTTTTCATCAAAAGTCATGCTGAAAAAAATGGTGGGAACCGGTTTTAAAGTATGGTGACGTACTATCCAATGGTGCGCAGCCAATAAACCAAGTATTAACCAAATCCAAGCGGGGTAAAGGGTTTCAACAGCTTTTATCTAAGCCCAACTGATCCATAACATGAAAAACAAAAAAGTCCGTTTTTCATCAAAAGTCATGCTGAAAAAAATGGTGGGAACCGGTTTTAAAGTATGGTGACGTACTATCCAATGGTGCGCAGCCAATAAACCAAGTATTAACCAAATCCAAGCGGGGTAAAGGGTTTCAACAGCTTTTATCTAAGCCCAACTGATCCATAACATGAAAAACAAAAAAGTCCGTTTTTCATCAAAAGTCATGCTGAAAAAAATGGTGGGAACCGGTTTTAAAGTATGGTGACGTACTATCCAATGGTGCGCAGCCAATAAACCAAGTATTAACCAAATCCAAGCGGGGTAAAGGGTTTCAACAGCTTTTATCTAAGCCCAACTGATCCATAACATGAAAAACAAAAAAGTCCGTTTTTCATCAAAAGTCATGCTGAAAAAAATGGTGGGAACCGGTTTTAAAGTATGGTGACGTACTATCCAATGGTGCGCAGCCAATAAACCAAGTATTAACCAAATCCAAGCGGGGTAAAGGGTTTCAACAGCTTTTATCTAAGCCCAACTGATCCATAACATGAAAAACAAAAAAGTCCGTTTTTCATCAAAAGTCATGCTGAAAAAAATGGTGGGAACCGGTTTTAAAGTATGGTGACGTACTATCCAATGGTGCGCAGCCAATAAACCAAGTATTAACCAAATCCAAGCGGGGTAAAGGGTTTCAACAGCTTTTATCTAAGCCCAACTGATCCATAACATGAAAAACAAAAAAGTCCGTTTTTCATCAAAAGTCATGCTGAAAAAAATGGTGGGAACCGGTTTTAAAGTATGGTGACGTACTATCCAATGGTGCGCAGCCAATAAACCAAGTATTAACCAAATCCAAGCGGGGTAAAGGGTTTCAACAGCTTTTATCTAAGCCCAACTGATCCATAACATGAAAAACAAAAAAGTCCGTTTTTCATCAAAAGTCATGCTGAAAAAAATGGTGGGAACCGGTTTTAAAGTATGGTGACGTACTATCCAATGGTGCGCAGCCAATAAACCAAGTATTAACCAAATCCAAGCGGGGTAAAGGGTTTCAACAGCTTTTATCTAAGCCCAACTGATCCATAACATGAAAAACAAAAAAGTCCGTTTTTCATCAAAAGTCATGCTGAAAAAAATGGTGGGAACCGGTTTTAAAGTATGGTGACGTACTATCCAATGGTGCGCAGCCAATAAACCAAGTATTAACCAAATCCAAGCGGGGTAAAGGGTTTCAACAGCTTTTATCTAAGCCCAACTGATCCATAACATGAAAAACAAAAAAGTCCGTTTTTCATCAAAAGTCATGCTGAAAAAAATGGTGGGAACCGGTTTTAAAGTATGGTGACGTACTATCCAATGGTGCGCAGCCAATAAACCAAGTATTAACCAAATCCAAGCGGGGTAAAGGGTTTCAACAGCTTTTATCTAAGCCCAACTGATCCATAACATGAAAAACAAAAAAGTCCGTTTTTCATCAAAAGTCATGCTGAAAAAAATGGTGGGAACCGGTTTTAAAGTATGGTGACGTACTATCCAATGGTGCGCAGCCAATAAACCAAGTATTAACCAAATCCAAGCGGGGTAAAGGGTTTCAACAGCTTTTATCTAAGCCCAACTGATCCATAACATGAAAAACAAAAAAGTCCGTTTTTCATCAAAAGTCATGCTGAAAAAAATGGTGGGAACCGGTTTTAAAGTATGGTGACGTACTATCCAATGGTGCGCAGCCAATAAACCAAGTATTAACCAAATCCAAGCGGGGTAAAGGGTTTCAACAGCTTTTATCTAAGCCCAACTGATCCATAACATGAAAAACAAAAAAGTCCGTTTTTCATCAAAAGTCATGCTGAAAAAAATGGTGGGAACCGGTTTTAAAGTATGGTGACGTACTATCCAATGGTGCGCAGCCAATAAACCAAGTATTAACCAAATCCAAGCGGGGTAAAGGGTTTCAACAGCTTTTATCTAAGCCCAACTGATCCATAACATGAAAAACAAAAAAGTCCGTTTTTCATCAAAAGTCATGCTGAAAAAAATGGTGGGAACCGGTTTTAAAGTATGGTGACGTACTATCCAATGGTGCGCAGCCAATAAACCAAGTATTAACCAAATCCAAGCGGGGTAAAGGGTTTCAACAGCTTTTATCTAAGCCCAACTGATCCATAACATGAAAAACAAAAAAGTCCGTTTTTCATCAAAAGTCATGCTGAAAAAAATGGTGGGAACCGGTTTTAAAGTATGGTGACGTACTATCCAATGGTGCGCAGCCAATAAACCAAGTATTAACCAAATCCAAGCGGGGTAAAGGGTTTCAACAGCTTTTATCTAAGCCCAACTGATCCATAACATGAAAAACAAAAAAGTCCGTTTTTCATCAAAAGTCATGCTGAAAAAAATGGTGGGAACCGGTTTTAAAGTATGGTGACGTACTATCCAATGGTGCGCAGCCAATAAACCAAGTATTAACCAAATCCAAGCGGGGTAAAGGGTTTCAACAGCTTTTATCTAAGCCCAACTGATCCATAACATGAAAAACAAAAAAGTCCGTTTTTCATCAAAAGTCATGCTGAAAAAAATGGTGGGAACCGGTTTTAAAGTATGGTGACGTACTATCCAATGGTGCGCAGCCAATAAACCAAGTATTAACCAAATCCAAGCGGGGTAAAGGGTTTCAACAGCTTTTATCTAAGCCCAACTGATCCATAACATGAAAAACAAAAAAGTCCGTTTTTCATCAAAAGTCATGCTGAAAAAAATGGTGGGAACCGGTTTTAAAGTATGGTGACGTACTATCCAATGGTGCGCAGCCAATAAACCAAGTATTAACCAAATCCAAGCGGGGTAAAGGGTTTCAACAGCTTTTATCTAAGCCCAACTGATCCATAACATGAAAAACAAAAAAGTCCGTTTTTCATCAAAAGTCATGCTGAAAAAAATGGTGGGAACCGGTTTTAAAGTATGGTGACGTACTATCCAATGGTGCGCAGCCAATAAACCAAGTATTAACCAAATCCAAGCGGGGTAAAGGGTTTCAACAGCTTTTATCTAAGCCCAACTGATCCATAACATGAAAAACAAAAAAGTCCGTTTTTCATCAAAAGTCATGCTGAAAAAAATGGTGGGAACCGGTTTTAAAGTATGGTGACGTACTATCCAATGGTGCGCAGCCAATAAACCAAGTATTAACCAAATCCAAGCGGGGTAAAGGGTTTCAACAGCTTTTATCTAAGCCCAACTGATCCATAACATGAAAAACAAAAAAGTCCGTTTTTCATCAAAAGTCATGCTGAAAAAAATGGTGGGAACCGGTTTTAAAGTATGGTGACGTACTATCCAATGGTGCGCAGCCAATAAACCAAGTATTAACCAAATCCAAGCGGGGTAAAGGGTTTCAACAGCTTTTATCTAAGCCCAACTGATCCATAACATGAAAAACAAAAAAGTCCGTTTTTCATCAAAAGTCATGCTGAAAAAAATGGTGGGAACCGGTTTTAAAGTATGGTGACGTACTATCCAATGGTGCGCAGCCAATAAACCAAGTATTAACCAAATCCAAGCGGGGTAAAGGGTTTCAACAGCTTTTATCTAAGCCCAACTGATCCATAACATGAAAAACAAAAAAGTCCGTTTTTCATCAAAAGTCATGCTGAAAAAAATGGTGGGAACCGGTTTTAAAGTATGGTGACGTACTATCCAATGGTGCGCAGCCAATAAACCAAGTATTAACCAAATCCAAGCGGGGTAAAGGGTTTCAACAGCTTTTATCTAAGCCCAACTGATCCATAACATGAAAAACAAAAAAGTCCGTTTTTCATCAAAAGTCATGCTGAAAAAAATGGTGGGAACCGGTTTTAAAGTATGGTGACGTACTATCCAATGGTGCGCAGCCAATAAACCAAGTATTAACCAAATCCAAGCGGGGTAAAGGGTTTCAACAGCTTTTATCTAAGCCCAACTGATCCATAACATGAAAAACAAAAAAGTCCGTTTTTCATCAAAAGTCATGCTGAAAAAAATGGTGGGAACCGGTTTTAAAGTATGGTGACGTACTATCCAATGGTGCGCAGCCAATAAACCAAGTATTAACCAAATCCAAGCGGGGTAAAGGGTTTCAACAGCTTTTATCTAAGCCCAACTGATCCATAACATGAAAAACAAAAAAGTCCGTTTTTCATCAAAAGTCATGCTGAAAAAAATGGTGGGAACCGGTTTTAAAGTATGGTGACGTACTATCCAATGGTGCGCAGCCAATAAACCAAGTATTAACCAAATCCAAGCGGGGTAAAGGGTTTCAACAGCTTTTATCTAAGCCCAACTGATCCATAACATGAAAAACAAAAAAGTCCGTTTTTCATCAAAAGTCATGCTGAAAAAAATGGTGGGAACCGGTTTTAAAGTATGGTGACGTACTATCCAATGGTGCGCAGCCAATAAACCAAGTATTAACCAAATCCAAGCGGGGTAAAGGGTTTCAACAGCTTTTATCTAAGCCCAACTGATCCATAACATGAAAAACAAAAAAGTCCGTTTTTCATCAAAAGTCATGCTGAAAAAAATGGTGGGAACCGGTTTTAAAGTATGGTGACGTACTATCCAATGGTGCGCAGCCAATAAACCAAGTATTAACCAAATCCAAGCGGGGTAAAGGGTTTCAACAGCTTTTATCTAAGCCCAACTGATCCATAACATGAAAAACAAAAAAGTCCGTTTTTCATCAAAAGTCATGCTGAAAAAAATGGTGGGAACCGGTTTTAAAGTATGGTGACGTACTATCCAATGGTGCGCAGCCAATAAACCAAGTATTAACCAAATCCAAGCGGGGTAAAGGGTTTCAACAGCTTTTATCTAAGCCCAACTGATCCATAACATGAAAAACAAAAAAGTCCGTTTTTCATCAAAAGTCATGCTGAAAAAAATGGTGGGAACCGGTTTTAAAGTATGGTGACGTACTATCCAATGGTGCGCAGCCAATAAACCAAGTATTAACCAAATCCAAGCGGGGTAAAGGGTTTCAACAGCTTTTATCTAAGCCCAACTGATCCATAACATGAAAAACAAAAAAGTCCGTTTTTCATCAAAAGTCATGCTGAAAAAAATGGTGGGAACCGGTTTTAAAGTATGGTGACGTACTATCCAATGGTGCGCAGCCAATAAACCAAGTATTAACCAAATCCAAGCGGGGTAAAGGGTTTCAACAGCTTTTATCTAAGCCCAACTGATCCATAACATGAAAAACAAAAAAGTCCGTTTTTCATCAAAAGTCATGCTGAAAAAAATGGTGGGAACCGGTTTTAAAGTATGGTGACGTACTATCCAATGGTGCGCAGCCAATAAACCAAGTATTAACCAAATCCAAGCGGGGTAAAGGGTTTCAACAGCTTTTATCTAAGCCCAACTGATCCATAACATGAAAAACAAAAAAGTCCGTTTTTCATCAAAAGTCATGCTGAAAAAAATGGTGGGAACCGGTTTTAAAGTATGGTGACGTACTATCCAATGGTGCGCAGCCAATAAACCAAGTATTAACCAAATCCAAGCGGGGTAAAGGGTTTCAACAGCTTTTATCTAAGCCCAACTGATCCATAACATGAAAAACAAAAAAGTCCGTTTTTCATCAAAAGTCATGCTGAAAAAAATGGTGGGAACCGGTTTTAAAGTATGGTGACGTACTATCCAATGGTGCGCAGCCAATAAACCAAGTATTAACCAAATCCAAGCGGGGTAAAGGGTTTCAACAGCTTTTATCTAAGCCCAACTGATCCATAACATGAAAAACAAAAAAGTCCGTTTTTCATCAAAAGTCATGCTGAAAAAAATGGTGGGAACCGGTTTTAAAGTATGGTGACGTACTATCCAATGGTGCGCAGCCAATAAACCAAGTATTAACCAAATCCAAGCGGGGTAAAGGGTTTCAACAGCTTTTATCTAAGCCCAACTGATCCATAACATGAAAAACAAAAAAGTCCGTTTTTCATCAAAAGTCATGCTGAAAAAAATGGTGGGAACCGGTTTTAAAGTATGGTGACGTACTATCCAATGGTGCGCAGCCAATAAACCAAGTATTAACCAAATCCAAGCGGGGTAAAGGGTTTCAACAGCTTTTATCTAAGCCCAACTGATCCATAACATGAAAAACAAAAAAGTCCGTTTTTCATCAAAAGTCATGCTGAAAAAAATGGTGGGAACCGGTTTTAAAGTATGGTGACGTACTATCCAATGGTGCGCAGCCAATAAACCAAGTATTAACCAAATCCAAGCGGGGTAAAGGGTTTCAACAGCTTTTATCTAAGCCCAACTGATCCATAACATGAAAAACAAAAAAGTCCGTTTTTCATCAAAAGTCATGCTGAAAAAAATGGTGGGAACCGGTTTTAAAGTATGGTGACGTACTATCCAATGGTGCGCAGCCAATAAACCAAGTATTAACCAAATCCAAGCGGGGTAAAGGGTTTCAACAGCTTTTATCTAAGCCCAACTGATCCATAACATGAAAAACAAAAAAGTCCGTTTTTCATCAAAAGTCATGCTGAAAAAAATGGTGGGAACCGGTTTTAAAGTATGGTGACGTACTATCCAATGGTGCGCAGCCAATAAACCAAGTATTAACCAAATCCAAGCGGGGTAAAGGGTTTCAACAGCTTTTATCTAAGCCCAACTGATCCATAACATGAAAAACAAAAAAGTCCGTTTTTCATCAAAAGTCATGCTGAAAAAAATGGTGGGAACCGGTTTTAAAGTATGGTGACGTACTATCCAATGGTGCGCAGCCAATAAACCAAGTATTAACCAAATCCAAGCGGGGTAAAGGGTTTCAACAGCTTTTATCTAAGCCCAACTGATCCATAACATGAAAAACAAAAAAGTCCGTTTTTCATCAAAAGTCATGCTGAAAAAAATGGTGGGAACCGGTTTTAAAGTATGGTGACGTACTATCCAATGGTGCGCAGCCAATAAACCAAGTATTAACCAAATCCAAGCGGGGTAAAGGGTTTCAACAGCTTTTATCTAAGCCCAACTGATCCATAACATGAAAAACAAAAAAGTCCGTTTTTCATCAAAAGTCATGCTGAAAAAAATGGTGGGAACCGGTTTTAAAGTATGGTGACGTACTATCCAATGGTGCGCAGCCAATAAACCAAGTATTAACCAAATCCAAGCGGGGTAAAGGGTTTCAACAGCTTTTATCTAAGCCCAACTGATCCATAACATGAAAAACAAAAAAGTCCGTTTTTCATCAAAAGTCATGCTGAAAAAAATGGTGGGAACCGGTTTTAAAGTATGGTGACGTACTATCCAATGGTGCGCAGCCAATAAACCAAGTATTAACCAAATCCAAGCGGGGTAAAGGGTTTCAACAGCTTTTATCTAAGCCCAACTGATCCATAACATGAAAAACAAAAAAGTCCGTTTTTCATCAAAAGTCATGCTGAAAAAAATGGTGGGAACCGGTTTTAAAGTATGGTGACGTACTATCCAATGGTGCGCAGCCAATAAACCAAGTATTAACCAAATCCAAGCGGGGTAAAGGGTTTCAACAGCTTTTATCTAAGCCCAACTGATCCATAACATGAAAAACAAAAAAGTCCGTTTTTCATCAAAAGTCATGCTGAAAAAAATGGTGGGAACCGGTTTTAAAGTATGGTGACGTACTATCCAATGGTGCGCAGCCAATAAACCAAGTATTAACCAAATCCAAGCGGGGTAAAGGGTTTCAACAGCTTTTATCTAAGCCCAACTGATCCATAACATGAAAAACAAAAAAGTCCGTTTTTCATCAAAAGTCATGCTGAAAAAAATGGTGGGAACCGGTTTTAAAGTATGGTGACGTACTATCCAATGGTGCGCAGCCAATAAACCAAGTATTAACCAAATCCAAGCGGGGTAAAGGGTTTCAACAGCTTTTATCTAAGCCCAACTGATCCATAACATGAAAAACAAAAAAGTCCGTTTTTCATCAAAAGTCATGCTGAAAAAAATGGTGGGAACCGGTTTTAAAGTATGGTGACGTACTATCCAATGGTGCGCAGCCAATAAACCAAGTATTAACCAAATCCAAGCGGGGTAAAGGGTTTCAACAGCTTTTATCTAAGCCCAACTGATCCATAACATGAAAAACAAAAAAGTCCGTTTTTCATCAAAAGTCATGCTGAAAAAAATGGTGGGAACCGGTTTTAAAGTATGGTGACGTACTATCCAATGGTGCGCAGCCAATAAACCAAGTATTAACCAAATCCAAGCGGGGTAAAGGGTTTCAACAGCTTTTATCTAAGCCCAACTGATCCATAACATGAAAAACAAAAAAGTCCGTTTTTCATCAAAAGTCATGCTGAAAAAAATGGTGGGAACCGGTTTTAAAGTATGGTGACGTACTATCCAATGGTGCGCAGCCAATAAACCAAGTATTAACCAAATCCAAGCGGGGTAAAGGGTTTCAACAGCTTTTATCTAAGCCCAACTGATCCATAACATGAAAAACAAAAAAGTCCGTTTTTCATCAAAAGTCATGCTGAAAAAAATGGTGGGAACCGGTTTTAAAGTATGGTGACGTACTATCCAATGGTGCGCAGCCAATAAACCAAGTATTAACCAAATCCAAGCGGGGTAAAGGGTTTCAACAGCTTTTATCTAAGCCCAACTGATCCATAACATGAAAAACAAAAAAGTCCGTTTTTCATCAAAAGTCATGCTGAAAAAAATGGTGGGAACCGGTTTTAAAGTATGGTGACGTACTATCCAATGGTGCGCAGCCAATAAACCAAGTATTAACCAAATCCAAGCGGGGTAAAGGGTTTCAACAGCTTTTATCTAAGCCCAACTGATCCATAACATGAAAAACAAAAAAGTCCGTTTTTCATCAAAAGTCATGCTGAAAAAAATGGTGGGAACCGGTTTTAAAGTATGGTGACGTACTATCCAATGGTGCGCAGCCAATAAACCAAGTATTAACCAAATCCAAGCGGGGTAAAGGGTTTCAACAGCTTTTATCTAAGCCCAACTGATCCATAACATGAAAAACAAAAAAGTCCGTTTTTCATCAAAAGTCATGCTGAAAAAAATGGTGGGAACCGGTTTTAAAGTATGGTGACGTACTATCCAATGGTGCGCAGCCAATAAACCAAGTATTAACCAAATCCAAGCGGGGTAAAGGGTTTCAACAGCTTTTATCTAAGCCCAACTGATCCATAACATGAAAAACAAAAAAGTCCGTTTTTCATCAAAAGTCATGCTGAAAAAAATGGTGGGAACCGGTTTTAAAGTATGGTGACGTACTATCCAATGGTGCGCAGCCAATAAACCAAGTATTAACCAAATCCAAGCGGGGTAAAGGGTTTCAACAGCTTTTATCTAAGCCCAACTGATCCATAACATGAAAAACAAAAAAGTCCGTTTTTCATCAAAAGTCATGCTGAAAAAAATGGTGGGAACCGGTTTTAAAGTATGGTGACGTACTATCCAATGGTGCGCAGCCAATAAACCAAGTATTAACCAAATCCAAGCGGGGTAAAGGGTTTCAACAGCTTTTATCTAAGCCCAACTGATCCATAACATGAAAAACAAAAAAGTCCGTTTTTCATCAAAAGTCATGCTGAAAAAAATGGTGGGAACCGGTTTTAAAGTATGGTGACGTACTATCCAATGGTGCGCAGCCAATAAACCAAGTATTAACCAAATCCAAGCGGGGTAAAGGGTTTCAACAGCTTTTATCTAAGCCCAACTGATCCATAACATGAAAAACAAAAAAGTCCGTTTTTCATCAAAAGTCATGCTGAAAAAAATGGTGGGAACCGGTTTTAAAGTATGGTGACGTACTATCCAATGGTGCGCAGCCAATAAACCAAGTATTAACCAAATCCAAGCGGGGTAAAGGGTTTCAACAGCTTTTATCTAAGCCCAACTGATCCATAACATGAAAAACAAAAAAGTCCGTTTTTCATCAAAAGTCATGCTGAAAAAAATGGTGGGAACCGGTTTTAAAGTATGGTGACGTACTATCCAATGGTGCGCAGCCAATAAACCAAGTATTAACCAAATCCAAGCGGGGTAAAGGGTTTCAACAGCTTTTATCTAAGCCCAACTGATCCATAACATGAAAAACAAAAAAGTCCGTTTTTCATCAAAAGTCATGCTGAAAAAAATGGTGGGAACCGGTTTTAAAGTATGGTGACGTACTATCCAATGGTGCGCAGCCAATAAACCAAGTATTAACCAAATCCAAGCGGGGTAAAGGGTTTCAACAGCTTTTATCTAAGCCCAACTGATCCATAACATGAAAAACAAAAAAGTCCGTTTTTCATCAAAAGTCATGCTGAAAAAAATGGTGGGAACCGGTTTTAAAGTATGGTGACGTACTATCCAATGGTGCGCAGCCAATAAACCAAGTATTAACCAAATCCAAGCGGGGTAAAGGGTTTCAACAGCTTTTATCTAAGCCCAACTGATCCATAACATGAAAAACAAAAAAGTCCGTTTTTCATCAAAAGTCATGCTGAAAAAAATGGTGGGAACCGGTTTTAAAGTATGGTGACGTACTATCCAATGGTGCGCAGCCAATAAACCAAGTATTAACCAAATCCAAGCGGGGTAAAGGGTTTCAACAGCTTTTATCTAAGCCCAACTGATCCATAACATGAAAAACAAAAAAGTCCGTTTTTCATCAAAAGTCATGCTGAAAAAAATGGTGGGAACCGGTTTTAAAGTATGGTGACGTACTATCCAATGGTGCGCAGCCAATAAACCAAGTATTAACCAAATCCAAGCGGGGTAAAGGGTTTCAACAGCTTTTATCTAAGCCCAACTGATCCATAACATGAAAAACAAAAAAGTCCGTTTTTCATCAAAAGTCATGCTGAAAAAAATGGTGGGAACCGGTTTTAAAGTATGGTGACGTACTATCCAATGGTGCGCAGCCAATAAACCAAGTATTAACCAAATCCAAGCGGGGTAAAGGGTTTCAACAGCTTTTATCTAAGCCCAACTGATCCATAACATGAAAAACAAAAAAGTCCGTTTTTCATCAAAAGTCATGCTGAAAAAAATGGTGGGAACCGGTTTTAAAGTATGGTGACGTACTATCCAATGGTGCGCAGCCAATAAACCAAGTATTAACCAAATCCAAGCGGGGTAAAGGGTTTCAACAGCTTTTATCTAAGCCCAACTGATCCATAACATGAAAAACAAAAAAGTCCGTTTTTCATCAAAAGTCATGCTGAAAAAAATGGTGGGAACCGGTTTTAAAGTATGGTGACGTACTATCCAATGGTGCGCAGCCAATAAACCAAGTATTAACCAAATCCAAGCGGGGTAAAGGGTTTCAACAGCTTTTATCTAAGCCCAACTGATCCATAACATGAAAAACAAAAAAGTCCGTTTTTCATCAAAAGTCATGCTGAAAAAAATGGTGGGAACCGGTTTTAAAGTATGGTGACGTACTATCCAATGGTGCGCAGCCAATAAACCAAGTATTAACCAAATCCAAGCGGGGTAAAGGGTTTCAACAGCTTTTATCTAAGCCCAACTGATCCATAACATGAAAAACAAAAAAGTCCGTTTTTCATCAAAAGTCATGCTGAAAAAAATGGTGGGAACCGGTTTTAAAGTATGGTGACGTACTATCCAATGGTGCGCAGCCAATAAACCAAGTATTAACCAAATCCAAGCGGGGTAAAGGGTTTCAACAGCTTTTATCTAAGCCCAACTGATCCATAACATGAAAAACAAAAAAGTCCGTTTTTCATCAAAAGTCATGCTGAAAAAAATGGTGGGAACCGGTTTTAAAGTATGGTGACGTACTATCCAATGGTGCGCAGCCAATAAACCAAGTATTAACCAAATCCAAGCGGGGTAAAGGGTTTCAACAGCTTTTATCTAAGCCCAACTGATCCATAACATGAAAAACAAAAAAGTCCGTTTTTCATCAAAAGTCATGCTGAAAAAAATGGTGGGAACCGGTTTTAAAGTATGGTGACGTACTATCCAATGGTGCGCAGCCAATAAACCAAGTATTAACCAAATCCAAGCGGGGTAAAGGGTTTCAACAGCTTTTATCTAAGCCCAACTGATCCATAACATGAAAAACAAAAAAGTCCGTTTTTCATCAAAAGTCATGCTGAAAAAAATGGTGGGAACCGGTTTTAAAGTATGGTGACGTACTATCCAATGGTGCGCAGCCAATAAACCAAGTATTAACCAAATCCAAGCGGGGTAAAGGGTTTCAACAGCTTTTATCTAAGCCCAACTGATCCATAACATGAAAAACAAAAAAGTCCGTTTTTCATCAAAAGTCATGCTGAAAAAAATGGTGGGAACCGGTTTTAAAGTATGGTGACGTACTATCCAATGGTGCGCAGCCAATAAACCAAGTATTAACCAAATCCAAGCGGGGTAAAGGGTTTCAACAGCTTTTATCTAAGCCCAACTGATCCATAACATGAAAAACAAAAAAGTCCGTTTTTCATCAAAAGTCATGCTGAAAAAAATGGTGGGAACCGGTTTTAAAGTATGGTGACGTACTATCCAATGGTGCGCAGCCAATAAACCAAGTATTAACCAAATCCAAGCGGGGTAAAGGGTTTCAACAGCTTTTATCTAAGCCCAACTGATCCATAACATGAAAAACAAAAAAGTCCGTTTTTCATCAAAAGTCATGCTGAAAAAAATGGTGGGAACCGGTTTTAAAGTATGGTGACGTACTATCCAATGGTGCGCAGCCAATAAACCAAGTATTAACCAAATCCAAGCGGGGTAAAGGGTTTCAACAGCTTTTATCTAAGCCCAACTGATCCATAACATGAAAAACAAAAAAGTCCGTTTTTCATCAAAAGTCATGCTGAAAAAAATGGTGGGAACCGGTTTTAAAGTATGGTGACGTACTATCCAATGGTGCGAAGCCAATAAACCAAGTATTAACCAAATCCAAGCGGGGTAAAGGGTTTCAACAGCTTTTATCTAAGCCCAACTGATCCATAACATGAAAAACAAAAAAGTCCGTTTTTCATCAAAAGTCATGCTGAAAAAAATGGTGGGAACCGGTTTTAAAGTATGGTGACGTACTATCCAATGGTGCGCAGCCAATAAACCAAGTATTAACCAAATCCAAGCGGGGTAAAGGGTTTCAACAGCTTTTATCTAAGCCCAACTGATCCATAACATGAAAAACAAAAAAGTCCGTTTTTCATCAAAAGTCATGCTGAAAAAAATGGTGGGAACCGGTTTTAAAGTATGGTGACGTACTATCCAATGGTGCGCAGCCAATAAACCAAGTATTAACCAAATCCAAGCGGGGTAAAGGGTTTCAACAGCTTTTATCTAAGCCCAACTGATCCATAACATGAAAAACAAAAAAGTCCGTTTTTCATCAAAAGTCATGCTGAAAAAAATGGTGGGAACCGGTTTTAAAGTATGGTGACGTACTATCCAATGGTGCGCAGCCAATAAACCAAGTATTAACCAAATCCAAGCGGGGTAAAGGGTTTCAACAGCTTTTATCTAAGCCCAACTGATCCATAACATGAAAAACAAAAAAGTCCGTTTTTCATCAAAAGTCATGCTGAAAAAAATGGTGGGAACCGGTTTTAAAGTATGGTGACGTACTATCCAATGGTGCGCAGCCAATAAACCAAGTATTAACCAAATCCAAGCGGGGTAAAGGGTTTCAACAGCTTTTATCTAAGCCCAACTGATCCATAACATGAAAAACAAAAAAGTCCGTTTTTCATCAAAAGTCATGCTGAAAAAAATGGTGGGAACCGGTTTTAAAGTATGGTGACGTACTATCCAATGGTGCGCAGCCAATAAACCAAGTATTAACCAAATCCAAGCGGGGTAAAGGGTTTCAACAGCTTTTATCTAAGCCCAACTGATCCATAACATGAAAAACAAAAAAGTCCGTTTTTCATCAAAAGTCATGCTGAAAAAAATGGTGGGAACCGGTTTTAAAGTATGGTGACGTACTATCCAATGGTGCGCAGCCAATAAACCAAGTATTAACCAAATCCAAGCGGGGTAAAGGGTTTCAACAGCTTTTATCTAAGCCCAACTGATCCATAACATGAAAAACAAAAAAGTCCGTTTTTCATCAAAAGTCATGCTGAAAAAAATGGTGGGAACCGGTTTTAAAGTATGGTGACGTACTATCCAATGGTGCGCAGCCAATAAACCAAGTATTAACCAAATCCAAGCGGGGTAAAGGGTTTCAACAGCTTTTATCTAAGCCCAACTGATCCATAACATGAAAAACAAAAAAGTCCGTTTTTCATCAAAAGTCATGCTGAAAAAAATGGTGGGAACCGGTTTTAAAGTATGGTGACGTACTATCCAATGGTGCGCAGCCAATAAACCAAGTATTAACCAAATCCAAGCGGGGTAAAGGGTTTCAACAGCTTTTATCTAAGCCCAACTGATCCATAACATGAAAAACAAAAAAGTCCGTTTTTCATCAAAAGTCATGCTGAAAAAAATGGTGGGAACCGGTTTTAAAGTATGGTGACGTACTATCCAATGGTGCGCAGCCAATAAACCAAGTATTAACCAAATCCAAGCGGGGTAAAGGGTTTCAACAGCTTTTATCTAAGCCCAACTGATCCATAACATGAAAAACAAAAAAGTCCGTTTTTCATCAAAAGTCATGCTGAAAAAAATGGTGGGAACCGGTTTTAAAGTATGGTGACGTACTATCCAATGGTGCGCAGCCAATAAACCAAGTATTAACCAAATCCAAGCGGGGTAAAGGGTTTCAACAGCTTTTATCTAAGCCCAACTGATCCATAACATGAAAAACAAAAAAGTCCGTTTTTCATCAAAAGTCATGCTGAAAAAAATGGTGGGAACCGGTTTCAAAGTATGGTGACGTACTATCCAATGGTGCGCAGCCAATAAACCAAGTATTAACCAAATCCAAGCGGGGTAAAGGGTTTCAACAGCTTTTATCTAAGCCCAACTGATCCATAACATGAAAAACAAAAAAGTCCGTTTTTCATCAAAAGTCATGCTGAAAAAAATGGTGGGAACCGGTTTTAAAGTATGGTGACGTACTATCCAATGGTGCGCAGCCAATAAACCAAGTATTAACCAAATCCAAGCGGGGTAAAGGGTTTCAACAGCTTTTATCTAAGCCCAACTGATCCATAACATGAAAAACAAAAAAGTCCGTTTTTCATCAAAAGTCATGCTGAAAAAAATGGTGGGAACCGGTTTTAAAGTATGGTGACGTACTATCCAATGGTGCGCAGCCAATAAACCAAGTATTAACCAAATCCAAGCGGGGTAAAGGGTTTCAACAGCTTTTATCTAAGCCCAACTGATCCATAACATGAAAAACAAAAAAGTCCGTTTTTCATCAAAAGTCATGCTGAAAAAAATGGTGGGAACCGGTTTTAAAGTATGGTGACGTACTATCCAATGGTGCGCAGCCAATAAACCAAGTATTAACCAAATCCAAGCGGGGTAAAGGGTTTCAACAGCTTTTATCTAAGCCCAACTGATCCATAACATGAAAAACAAAAAAGTCCGTTTTTCATCAAAAGTCATGCTGAAAAAAATGGTGGGAACCGGTTTTAAAGTATGGTGACGTACTATCCAATGGTGCGCAGCCAATAAACCAAGTATTAACCAAATCCAAGCGGGGTAAAGGGTTTCAACAGCTTTTATCTAAGCCCAACTGATCCATAACATGAAAAACAAAAAAGTCCGTTTTTCATCAAAAGTAGCAGCAGAATGGGTGAACAGTCCAGGTTTTCAAGCAAAAATAAGGCTTCTACGGAAACGAAATTATTTAAAAAAATGCAGAGTGTGTGAACAGACAAACTTTTTTAGGCGTCAATTTACTAAACTGAGGCTTCCCAAAATTGCTTATATAAGCCCCAATTTACTAAACTGAGGCTTCCTTGAAAATACTTAATTAATTTTTAATAATAATTTGAGCAAAGAATAAAAAAAAAAAAGACGCCATTTAGTTGACGTTCACCTCCTCTGCTGCTAATGCGCTAACTAAATATTTGATCAAGTCCGACACGATATCTTGTCCGAGGGTCTGATAAATTTATCGTCACAAATCCGTGTGGGATTGACTGAGCGCGGCTAAAGAAATTTTTAAATTGATTATGATCCATATCACCACCGCACCAAGTTTGCCAAATATTTCTAAGAGTATGAGTATCAACTCCGTTAAATACACACAGTATATTGCAGTTATCTCGGATCACTTTTGGTATTTGAGTGTAACGTTGAGTGACATATATCACATCTGTGTTTTTGTAACGCCCCCGGGAAAATATTCTAGCAGGATTTTTTTGATTATCTAACATGATATCATCATATACGACTAAATTGTTAATACTTCCGTTGATGGAGTCAATACTAGGTGCCTCTTCGATATCGGTTATAAACTCAATAACACCATCACCGTTAATTTCTCGCGCGGCATCATTAAAATCCTTTAACACTTCATAACATCGCTGATCATCAACACTCGGAGCAATCATATACAACTTATCCCACTTCATCCATCTCGTTATCAAATTAAGTAGCAATTGTGTTTTACCACTTCCAGATGGTCCGATGATAATCGCGCGAATAGAATTTGGTAACATTGCATGGTGTCTAATAGGTTCCCGTCGTCTCGTAGCTGAATAATCAATTACATTCATGCTGTTTATATATAAATTATGGATCTATATTGTGTGAAGTGTAGGACGCGTACTGGCACAAATGACTTGACGACGATTACAACGAAAAATAATCGATCAGCGCTTTCTGGTAAATGCGTACAATGTAGTACGAAAAAATTTAGATTTACTTCCACGAAACCTTTAAAAAAAAACGAGGAGGTGATATTGCAGCCAAGTTAGCAAAACTCCCTGGAACACCGTGGGCAAAGTATCCAGGAGAAAAGCACCTTCCAGGATATAGCTACTGTGGACCGGGGATACGATTAGATATCAGACTTGATGATCAAAATCAGCCCCGACCCGGCGAGTATCCAATAAACGCTATTGATAAGGCGTGTCATGCTCATGATGTCGCTTATAAAAGCAGCAATCTTCAACACAGACATCTCGCAGATGTAAAATTAATTCATGCGTTAAATGCTATTCCTGATAAATCCTTCAAAGAAAAATTGGCTTCGTGGTTGGTAAAATCTGCTATGAAGGGTAAATTGATGTTAGGTGCTGGTAATTGAAAATGCTAGCATTTTAATATGGAATCTATTTACTATTCTCCGAGTTGATACTGGAGAGGTTACGCAGCAATCAATAAACTAGCTAGTGCATCAAAGGTGAAAAAAACTACAGCGGCAAACTGGTTATCTAAACAGGCAATATGGCAAATTTATCTACCAGCGCCTAAACAAATTAACTATTCGCATTTTGATGTTACAACACCTAATGAAGTTCATCAAGCTGATATACTATTTCTGCCGCATGACAACGGTTACAAATACGCGTTAACGTTAGTTGATATTGCAAGTCGATACAAAGAAGCAGAACCGTTAAAAGCAAAATCATCTACTGAAGTAGCTTCTGCATTTGAAAAAATTTATCGACGAGGTCCTCTGCGCTGGCCAAATCTGTTACAAGTTGATCCTGGCAAGGAATTTCAAGGTGTTGTTACATCTACGATGAAACATCATAATGTCGCCATCAGACGAGGACACACTGCGCTACATCGCGATCAGGCAATTGTTGAACGGTTTAATAAAACCCTTGCTGAGCGGTTATTCGGATATCAATACGCAAAAGAATTCATCCAGGATAAACGATCCCGTGAATGGGTCAAGAGATTACCAGCTGTGATTACCGCAATCAATAATGAGATTACTAGAACAATTAATATGAAACCTGTCAACGCTATTAAGAAGGCGTCTATCAAAATGGAAATCCAAGGAATTTCACAAAAAGAACCAATTCTTGGTAGTAATGTCATTGTAAGGTACTTATATGAACCAGGAGAGCTTGAGGGTGGTAAAAAAAGAGCTACCGATCCTATTTGGAGTGTCACTACGCATAGGATATTCGGTATAACACGATCAACTGGTAGACCTCCAATCTATAGACTGGATTCAACTGCTCCTCAGCGAGGATTTACTCGACAACAACTACAAGTGATCCCCGAAGATACTCAATTGCCACCGCGTGGTCTTAACTAGCACCTAAGGTGCTGGCACCTCTGCGTCTGTTGCACTCAAGACAAGTCAACCTCACATTGTTTCTGACATGACCGAGATTGTTATCTTTTCTATCTACGGTGAATTGGCGAGGATCTTTATCCGACCAATTCCAACTCATTATACAATTACAACTCGCGCAGTGATTATTCTGTTGCTGTTTCAGCGTCTTAATTAATTCAGCATCGATGTCAAATTCTCTTTTATTTTTTTTATCCTGTTGTTTATAACCAGAGAGTTTTTTTCTGATTATATTATCATCGGTGTGTATATTACTTAATGTATTGTCATTATCATTAACCACAATTCTTCGAAGTTGGTTTATTCGCCGTACTCTGGATACTGCGAGATAAACTAAATTTGACCACTCAATATGATTATCTACTATCCAAAGAGTTGTGTCTGTGATAGTTAATCCCTGTGAAGAGTGTATTGTTGCTGCATAACCTAACGTCCATGGGGATTTATCAGCACCTAATGCATCTTTAACGACGCTGATATCAACCAGCACAATATCATTTAATACTAAATTCTGCTTTTGTTGTTGTCCAGGAATGTCAACGTCGATATTCTGCTTTCGTGTATCCTTAGGTCTATAACAGAGTGGTACTGGAAGTGTTGCAAATTTTTCTTTATGTAGCGCAAACAACTTCATCTGAAGTGCGTCTCTGACTATTTTTCTACTCGCGATTATTAAATCATTTGGCCTCCACATTTCCCAAAAATCATTCATGGGAGTTTCTGAAATTATTTCACGCGCTATTTCACATTGGATTTTATCCGGTTGTAATCTAATTAGCGCTTTGAATTCTCGTAATTGTTCATCAAGTGATCTATGGTCGCTATTAATCTCTTCATAATAATCTACAAATCCTTTTAGCCATTCATGTGGAGATCCACAAACAAATGGCTGCGGTTGGCCGTGATCCCCGCACATGACGACTTTTGTATTTTTCAATAACAACCATTCAAGAAATATCTGTAATACTTTCAACGATACCGTGCATATTTCATCCCAGATTATTATTTCAGGAATAAATTTATCGCCCATTCGATCAGGAGTCCATGTATCGCCTTTCCATCGAAAGAAGCTGTGATAAGTACAGGCTTTTACCCCCCGCGCTATCATCTCTCTGGCGAGTCTGTGAGTTGGTGTTAACACAACCATGGTTGACCGACGAAATAATTCGATTGCACGAGTTGTCTTTCCTGATCCACCACAGCCGTTTAAATAAACTGTCTTGTATCTACAAATCGGATCGGATACAGGTGGTGCAGTAGAAAATTCTGTAGAAACGCTAGCGTTTCCAATTTCACAACAAATATATTTATCATCCATAGCAACGTCTGCGGATTTACAATACTCATGTAGTGTTTCTTTTTTAAACCTCCAATTTCCCCACGCTTCCTTAGGATCTGTGAATTTAGCTACATCTGATTTGTATTTCTCATGGATATACATCGAATCAGTAGCTACTCTAACCGCGGTATCGGGAAATCTGTTTATCATCGAGAATAGATTAATACAAGAATAGGCTAGCATAGAACTTCTCAAATGTGTGTACTGACAACTATATCCATCACAGTAGGTAACAACCGTACCTAATTTCTCACCATTGGATCGAAAAGCATCCCTACGGGTTACAAATTTTCCTTTTTTTATTAAATCGGTTATGATAAAATCGTATTCTTCATTGTCTAAGATCAATCTCGAAGAATATTTTGCATTGTCAAATCTTCCACCTTGAGTGAATTTACCGATTATTCTTCGTCCGAGCTCTTTAGCCTCTCTATTCCTACCTTCGAATAACCTCTTAGACCAATCCATAAGTGTTTCACAATCTCCCAATTGTTTTCGTTGTTCGTTAATTATTTTTTCTAGATCGGGTTTTGGTAACCAAACATCTTTCTGCGCGTTATAGCATATAATAGCTTCGCTGACAATTAATGATGTTAACATACCACAATCGATCATATATCGCAATAGCACAATTGGCATCCACGCTTTTTCATACATATGTCTACCAAGCCAAAGATAACTACACGGATGTAACCCTGTAGCTAATTCGAATGATATCACACGAGCGAACCCGGTTAAATCAAAATTAGAACTGCTAGCAGTTCCAGGCAATGGACCATTAATCGCAACACGAGTCATTTCATGTGTGGGATGTCCAAATCGTTTAAAATATTCAGAGCATTCTCCATATCCGAGAAAACTTCCAGGATAACACGCGGATATATCAATTGAAATCATACCATCACGTGAGTATTTCGTATTCCACAATCCTCCATGACCCAATTCGACGCAACTCAACTTCACGTCATTGAGAAAATCACTTCGTGTTGGACGCCATGAGTTTTTTTCTCTTGCAAAGTGAGCTACCACTGATGGAATTGTGAAGCTATCCGTAAGTAGTTTTTCATGGAAACTCTCCGGTGAAAATTCATTAGCGATTTTTCTCATTCTAGTATCTAATTCTTCAGTTCGATATAATTCACCATTTGGTTTTACAAACTGATCAAATCCTATTTCCGGATCCTCATTACTCCTGAGTAACCACATTGACACAGGGTCGTCTTTGGTTAATGTGTGAATAGCATCAAATAATTTCTCTTCATAGAAACCATCCCTAGAAAATTCTTTAGGGATATATCGAACAGTTCTTTCTCGTGGAAATATATTTACCGCGGGTGTCCACGCGTGTTTGTTATGATCGATAATTTCAATTGGAGCTCCTCGCGATTGATATTTCGGTTCGTATAATACTTCTCCGGTTATCGTCGCTACCGATATTGGAAATTTTAATAATGCTTCTAATTTAGCTATATCGGAAATCGTTGCCCCGCGTTGTTTCACCGTTAGTTCCCATTCGGTTATTTTGTTTCGTCGTTGTTCAGTTAATTTGTTTCCCCGGGATGCATTTGTGAAGTGTTCTATTAACCGTGTTGCTACACAATTTAATGGTGACGACTCCGTCAAATCACCTTGTGATTTCGACGATGAAAACATCGGAGCTAGTTTTGCAATACTTGGCTTATCATTTAGCTGATATATTCCGTAAACAACTGCTGTTACAGGATAAGATTTCTCATAGTATGGTTTGTCAATTCCAGTTAGAATTCCTGGTTTGGAATCTCTACTCACAATAACAGTTTTTTTATCCTTAAGGATTGGGTCAAATTTATCTCTGATAATCCATTCACCTTCCTCTTCGATAATAAATTTTATTCTAAAAATATACCTCCGTTGAGATTTCCCGCCAAGGTGTGAAAGTATCACAGCTGCTCTTATATCATTCATAGTAGCATCAATTATGGGTATATTGACATCTTCATCAATAATTCGAAATGTCGACCACGTATGAGATGCTCCATCACGCTTAAACTCATTAAAACAGTCGCTGATTTTACTCAATAGTGGTTTATCATCTACTAGACTTTTAGGTATATCAGAGATTCTATCGAGATTAAATCTAGCATTTTTCCAAGGAGTAATTTTCGATAATCTCTTGAACTCCTTCATATTATAATTAAAACAAGTATTTAAATAAAAAAATTTTATATAATGAATCATTGCAAATGGCTTATGATTGGATCAAAGACTCCGTGTAACAAATCATGCAGAAATGAATTCTGTGGGTATCATATGCAGAGTGTGAGAAACGGTTCGGAGGGGCCTCTACCATGTTTGCATTGTGGGGTAGGTGTAAGAGGCAAGTCGCAGTTATGCGTAAATTGCGGGGGTAAGCGTTATAGAGAGTTAAAACGTTATTATGACAAGCGAAGAATCAAAAATCCTGACGACGTCAATGACAACGTCAATGGCAAAATCATAAAAACTACGGATGACTATATAAAAAGATTTGCTAATGTTATAATTCAGCCAATTAACGAATTAGACAAATAGATATATTATATATACAAATGAGCCAAGAATTTCAAAGACATCCTGTTATTGAAAATTATGAAGCTTCTCGTGATGGTGTTGTTAGACACTGTAGAAATCTATTGGGTGGGATAATGGTATGGGGTATTTGATATTTAAAGCTGGAGGGAAAATGTATCTCAATCACCGTTTCGTCTTCGAAGTGTATAACGGATCAATCAAAGATGGTTTTGTTATTGATCATATTGATTCCGATACTAAGAATAACAAATTGAACAACCTTCAAGCTATTTCTCAATGTGAAAACACAAAACGAGGAAGAACTGGGAAATACCCGAAAAATGCTAGATCCGTAAAGTCAATTAATACTGACAACACGGAGATAGTATTTCAATCAATGTCAGAAGCTGGTAGGCATTTCGATATTTACCCCTCCTCAGTACAAAAAGTAGCAGAGGGAATTTATAAGACCGCTTTTTCAAAGCGTTTTAAAAACAAAATTCAGTTTTCTTACGTATAATACGTAAATGGAAATCTTACGGATTTCACGGGAGATAACTCCGTTAGGTATAACGCGTGTGACAAATCATCAATGACAGAGTTACGGATCTTAAACATGGAAACGCTAGCGTTTCTAACATTGATTTTGATTGGTTGTTATAATTACATAAATCTGAACAAAACACAATCAATTTTGTCTTTTTTCAAGTATTAACAGAACTGTTTTATAGACACGTCGTATTTAAACATTTTTTTTAATGTCTGTTTCAAGTATTATGCGTGTTTTCAACATTGTCAGTGATCGCTAATAAACAAACAAATAATTACAATCACTACACCTCTTTTATATCACCTCGTCGTAATGAGTGTATATATACAAATTCGTCTTTATTATAATTGGGCATTTAGCCGAAATTCAAGTGTAAACAAAACCACACCGTCACACGTGGTATGAACGTTATTATTGACATTCAAAACCAAAGTTTCGATTTTGCGGTTTTGTTTACACTTGAATGTAGAATAGCCCGCGTCATCCATTGTCATTGTGTCACCTATAATCTATTGTTGTACCGTCCTATGTGTATATAACCGCCTACCACACTAGATCAGGGGTTATTGTGCCGTCGTCATCCATTGTCATTGAAAATCAATTCATTCACTTATAATCTATTGTTGTACTGTCCTATGTGTATATATAACCGCCTACCACACTAGATCAGGGGTTATTGTGCCGTCGTCATTCATTATATTGTATATAATCATAATCACCTATAATCGCATTAAGCTTCTGGGTATATTAAGATGCTCAACACCTTAGTGTATCCAGAATTCATTTTGAAAATACTTTGTATTTTTAATTCTAAAGAATTTTCATACTTTGTATTTAAACAAATATATTTATATATATATATGAATATTGAAAATCTTAAATTGATTATTATTGAAATCAACAAACTTAAGGATCAAAATATAAAATTATGTTCAGGGTTAGATTGTGATCAAATTATGACCGATTTCGAGGATATACAATTTGCAGAACAGACGGGGAAATACGTCCTAGCGAAAAAATATTTTTTAACTAAAAAGATCCAAAAGCTTATACGTGAGAGCTTAGTCAATACGGAAGATATTAGTGTATTCGTACCATTATGTAACATCGTTGAACGTGTACGAAAGCAATTAGGCTTAGAATATGAACAAAAAAGGATTATTAATTGTAAAGTGAGACAATTAAAAATACTAATGGAAAACTCTCAAGGAGATTTTGAGGGTGATGAGCCCCACGCGTAGAGAGCCTCCTTTGTTTGTATAACCGTACGGTATACATGTCACACACACTACCTGTGTAAACGAGGAAGTAAAATTATGTGTGACTCAGTACAATAACAAGGAAGTATTAAAATGCTTTGCATTTTTAGGTTAGTGATTTCTTTCGAAATGATTTGCATTTCTAAAATCCTTTGGATTTTTAATTGACAATTAGTGATACTCTTTTAATAATGATAGGACAATCATTAACTACACGGAACACTAAAGAAAGACTTGAAGCTCTTAAGAAAATATTACCCCTTCGTGATCGTATACGTGAAAAACTTCAACAACGGCAATTATTTCAGACTGACTTCACAGAGGATACAGAACAACTCTTCAAACCTATTGTTAGTGCAACTGAGGGTGTGAAAACAGCAACTGAACGGGCGATATACGGAGATGTCCCTAAAGAAGGTCCTAGAACAGAGAAGCCTCTTCTCCCTGTGTTGGAGAAAATAGCAAAACGAACTAAACAAACAAAACAAGCTGTACAAATACTTCCAGGTGAAATCGCAGGGGAGATGGAACTACAACGACAGCAAGAACGAGAAGAACGAGAAGAACTACAACGACAGCAAGAACAAGAAGAAGAAGAAGAACAAGAAGAACAACAACAAGAAGCTGTTCCAAGGGGGGACTATAATCCTGAAAATATATTTACAGTTGATGCGTTAAATAAAATCAGAAGTATCCCAACACTCTATGGTTTAGCTAAATTTACCAACGACAACATTAAAAAAGCGAAGAGAGATGAGTATTTAATAGACGACACGTCTAAAGATTTTATAAACAGTAAACACCTTTGGGCAAATAAGGTGTTTTTAGCAAACAGCGGGGAAAACAAAATCAACAAAAAAATAAAATCTAATTATGACCAATTTCTAGCTATGGTAAAGGGGATCACAGTAGCACCACCAGCATACACAGCAGACCCAATCCCTGATGAAATACAAATAATGGCAGAGGCTGATTCCCAGAGTAAAACTCCAAAGGGTGCAACTGGTATCACTAAAAAATCCAAAGAATTTTCAAAAACAGGTAGTGGTTTAGTTGGAAACTCTGGTGTAACATGTCCTGGTAATATTCTCGGTGATATATCACGATTAGAAGTACTCGTAGGTGGAAAACGAGCCGGGAATAACTCACCAGAAATAATCAATGAAGCAGCTGATATCTGTAGGAGGTTATTTCAAGGTGGTATCATGGATATTGCAACATATAGAGATTTCATTGAGGAGTTAGCCGAAAATTCTTTGGATGGAAATTCTTCGAATTTCTACGGTTATCATAGCGATTAGATAATTGGAAATGCTAGCATTTCTATATAGAGAATGATCATACACTACAACCATGATAAACCAACTAGTGTCTACGTGGTAAACTCACGATTGCCAAAATACCGAGTATACTATGGAGATGGTCTCGGTAATACTATAATGGGATTATTTTCAAGAATGGCTCCAAAAGTGGCTCCGCTAGTAAAACAATTATCGATGAAAGCAATTGATGTTATCCGAGATAAGGGTATTAACACTATTGGTGATCTTGCCGGGAAGGCATTTTCAGCCGCTAAGGATAAACTAACAGCGCTAGTTCGACGTAGAAATTTTTCAAAACCAGGAATGACTTCACTACCATCTACTGCAGTAATGCCTACACAGGTTAGTAAAATAATAAATAACGCCGTGGATAAAAAACTACAGTCATTAATGACCCCGTCATACACGATGACTCCGTCATTGCAGGATAATATAACAGCAAATATGATAGCGGGAAGCGGCTTTAAAAGTACTAAAGCATTTTCTAATTCAAAGAATTTCCGACGTCGGTGAATAATATTTTCTCAAAAATCATCACTAGAATTGCTAGCATTTCTTATACTTGTATTAGAAACACTTGTGTTAGAAACGCTTGCGTTTCTGGTTATATTTATTTGGACAGGATTTCCAATTGTTATAGTTATTGAAATACTTGTATTTTCTGAATTTTCGATGGTTTCAGTAGAAATACTTGTATTAGAAACACTAATGTTTCCACTTGAATTTCCTATACTAGTGTTAGAAACACTAGTGTTAGAAACACTAATGTTTCTGGTTATTTGAATAGGATTCTCAGTTGTTATAGTTATTGAAATATTTGTATTTTCGATTTGATCTTCGTTATCTAGATTTGTTTTCATCAGCAACATTATTGATATACCCAACTAAATAATTAATTTAACATAATATTATTTTTTTTTATTTTCAATTCTGTATTTTGCATCGATTTTGAGTGATTTCACCTCTCAGAAATGCTAGCGTTTCCGATTTCTAATTTAGACCATCGGATATATAATACAAAATGTTCAAACAAAACCCGGACACAGCCTTTGATATGGAAGCCCCAGTACTTAAAGATGATTCTGTACGTGATTATCAATTTTTTGCTTATCACGCAGTGCAACCTAATCTTCGCGGGAGAATTGAACTTCAAGTTCATGATACCAGTAAATACTTTTTACCCGCGGAAGCCTTTATTGAAGTCGAAGGTGAACTCGTAACAGATGTTGTAGCTAATACACCATATGCAGATGGTACTCAAGTCGGTTTTGTTAACAATGGCATCATGGCGTTATTTGAAAGTGCTAGATATCTCATTGATGGAAAAGAAATCGAAGCTATTGAACGCGAGGTTGATATTGCAACGGGGATAATCGGGTTAGCGAGATATTCTGATGACTATACTAGATCAGCTGGTCCATCTATGATGTTCGCGAAGGATATTAATGATCACGCTGGGAAAGATCAATTTATTATAAGACGCCCACAGAATCGTGCTGATCCTAATCCTGTTGATTTTGAGGTTACTATAGGTGGTGTTGCTTTTGGTATTGAGAATATGATTATAACTAACGATCCCAATTACAACCTTGGATTTGCAACAAGAGTAGCAATGTTGCAAGGAGAGCATCGACGGTTTTCATGTGCGATTCCGCTCCATCACATATTTGGATTTTGTAGAAACGTCAGAAAAGTTATCTATGGGGTAAAACATACTATAGCGCTAATGAGAAGGAGTACTGATAATCATGCAATCTGGCGTGATGCTGGCGCCGCTGCGGGTAAAATCATTTTATCAAAACTATCACTGTGGATGCCAGTGTTGACTCCGTCGTTGTCAACAGAACCGCGGTTACTGTCATTTATGGATCAAGGGGGGAAGCGATTATTAAGTTGGCTGTCAACGTCCACAGATACCATGGATTCTAATATTGATGGTACACTTACATGGCATCTAGCATCAAAACAGGGTATTACAGCTCCACGGCATATTTTTATTGCGCTACAGAATACTGAGCGATTAAATAATCAAGAACGTTCCCATATGATATTTGATCAAATTGGGTGTAGTGAAGTCTCGCTGAGAATAAACGGACAGCAAGAACCATCAGAGGATATACAACTTGATTATGAAACCAATCATATTGCAAGAGTTTATCATCGGTTGCTGTCGTATATGGGACGCGATCAAAATGTCGATACTGGTCTACAAATTTCACAGTTGGATTTTAGAAGTTTATATCCGATTTATTACTTTTCGTTGGAACATCTCGACTTGATGAGACAGTCCGTCGTTGATATACACTTCCGAGCTCGTGTACATCCTGGTGCTATTGCTAATTATAGAGCGGTTGCTGTCATTCTCAGTGATAAGTCAATGATACTCGAAGGTGTTGGTGGACGAATGAGACTGGTAGATGCACCAGTGGAAAATCTTTAGAAATTCTACGAATTTTCATTGAATCGCTTGCGATTTAGAATCAATCTATTTTGTATAATGTCGTATAGTAATATCAATGTTACGTTGACACCTGGTCAGATAAAAAAATTACAATCCAAATCAGCTAAGCAATGCGGAACCACAATAACGCTGAAACCTAATCAAATGAATGGCGGAGGGAATAAACTATCGCTGACGAAAACTCAGGTTAATCATTTTAATAAAGCGCTGAAAGAAAAAAAGGGAGTTCAGGTTACTCTTTCTACGAGCGCGATTAAAAATATGGAAAAAACTGGTGGTATATTCCCGCTGTTAGGGTTGATTCCAGGGTTGATTGCCGCAGCGGCCCCAGCGGTGGCGAAGGCGGCAGCGTTAGGAGCCGTTGGTACCGCGGCAGGAATGGCACTAAAGAAAGCAACAGGCGGATCCGTCCGCGCTGGTAAAAAAAAAGGAAAGGGTCTAAGACTACCAGGAACCCCGTATTCATGGTACAGCGGAAAGGGTCTTCGAATTCCAGGAACGATATAGTTCGGGAACCTGTGGTTCCTATGTCCAATTTTGATTTAATTGATGCCGCTAAAAAACTAGCGATAAAAAACTTCAGAGGTGTTTTTATGAGAGATCAGTTACCGACACAACCAAATGATGTTGAAACCGGTATTATTAATCTAGATAACAGCGATGGACCTGGAACACATTGGGTTTGTTACGCGATTGATCCTCGTGGGATTGTTTATTTCGATTCATATGGATTAGCGCCCCCAAAAGAATTTATGCGTTATATTAAGAAATTTAAAAGATTTCCAATTTTTTATTCTACACTACCAACACAAACGTTGAATGACCCACCAATATGCGGTCGAGAAGTATTAAATGTCCTTAATGCTATTTCGAAAGAATCTTTAAAACCACCTCATGTAGTGGTAAATGAGTATACTAGCGGTCGTTGGATTGAAAATCCATAGGATTAGAAATCCATAGGATTTAAATGATAAAAAGATTTCTATAATAATGATTGATATTTGGGGACGACCTTTATCATCGCTGAAAAAACCTGATAGTGGAGTTGAAACTGTTGATAACAAGGATGTTAAAAAACTAATCGAAGATGAAATAGCTGAAATGTTGAATCTAGCAAATGTTGATCCTGGTGAAATAGTTGTTTTTCAAGATCGTCAGGGTAAGTTGAAAAGTAGTAATATCTCTCTTAATGATATTTTGGTTAAACAACGAGACGCAGCAGAGGATACTATCGCGTTATTTTCTGATGGGGGTAAACTCAAACCAGGTGTACTTGTTTCAACAATTACGGATAAATTAGCAACATATGATAACACAGTGAATTCATTAAAATCACTAAGCGATAAATATGACGATCATATAATTGTATTTGATCAGTTTAGTGAAACACAAAGAAATACAATTGACCAAATTGACAAACCCATACTAGAATTTTTTGGAAATCCACCAGTAACCACACCAAAACTCACCGTAATAAAAAATGCTATATTGGAACTAACAACTCTTCAATCCGAATATGAAAAACACACGAAACTATTTATGACGTTTCGTAAAAACCTCATGGACAAGTTTATTGGGAGCCCATTTGATAAAATTGAAATAACACTTCCCGATATTAAAAAATCCATCGATGAACTTAAAACATTCAACAGCGCAATAAGGGATGATGCAACGAGAATGATAAGCGTTGTTGAAAAAGTAAAAATTCCTCATGATAAATCTATCGTCAGCAACGTAGTACACACGATGCAACATGGATCATTTACGTGGACTCCCACAAACAACATCTTAAACATAACCGCAGCAGTCAAGGGTATTTATCGATTAATAATAGTATCACCGAATCAGTTTAATATATCATCAAGTAGTTCATCTGGAGTCAATAATACGATATCAACGATCATCAACAAGGATACAACTGAACAATTCACGATAACAAATACAGATGGAAATCTAGCCAAGGTTTCAGTAACGTGGTACGTAGAATTCGTAGTGGATTTAAGTAAACAATTAAATTGATTTAAAAATTCTTTCAGAATTTTGAATTGAAAATGCTAGCGCTTTTAAAATAAAATGACTCCATCATCGAATCAGTATCGCTATGATCAAGTCAAAGAGTTTCAAACTAAACTCAATTCTCTCTGTGAGGAGTATCAAATAAAAATAAAAAATACCAACGAAGAATAACCGCAGTTGATATCACCGTATACTCAGTGTCGGGAGTAATCACTGCTGCTGGGATAATACTATCTTCGGTTACAATGATTGCTCCGGTTGTAGTTCCAATAGTTATTTCTTCGATAGCTACAATTGCGGGTATATTAACCGGGATCACAAAAAAATTATCATCGTGTAGCCAGAGTAAACTACATAATTACGTAATTAAATTTCATATTGCATCTGCCGGTTACTCACAATTATCCTCGTTGATATCATCGTCACTCGATGACACAACAATATCAGATAGCGAATTTTCAACGATGGCTCAATTGTATAAATCAACAATGCTGAAATTAGAGCAGAATAATAATAATAATAATGTCGTCGCAAGAACTACTTCAACAAATAGTAACAAATACAACACCGGTGAAAACAAGCACAATATCAGTAACCTCAACGCGTCCTGAATTCAGTGTGAATTTTTCCGATTCCCGTTCCCGTGAGCGAGATCGCGCTAGCAAAACTACGAGTGTATCATAGCTGGCCCAATATCAGATCGGTAGCATTTGGTGGTCAACAACCAAATAATTCCTTGGTGTTCGCGTGGAAAAATCGTGAAGACGGAACCCCAGACTGAACGTTGTCTCGTTACCAACTGGGTCATATCAAATCGAACAGATCAACGCTGAATTTCAACGAAGAATAAATCTCTCACTGGAAAAGAATCAAAAATCGCTATAAACGGTTCACGAGCCGACGTTATCATCTGCGATCGAGATTAATTCCCCTGGGTATGTTGTAGATATTTATCAAAGTTCTATAAGATCAGTGTTAGGATGGCCTGAACTACCACCTCAACGAGAAACTGTTGATATACCAGAACTGTAAAATCCGATTATGTCACAGACAAGATGAAACCTGATAATCCAATAAAAAGTTATCAAGATTATTCTCCCAACAAATTTATAGGATACGACAACAAAAATAATATGATATTTTACACCAACTTAATCAAGAAAACTTAACAGCGATGAATAATGATTTTTCATTATTGTTAATATCCATCAAATCCGGCTCTCTCACCAAAAACGAGTTTATTAGTGTAGTACAAACAGGTAACAAAATCATGAACGATATGGAAACATTTCATACGCAAATTATTCAACAAGTATTAATGAGTGAAATTTATAAAGAAGTGTTTGCGGTAGAATTCAATATCCCAAAAGAGGATATTCAAACATCTAAAATCCCTGGGTATAAAAACGACGAATTAAAAAAATATCTCAGTTATGCCATCGATATTGGGTTTAAGAAAATCCATGACGATTGGAAGAAATTATCACGACAAAAAACAAATATTTTGACGTTTAATAACGACCAAGATGGCGGTGGGAGACATATCGCTCCGAACAACGTAAATATATCCTCGGTGATATCATTAAATTTAGTATGTGACGTTATCGAAGGAAACTATCAAATAAATCTTGAGCAAACAAATCAAGCTCAGCAGGGATATATTTTATATTCATTTGCACCAACGGCTCCTCCAGGATTTCTAATTATTGAAGACCCAACTAATCTAGTCTATATGCGATGTCATAATAATTTGTTAACGAGAATTAATTTCAAACTCACTGACCAATCTAATAATTTAATTGATCTACGAGGTGAAGTTTTGCAAATTAGTTTGTTTGTACAGTCCTGAAAGGATTTTCGTCTTAAAGACTTTCATCGTAAAAAAATTGTTAGCGCATTAGCAGCAGAGGAGGTGAACGTCAACTAAATAGCGTCTTTTTTTTTTATTCTTTGCTCAAATTATTATTAAAAATTAATTAAGTATTTTCAAGGAAGCCTCAGTTTAGTAAATTGGGGCTTATATAAGCAATTTTGGGAAGCCTCAGTTTAGTAAATTGACGCCTAAAAAAGTTTGTCTGTTCACACACTCTGCATTTTTTTAAAAATTTCGTTTCCGTAGAAGCCTTATTTTTGCTTGAAAACCTGGTCTGTTCACCCATTCTGCTGCTAAAGTCATGCTGAAAAAAATGGTGGGAACCGGTTTTAAAGTATGGTGACGTACTATCCAATGGTGCGCAGCCAATAAACCAAGTATTAACCAAATCCAAGCGGGGTAAAGGGTTTCAACAGCTTTTATCTAAGCCCAACTGATCCATAACATGAAAAACAAAAAAGTCCGTTTTTCATCAAAAGTCATGCTGAAAAAAATGGTGGGAACCGGTTTTAAAGTATGGTGACGTACTATCCAATGGTGCGCAGCCAATAAACCAAGTATTAACCAAATCCAAGCGGGGTAAAGGGTTTCAACAGCTTTTATCTAAGCCCAACTGATCCATAACATGAAAAACAAAAAGTCCGTTTTTCATCAAAAGTCATGCTGAAAAAAATGGTGGGAACCGGTTTTAAAGTATGGTGACGTACTATCCAATGGTGCGCAGCCAATAAACCAAGTATTAACCAAATCCAAGCGGGGTAAAGGGTTTCAACAGCTTTTATCTAAGCCCAACTGATCCATAACATGAAAAACAAAAAAGTCCGTTTTTCATCAAAAGTCATGCTGAAAAAAATGGTGGGAACCGGTTTTAAAGTATGGTGACGTACTATCCAATGGTGCGCAGCCAATAAACCAAGTATTAACCAAATCCAAGCGGGGTAAAGGGTTTCAACAGCTTTTATCTAAGCCCAACTGATCCATAACATGAAAAACAAAAAAGTCCGTTTTTCATCAAAAGTCATGCTGAAAAAAATGGTGGGAACCGGTTTTAAAGTATGGTGACGTACTATCCAATGGTGCGCAGCCAATAAACCAAGTATTAACCAAATCCAAGCGGGGTAAAGGGTTTCAACAGCTTTTATCTAAGCCCAACTGATCCATAACATGAAAAACAAAAAAGTCCGTTTTTCATCAAAAGTCATGCTGAAAAAAATGGTGGGAACCGGTTTTAAAGTATGGTGACGTACTATCCAATGGTGCGCAGCCAATAAACCAAGTATTAACCAAATCCAAGCGGGGTAAAGGGTTTCAACAGCTTTTATCTAAGCCCAACTGATCCATAACATGAAAAACAAAAAAGTCCGTTTTTCATCAAAAGTCATGCTGAAAAAAATGGTGGGAACCGGTTTTAAAGTATGGTGGACCGTACTATCCTAATGGTGCCGCAGCCAATAAACCAAGTATTAACCAAATCCAAGCGGGGTAAAGGGTTTCAACAGCTTTTATCTAAGCCAACTGATCCATAACATGAAAAAACAAAAAAGTCCGTTTTTCATCAAAAGTCATGCTGAAAAAAAATGGTGGGAACGGTTTTAAAGTATGGTGACGTACTATCCAATGGTGCGCAGCCAATAAACCAAGTATTAACCAAATCCAAGCGGGGTAAAGGGTTTCAACAGCTTTTATCTAAGCCCAACTGATCCATAACATGAAAAACAAAAAAGTCCGTTTTTCATCAAAAGTCATGCTGAAAAAAATGGTGGGGAACCGGTTTTTAAAGTATGGTGACGTACTATCCAATGGTGCGCAGCCAATAAACCAAGTATTAACCAAATCCAAGCGGGGTAAAGGGTTTTCAACAGCTTTTATCTAAGCCCAACTGATCCATAACATGAAAAACAAAAAAGTCCGTTTTTCATCAAAAGTCATGCTGAAAAAAATGGTGGGAACCGGTTTTAAAGTATGGTGACGTACTATCCAATGGTGCGCAGCCAATAAACCAAGTATTAACCAAATCCAAGCGGGGGTAAAGGTTTCAACAGCTTTTATCTAAGCCCAACTGATCCATAACATGAAAAACAAAAAAGTCCGTTTTTCATCAAAAAGTCATGCTGAAAAAAATGGTGGGAACCGGTTTTAAAGTATGGTGACGTACTATCCAATGGTGCGCAGCCAATAAACCAAGTATTAACCAAATCCAAGCGGGGTAAAGGGTTTCAACAGCTTTTATCTAAGTGATCCATAACATGAAAAACAAAAAAGTCCGTTTTTCATCAAAAGTCATGCTGAAAAAAATGGTGGGAACCGGTTTTAAAGTATGGTGACGTACTATCCAATGGTGCGCAGCCAATAAACCAAGTATTAACCAAATCCAAGCGGGGTAAAGGGTTTCAACAGCTTTTATCTAAGCCCAACTGATCCATAACATGAAAAACAAAAAAGTCCGTTTTTCATCAAAAGTCATGCTGAAAAAAATGGTGGGAACCGGTTTTAAAGTATGGTGACGTACTATCCAATGGTGCGCAGCCAATAAACCAAGTATTAACCAAATCCAAGCGGGGTAAAGGGTTTCAACAGCTTTTATCTAAGCCCAACTGATCCATAACATGAAAAACAAAAAAGTCCGTTTTTCATCAAAAGTCATGCTGAAAAAAATGGTGGGAACCGGTTTTAAAGTATGGTGACGTACTATCCAATGGTGCGCAGCCAATAAACCAAGTATTAACCAAATCCAAGCGGGGTAAAGGGTTTCAACAGCTTTTATCTAAGCCCAACTGATCCATAACATGAAAAACAAAAAAGTCCGTTTTTCATCAAAAGTCATGCTGAAAAAAATGGTGGGAACCGGTTTTAAAGTATGGTGACGTACTATCCAATGGTGCGCAGCCAATAAACCAAGTATTAACCAAATCCAAGCGGGGTAAAGGGTTTCAACAGCTTTTATCTAAGCCCAACTGATCCATAACATGAAAAACAAAAAAGTCCGTTTTTCATCAAAAGTCATGCTGAAAAAAATGGTGGGAACCGGTTTTAAAGTATGGTGACGTACTATCCAATGGTGCGCAGCCAATAAACCAAGTATTAACCAAATCCAAGCGGGGTAAAGGGTTTCAACAGCTTTTATCTAAGCCCAACTGATCCATAACATGAAAAACAAAAAAGTCCGTTTTTCATCAAAAGTCATGCTGAAAAAAATGGTGGGAACCGGTTTTAAAGTATGGTGACGTACTATCCAATGGTGCGCAGCCAATAAACCAAGTATTAACCAAATCCAAGCGGGGTAAAGGGTTTCAACAGCTTTTATCTAAGCCCAACTGATCCATAACATGAAAAACAAAAAAGTCCGTTTTTCATCAAAAGTCATGCTGAAAAAAATGGTGGGAACCGGTTTTAAAGTATGGTGACGTACTATCCAATGGTGCGCAGCCAATAAACCAAGTATTAACCAAATCCAAGCGGGGTAAAGGGTTTCAACAGCTTTTATCTAAGCCCAACTGATCCATAACATGAAAAACAAAAAAGTCCGTTTTTCATCAAAAGTCATGCTGAAAAAAATGGTGGGAACCGGTTTTAAAGTATGGTGACGTACTATCCAATGGTGCGCAGCCAATAAACCAAGTATTAACCAAATCCAAGCGGGGTAAAGGGTTTCAACAGCTTTTATCTAAGCCCAACTGATCCATAACATGAAAAACAAAAAAGTCCGTTTTTCATCAAAAGTCATGCTGAAAAAAATGGTGGGAACCGGTTTTAAAGTATGGTGACGTACTATCCAATGGTGCGCAGCCAATAAACCAAGTATTAACCAAATCCAAGCGGGGTAAAGGGTTTCAACAGCTTTTATCTAAGCCCAACTGATCCATAACATGAAAAACAAAAAAGTCCGTTTTTCATCAAAAGTCATGCTGAAAAAAATGGTGGGAACCGGTTTTAAAGTATGGTGACGTACTATCCAATGGTGCGCAGCCAATAAACCAAGTATTAACCAAATCCAAGCGGGGTAAAGGGTTTCAACAGCTTTTATCTAAGCCCAACTGATCCATAACATGAAAAACAAAAAAGTCCGTTTTTCATCAAAAGTCATGCTGAAAAAAATGGTGGGAACCGGTTTTAAAGTATGGTGACGTACTATCCAATGGTGCGCAGCCAATAAACCAAGTATTAACCAAATCCAAGCGGGGTAAAGGGTTTCAACAGCTTTTATCTAAGCCCAACTGATCCATAACATGAAAAACAAAAAAGTCCGTTTTTCATCAAAAGTCATGCTGAAAAAAATGGTGGGAACCGGTTTTAAAGTATGGTGACGTACTATCCAATGGTGCGCAGCCAATAAACCAAGTATTAACCAAATCCAAGCGGGGTAAAGGGTTTCAACAGCTTTTATCTAAGCCCAACTGATCCATAACATGAAAAACAAAAAAGTCCGTTTTTCATCAAAAGTCATGCATGAAAAAAATGGTGGGAACCGGTTTTAAAGTATGGTGACGTACTATCCAATGGTGCGCAGCCAATAAACCAAGTATTAACCAAATCCAAGCGGGGTAAAGGGTTTCAACAGCTTTTATCTAAGCCCAACTGATCCATAACATGAAAAACAAAAAAGTCCGTTTTTCATCAAAAGTCATGCTGAAAAAAATGGTGGGAACCGGTTTTAAAGTATGGTGACGTACTATCCAATGGTGCGCAGCCAATAAACCAAGTATTAACCAAATCCAAGCGGGGTAAAGGGTTTCAACAGCTTTTATCTAAGCCCAACTGATCCATAACATGAAAAACAAAAAAGTCCGTTTTTCATCAAAAGTCATGCTGAAAAAAATGGTGGGAACCGGTTTTAAAGTATGGTGACGTACTATCCAATGGTGCGCAGCCAATAAACCAAGTATTAACCAAATCCAAGCGGGGTAAAGGGTTTCAACAGCTTTTATCTAAGCCCAACTGATCCATAACATGAAAAACAAAAAAGTCCGTTTTTCATCAAAAGTCATGCTGAAAAAAATGGTGGGAACCGGTTTTAAAGTATGGTGACGTACTATCCAATGGTGCGCAGCCAATAAACCAAGTATTAACCAAATCCAAGCGGGGTAAAGGGTTTCAACAGCTTTTATCTAAGCCCAACTGATCCATAACATGAAAAACAAAAAAGTCCGTTTTTCATCAAAAGTCATGCTGAAAAAAATGGTGGGAACCGGTTTTAAAGTATGGTGACGTACTATCCAATGGTGCGCAGCCAATAAACCAAGTATTAACCAAATCCAAGCGGGGTAAAGGGTTTCAACAGCTTTTATCTAAGCCCAACTGATCCATAACATGAAAAACAAAAAAGTCCGTTTTTCATCAAAAGTCATGCTGAAAAAAATGGTGGGAACCGGTTTTAAAGTATGGTGACGTACTATCCAATGGTGCGCAGCCAATAAACCAAGTATTAACCAAATCCAAGCGGGGTAAAGGGTTTCAACAGCTTTTATCTAAGCCCAACTGATCCATAACATGAAAAACAAAAAAGTCCGTTTTTCATCAAAAGTCATGCTGAAAAAAATGGTGGGAACCGGTTTTAAAGTATGGTGACGTACTATCCAATGGTGCGCAGCCAATAAACCAAGTATTAACCAAATCCAAGCGGGGTAAAGGGTTTCAACAGCTTTTATCTAAGCCCAACTGATCCATAACATGAAAAACAAAAAAGTCCGTTTTTCATCAAAAGTCATGCTGAAAAAAATGGTGGGAACCGGTTTTAAAGTATGGTGACGTACTATCCAATGGTGCGCAGCCAATAAACCAAGTATTAACCAAATCCAAGCGGGGTAAAGGGTTTCAACAGCTTTTATCTAAGCCCAACTGATCCATAACATGAAAAACAAAAAAGTCCGTTTTTCATCAAAAGTCATGCTGAAAAAAATGGTGGGAACCGGTTTTAAAGTATGGTGACGTACTATCCAATGGTGCGCAGCCAATAAACCAAGTATTAACCAAATCCAAGCGGGGTAAAGGGTTTCAACAGCTTTTATCTAAGCCCAACTGATCCATAACATGAAAAACAAAAAAGTCCGTTTTTCATCAAAAGTCATGCTGAAAAAAATGGTGGGAACCGGTTTTAAAGTATGGTGACGTACTATCCAATGGTGCGCAGCCAATAAACCAAGTATTAACCAAATCCAAGCGGGGTAAAGGGTTTCAACAGCTTTTATCTAAGCCCAACTGATCCATAACATGAAAAACAAAAAAGTCCGTTTTTCATCAAAAGTCATGCTGAAAAAAATGGTGGGAACCGGTTTTAAAGTATGGTGACGTACTATCCAATGGTGCGCAGCCAATAAACCAAGTATTAACCAAATCCAAGCGGGGTAAAGGGTTTCAACAGCTTTTATCTAAGCCCAACTGATCCATAACATGAAAAACAAAAAAGTCCGTTTTTCATCAAAAGTCATGCTGAAAAAAATGGTGGGAACCGGTTTTAAAGTATGGTGACGTACTATCCAATGGTGCGCAGCCAATAAACCAAGTATTAACCAAATCCAAGCGGGGTAAAGGGTTTCAACAGCTTTTATCTAAGCCCAACTGATCCATAACATGAAAAACAAAAAAGTCCGTTTTTCATCAAAAGTCATGCTGAAAAAAATGGTGGGAACCGGTTTTAAAGTATGGTGACGTACTATCCAATGGTGCGCAGCCAATAAACCAAGTATTAACCAAATCCAAGCGGGGTAAAGGGTTTCAACAGCTTTTATCTAAGCCCAACTGATCCATAACATGAAAAACAAAAAAGTCCGTTTTTCATCAAAAGTCATGCTGAAAAAAATGGTGGGAACCGGTTTTAAAGTATGGTGACGTACTATCCAATGGTGCGCAGCCAATAAACCAAGTATTAACCAAATCCAAGCGGGGTAAAGGGTTTCAACAGCTTTTATCTAAGCCCAACTGATCCATAACATGAAAAACAAAAAAGTCCGTTTTTCATCAAAAGTCATGCTGAAAAAAATGGTGGGAACCGGTTTTAAAGTATGGTGACGTACTATCCAATGGTGCGCAGCCAATAAACCAAGTATTAACCAAATCCAAGCGGGGTAAAGGGTTTCAACAGCTTTTATCTAAGCCCAACTGATCCATAACATGAAAAACAAAAAAGTCCGTTTTTCATCAAAAGTCATGCTGAAAAAAATGGTGGGAACCGGTTTTAAAGTATGGTGACGTACTATCCAATGGTGCGCAGCCAATAAACCAAGTATTAACCAAATCCAAGCGGGGTAAAGGGTTTCAACAGCTTTTATCTAAGCCCAACTGATCCATAACATGAAAAACAAAAAAGTCCGTTTTTCATCAAAGTCATGCTGAAAAAAATGGTGGGAACCGGTTTTAAAGTATGGTGACGTACTATCCAATGGTGCGCAGCCAATAAACCAAGTATTAACCAAATCCAAGCGGGGTAAAGGGTTTCAACAGCTTTTATCTAAGCCCAACTGATCCATAACATGAAAAACAAAAAAGTCCGTTTTTCATCAAAAGTCATGCTGAAAAAAATGGTGGGAACCGGTTTTAAAGTATGGTGACGTACTATCCAATGGTGCGCAGCCAATAAACCAAGTATTAACCAAATCCAAGCGGGGTAAAGGGTTTCAACAGCTTTTATCTAAGCCCAACTGATCCATAACATGAAAAACAAAAAAGTCCGTTTTTCATCAAAAGTCATGCTGAAAAAAATGGTGGGAACCGGTTTTAAAGTATGGTGACGTACTATCCAATGGTGCGCAGCCAATAAACCAAGTATTAACCAAATCCAAGCGGGGTAAAGGGTTTCAACAACTTTTATCTAAGCCCAACTGATCCATAACATGAAAAACAAAAAAGTCCGTTTTTCATCAAAAGTCATGCTGAAAAAAATGGTGGGAACCGGTTTTAAAGTATGGTGACGTACTATCCAATGGTGCGCAGCCAAAAAACCAAGTATTAACCAAATCCAAGCGGGGTAAAGGGTTTCAACAGCTTTTATCTAAGCCCAACTGATCCATTACATGAAAAACAAAAAAGTCCGTTTTTCATCAAAAGTCATGCTGAAAAAAATGGTGGGAACCGGTTTTAAAGTATGGTGACGTACTATCCAATGGTGCGCAGCCAATAAACCAAGTATTAATCAAATCCAAGCGGGGTAAAGGGTTTCAACAGCTTTTATCTAAGCCCAACTGATCCATAACATGAAAAACAAAAAAGTCCGTTTTTCATCAAAAGTCATGCTGAAAAAAATGGTGGGAACCGGTTTTAAAGTATGGTGACGTACTATCCAATGGTGCGCAGCCAATAAACCAAGTATTAACCAAATCCAAGCGGGGTAAAGGGTTTCAACAGCTTTTATCTAAGCCCAACTGATCCATAACATGAAAAACAAAAAAGTCCGTTTTTCATCAAAAGTCATGCTGAAAAAAATGGTGGGAACCGGTTTTAAAGTATGGTGACGTACTATCCAATGGTGCGCAGCCAATAAACCAAGTATTAACCAAATCCAAGCGGGGTAAAGGGTTTCAACAGCTTTTATCTAAGCCCAACTGATCCATAACATGAAAAACAAAAAAGTCCGTTTTTCATCAAAAGTCATGCTGAAAAAAATGGTGGGAACCGGTTTTAAAGTATGGTGACGTACTATCCAATGGTGCGCAGCCAATAAACCAAGTATTAACCAAATCCAAGCGGGGTAAAGGGTTTCAACAGCTTTTATCTAAGCCCAACTGATCCATAACATGAAAAACAAAAAAGTCCGTTTTTCATCAAAAGTCATGCTGAAAAAAATGGTGGGAACCGGTTTTAAAGTATGGTGACGTACTATCCAATGGTGCGCAGCCAATAAACCAAGTATTAACCAAAACCAAGCGGGGTAAAGGGTTTCAACAGCTTTTATCTAAGCCCAACTGATCCATAACATGAAAACAAAAAAGTCCGTTTTTCATCAAAAGTCATGCTGAAAAAAATGGTGGGAACCGGTTTTAAAGTATGGTGACGTACTATCCAATGGTGCGCAGCCAATAAACCAAGTATTAACCAAATCCAAGCGGGGTAAAGGGTTTCAACAGCTTTTATCTAAGCCCAACTGATCCATAACATGAAAAACAAAAAAGTCCGTTTTTCTTCAAAAGTCATGCTGAAAAAAATGGTGGGAACCGGTTTTAAAGTATGGTGACGTACTATCCAATGGTGCGCAGCCAATAAACCAAGTATTAACCAAATCCAAGCGGGGTAAAGGGTTTCAACAGCTTTTATCTAAGCCCAACTGATCCATAACATGAAAAACAAAAAAGTCCGTTTTTCATCAAAAGTATTGCTGAAAAAAATGGTGGGAACCGGTTTTAAAGTATGGTGACGTACTATCCAATGGTGCGCAGCCAATAAACCAAGTATTAACCAAATCCAAGCGGGGTAAAGGGTTTCAACAGCTTTTATCTAAGCCCAACTGATCCATAACATGAAAAACAAAAAAGTCCGTTTTTCATCAAAAGTCATGCTGAAAAAAATGGTGGGAACCGGTTTTAAAGTATGGTGACGTACTATCCAATGGTGCGCAGCCAATAAACCAAGTATTAACCAAATCCAAGCGGGGTAAAGGGTTTCAACAGCTTTTATCTAAGCCCAACTGATCCATAACATGAAAAACAAAAAAGTCCGTTTTTCATCAAAAGTCATGCTGAAAAAAATGGTGGGAACCGGTTTTAAAGTATGGTGACGTACTATCCAATGGTGCGCAGCCAATAAACCAAGTATTCACCAAATCAAAGCGGGGTAAAGGGTTTCAACAGCTTTTATCTAAGCCCAACTGATCCATAACATGAAAAACAAAAAAGTCCGTTTTTCATCAAAAGTCATGCTGAAAAAAATGGTGGGAACCGGTTTTAAAGTATGGTGACGTACTATCCAATGGTGCGCAGCCAATAAACCAAGTATTAACCAAATCCAAGCGGGGTAAAGGGTTTCAACAGCTTTTATCTAAGCCCAACTGATCCATAACATGAAAAACAAAAAAGTCCGTTTTTCATCAAAAGTCATGCTGAAAAAAATGGTGGGAACCGGTTTTAAAGTATGGTGACGTACTATCCAATGGTGCGCAGCCAATAAACCAAGTATTAACCAAATCCAAGCGGGGTAAAGGGTTTCAACAGCTTTTATCTAAGCCCAACTGATCCATAACATGAAAAACAAAAAAGTCCGTTTTTCATCAAAAGTCATGCTGAAAAAAATGGTGGGAACCGGTTTTAAAGTATGGTGACGTACTATCCAATGGTGCGCAGCCAATAAACCAAGTATTAACCAAATCCAAGCGGGGTAAAGGGTTTCAACAGCTTTTATCTAAGCCCAACTGATCCATAACATGAAAAACAAAAAAGTCCGTTTTTCATCAAAAGTCATGCTGAAAAAAATGGTGGGAACCGGTTTTAAAGTATGGTGACGTACTATCCAATGGTGCGCAGCCAATAAACCAAGTATTAACCAAATCCAAGCGGGGTAAAGGGTTTCAACAGCTTTTATCTAAGCCCAACTGATCCATAACATGAAAAACAAAAAAGTCCGTTTTTCATCAAAAGTCATGCTGAAAAAAATGGTGGGAACCGGTTTTAAAGTATGGTGACGTACTATCCAATGGTGCGCAGCCAATAAACCAAGTATTAACCAAATCCAAGCGGGGTAAAGGGATTTCAACAGCTTTTATCTAAGCCCAACTGATCCATAACATGAAAAACAAAAAAGTCAGTTTTTCATCAAAAGTCATGCTGAAAAAAATGGTGGGAACCGGTTTTAAAGTATGGTGACGTACTATCCAATGGTGCGCAGCCAATAAACCAAGTATTAACCAAATCCAAGCGGGGTAAAGGGTTTCAACAGCTTTTATCTAAGCCCAACTGATCCATAACATGAAAAACAAAAAAGTCCGTTTTTCATCAAAAGTCATGCTGAAAAAAATGGTGGGAACCGGTTTTAAAGTATGGTGACGTACTATCCAATGGTGCGCAGCCAATAAACCAAGTATTAACCAAATCCAAGCGGGGTAAAGGGTTTCAACAGCTTTTATCTAAGCCCAACTGATCCATAACATGAAAAACAAAAAAGTCCGTTTTTCATCAAAAGTCATGCTGAAAAAAATGGTGGGAACCGGTTTTAAAGTATGGTGACGTACTATCCAATGGTGTGCAGCCAATAAACCAAGTATTAACCAAATCCAAGCGGGGTAAAGGGTTTCAACAGCTTTTATCTAAGCCCAACTGATCCATAACATGAAAAACAAAAAAGTCCGTTTTTCATCAAAAGTCATGCTGAAAAAAATGGTGGGAACCGGTTTTAAAGTATGGTGACGTACTATCCAATGGTGCGCAGCCAATAAACCAAGTATTAACCAAATCCAAGCGGGGTAAAGGGTTTCAACAGCTTTTATCTAAGCCCAACTGATCCATAACATGAAAAACAAAAAAGTCCGTTTTTCATCAAAAGTCATGCTGAAAAAAATGGTGGGAACCGGTTTTAAAGTATGGTGACGTACTATCCAATGGTGCGCAGCCAATAAACCAAGTATTAACCAAATCCAAGCGGGGTAAAGGGTTTCAACAGCTTTTATCTAAGCCCAACTGATCCATAACATGAAAAACAAAAAAGTCCGTTTTTCATCAAAAGTCATGCTGAAAAAAATGGTGGGAACCGGTTTTAAAGTATGGTGACGTACTATCCAATGGTGCGCAGCCAATAAACCAAGTATTAACCAAATCCAAGCGGGGTAAAGGGTTTCAACAGCTTTTATCTCAGCCCAACTGATCCATAACATGAAAAACAAAAAAGTCCGTTTTTCATCAAAAGTCATGCTGAAAAAAATGGTGGGAACCGGTTTTAAAGTATGGTGACGTACTATCCAATGGTGCGCAGCCAATAAACCAAGTATTAACCAAATCCAAGCGGGGTAAAGGGTTTCAACAGCTTTTATCTAAGCCCAACTGATCCATAACATGAAAAACAAAAAAGTCCGTTTTTCATCAAAAGTCATGCTGAAAAAAATGGTGGGAACCGGTTTTAAAGTATGGTGACGTACTATCCAATGGTGCGCAGCCAATAAACCAAGTATTAACCAAATCCAAGCGGGGTAAAGGGTTTCAACAGCTTTTATCTAAGCCCAACTGATCCATAACATGAAAAACAAAAAAGTCCGTTTTTCATCAAAAGTCATGCTGAAAAAAATGGTGGGAACCGGTTTTAAAGTATGGTGACGTACTATCCAATGGTGCGCAGCCAATAAACCAAGTATTAACCAAATCCAAGCGGGGTAAAGGGTTTCAACAGCTTTTATCTAAGCCCAACTGATCCATAACATGAAAAACAAAAAAGTCCGTTTTTCATCAAAAGTCATGCTGAAAAAAATGGTGGGAACCGGTTTTAAAGTATGGTGACGTACTATCCAATGGTGCGCAGCCAATAAACCAAGTATTAACCAAATCCAAGCGGGGTAAAGGGTTTCAACAGCTTTTATCTAAGCCCAACTGATCCATAACATGAAAAACAAAAAAGTCCGTTTTTCATCAAAAGTCATGCTGAAAAGAATGGTGGGAACCGGTTTTAAAGTATGGTGACGTACTATCCAATGGTGCGCAGCCAATAAACCAAGTATTAACCAAATCCAAGCGGGGTAAAGGGTTTCAACAGCTTTTATCTAAGCCCAACTGATCCATAACATGAAAAACAAAAAAGTCCGTTTTTCATCAAAAGTCATGCTGAAAAAAATGGTGGGAACCGGTTTTAAAGTATGGTGACGTACTATCCAATGGTGCGCAGCCAATAAACCAAGTATTAACCAAATCCAAGCGGGGTAAAGGGATTCAACAGCTTTTATCTAAGCCCAACTGATCCATAACATGAAAAACAAAAAAGTCCGTTTTTCATCAAAAGTCATGCTGAAAAAAATGGTGGGAACCGGTTTTAAAGTATGGTGACGTACTATCCAATGGTGCGCAGCCAATAAACCAAGTATTAACCAAATCCAAGCGGGGTAAAGGGTTTCAACAGCTTTTATCTAAGCCCAACTGATCCATAACATGAAAAACAAAAAAGTCCGTTTTTCATCAAAAGTCATGCTGAAAAAAATGGTGGGAACCGGTTTTAAAGTATGGTGACGTACTATCCAATGGTGCGCAGCCAATAAACCAAGTATTAACCAAATCCAAGCGGGGTAAAGGGTTTCAACAGCTTTTATCTAAGCCCAACTGATCCATAACATGAAAAACAAAAAAGTCCGTTTTTCATCAAAAGTCATGCTGAAAAAAATGGTGGGAACCGGTTTTAAAGTATGGTGACGTACTATCCAATGGTGCGCAGCCAATAAACCAAGTATTAACCAAATCCAAGCGGGGTAAAGGGTTTCAACAGCTTTTATCTAAGCCCAACTTGATCCATAACATGAAAAACAAAAAAGTCCGTTTTTCATCAAAAGTCATGCTGAAAAAAATGGTGGGAACCGGTTTTAAAGTATGGTGACGTACTATCCAATGGTGCGCAGCCAATAAACCAAGTATTAACCAAATCCAAGCGGGGTAAAGGGTTTCAACAGCTTTTATCTAAGCCCAACTGATCCATAACATGAAAAACAAAAAAGTCCGTTTTTCATCAAAAGTCATGCTGAAAAAAATGGTGGGAACCGGTTTTAAAGTATGGTGACGTACTATCCAATGGTGCGCAGCCAATAAACCAAGTATTAACCAAATCCAAGCGGGGTAAAGGGTTTCAACAGCTTTTATCTAAGCCCAACTGATCCATAACATGAAAAACAAAAAAGTCCGTTTTTCATCAAAAGTCATGCTGAAAAAAATGGTGGGAACCGGTTTTAAAGTATGGTGACGTACTATCCAATGGTGCGCAGCCAATAAACCAAGTATTAACCAAATCCAAGCGGGGTAAAGGGTTTCAACAGCTTTTATCTAAGCCCAACTGATCCATAACATGAAAAACAAAAAAGTCCGTTTTTCATCAAAAGTCATGCTGAAAAAAATGGTGGGAACCGGTTTTAAAGTATGGTGACGTACTATCCAATGGTGCGCAGCCAATAAACCAAGTATTAACCAAATCCAAGCGGGGTAAAGGGTTTCAACAGCTTTTATCTAAGCCCAACTGATCCATAACATGAAAAACAAAAAAGTCCGTTTTTCATCAAAAGTCATGCTGAAAAAAATGGTGGGAACCGGTTTTAAAGTATGGTGACGTACTATCCAATGGTGCGCAGCCAATAAACCAAGTATTAACCAAATCCAAGCGGGGTAAAGGGTTTCAACAGCTTTTATCTAAGCCCAACTGATCCATAACATGAAAAACAAAAAAGTCCGTTTTTCATCAAAAGTCATGCTGAAAAAAATGGTGGGAACCGGTTTTAAAGTATGGTGACGTACTATCCAATGGTGCGCAGCCAATAAACCAAGTATTAACCAAATCCAAGCGGGGTAAAGGGTTTCAACAGCTTTTATCTAAGCCCAACTGATCCATAACATGAAAAACAAAAAAGTCCGTTTTTCATCAAAAGTCATGCTGAAAAAAATGGTGGGAACCGGTTTTAAAGTATGGTGACGTACTATCCAATGGTGCGCAGCCAATAAACCAAGTATTAACCAAATCCAAGCGGGGTAAAGGGTTTCAACAGCTTTTATCTAAGCCCAACTGATCCATAACATGAAAAACAAAAAAGTCCGTTTTTCATCAAAAGTCATGCTGAAAAAAATGGTGGGAACCGGTTTTAAAGTATGGTGACGTACTATCCAATGGTGCGCAGCCAATAAACCAAGTATTAACCAAATCCAAGCGGGGTAAAGGGTTTCAACAGCTTTTATCTAAGCCCAACTGATCCATAACATGAAAAACAAAAAAGTCCGTTTTTCATCAAAAGTCATGCTGAAAAAAATGGTGGGAACCGGTTTTAAAGTATGGTGACGTACTATCCAATGGTGCGCAGCCAATAAACCAAGTATTAACCAAATCCAAGCGGGGTAAAGGGTTTCAACAGCTTTTATCTAAGCCCAACTGATCCATAACATGAAAAACAAAAAAGTCCGTTTTTCATCAAAAGTCATGCTGAAAAAAATGGTGGGAACCGGTTTTAAAGTATGGTGACGTACTATCCAATGGTGCGCAGCCAATAAACCAAGATTAACCAAATCCAAGCGGGGTAAAGCGTTTCAACAGCTTTTATCTAAGCCCAACTGATCCATAACATGAAAAACAAAAAAGTCCGTTTTTCATCAAAAAGTCATGCTGAAAAAAATGGTGGGAACCGGTTTTAAAGTATGGTGACGTACTATCCAATGGTGCGCAGCCAATAAACCAAGTATTAACCAAATCCAAGCGGGGTAAAGGGTTTCAACAGCTTTTATCTAAGCCCAACTGATCCATAACATGAAAAACAAAAAAGTCCGTTTTTCATCAAAAGTCATGCTGAAAAAAATGGTGGGAACCGGTTTTAAAGTATGGTGACGTACTATCCAATGGTGCGCAGCCAATAAACCAAGTATTAACCAAATCCAAGCGGGGTAAAGGGTTTCAACAGCTTTTATCTAATCCCAACTGATCCATAACATGAAAAACAAAAAAGTCCGTTTTTCATCAAAAGTCATGCTGAAAAAAATGGTGGGAACCGGTTTTAAAGTATGGTGACGTACTATCCAATGGTGCGCAGCCAATAAACCAAGTATTAACCAAATCCAAGCGGGGTAAAGGGTTTCAACAGCTTTTATCTAAGCCCAACTGATCCATAACATGAAAAACAAAAAAGTCCGTTTTTCATCAAAAGTCATGCTGAAAAAAATGGTGGGAACCGGTTTTAAAGTATGGTGACGTACTATCCAATGGTGCGCAGCCAATAAACCAAGTATTAACCAAATCCAAGCGGGGTAAAGGGTTTCAACAGCTTTTATCTAAGCCCAACTGATCCATAACATGAAAAACAAAAAAGTCCGTTTTTCATCAAAAGTCATGCTGAAAAAAATGGTGGGAACAGGTTTTAAAGTATGGTGACGTACTATCCAATGGTGCGCAGCCAATAAACCAAGTATTAACCAAATCCAAGCGGGGTAAAGGGTTTCAACAGCTTTTATCTAAGCCCAACTGATCCATAACATGAAAAACAAAAAAGTCCGTTTTTCATCAAAAGTCATGCTGAAAAAAATGGTGGGAACCGGTTTTAAAGTATGGTGACGTACTATCCAATGGTGCGCAGCCAATAAACCAAGTATTAACCAAATCCAAGCGGGGTAAAGGGTTTCAACAGCTTTTATCTAAGCCCAACTGATCCATAACATGAAAAACAAAAAAGTCCGTTTTTCATCAAAAGTCATGCTGAAAAAAATGGTGGGAACCGGTTTTAAAGTATGGTGACGTACTATCCAATGGTGCGCAGCCAATAAACCAAGTATTAACCAAATCCAAGCGGGGTAAAGGGTTTCAACAGCTTTTATCTAAGCCCAACTGATCCATAACATGAAAAACAAAAAAGTCCGTTTTTCATCAAAAGTCATGCTGAAAAAAATGGTGGGAACCGGTTTTAAAGTATGGTGACGTACTATCCAATGGTGCGCAGCCAATAAACCAAGTATTAACCAAATCCAAGCGGGATAAAGGGTTTCAACAGCTTTTATCTAAGCCCAACTGATCCATAACATGAAAAACAAAAAAGTCCGCTAGTAGTTAATGGGGGCACTCTAGCGTCAAGGGAAAATCCAGTCAAAAACAGCTTGGGCTAATCTAGCGTCAAGGGGAATTTAACATGGTGGGTCTATCTAGCGTCAAGGGGAATTTAACATGGTGGGCCTATCTAGCGTCAAAGGGAATTGAACATGGGAAGTATTTGGGCCTATCTAGCGTCATGGGAAATGGAACAGGGTGGGTCTATCTAGCGTCAAGGGAAATTGAACATGAGAACTATTTGGGTCTATCTAGCGTCAAGGGACATGGAACAGGGTGGGTCTATATAGGGACAAGGGAAAAAAGGGTTGCAATGAAAGCTACTATCTTTTCGAGACTTATGAGTGGCTCTGAAAAGAGCCTTTGGATACTTCTTCTTCTTTTATTTTCTGCCATTGTTCCACCACCTTTTGATTTTACCAATGATTCCCGTTTTCTTCTTCTTTTCTTCTTCGGGAATCCAGTCAGGATGTCCCATAGCTCTAAACTTTTCCTGAACTCTCATCCATCTTAGATTGAGTAGATCAAAGTCCTCTTTCGTCTTTTTGTTCTTTTTTTCCTTTCTCTCCTTAGACCAGTTTTCTTTAATCTGGATCACCTGTTCTTCCATCACCATTTTCATCATTGCTTCTGCTTTCTTTAGCCTGTCTAGACCCCACTTCACATATTCCCACTCTATCAGATGTAATGTTTCTTCTAGAAAACACCTGACTTTGATGACATGATCAAGTGCTTGCTTCAAGTCCCCTATTCTTATATATTTTCTTTTAATACGTCTTCTTAATTTCTGGTCTTCCTCCTCTATCATACCTTCTAATAAATCTCTTGCTAATTTCAGTTGGCTTACAAAGCCATGGTTACTCTGAAATTCTTCCTCAAGTCTTTCCACTTGATATTCTGCATCAAGGATCCCAAACCAGCTGTCTCGGAGTTGAATAAACAATTCAAAATTCATCTTGATGTGTTCAAAATTGAATGGCTCCAAGGACCGACGATTGCGTATATATATCTTAAGCACGGACGTGAAAGTAAACACCCCCTACATTCACTTGTCATATTAGATACTATTCACAAATCCTATTATATACTATCCAAAATTACACCCTATACTAACCACACACGGGGAAGCATCCAAAACAAACCCTACTATATACTATCCAAAATCACACCCTATACTAACCACACACACGGGGAAGCAGCCAAAACAAACCCTACTATATACTATCCAAAATCACACCCTATACTAACCACACACACGGGGAAGCAGCCAAAACAAACCCTACTATATACTATCCAAAATCACACCCTATACTAACCACACACACGGGGAAGCAGCCAAAACAAACCCTATTATATACTATCCAAAATCACACCCTATACTAACCACACACACGGGGAAGCAGCCAAAACAAACCCTATTATATACTATCCAAAATTACACCCTATACCATCTAAATAGAGTTAGTGTTTATAATCACACTACTCCTCTCTCACACCCATTGGCAATTGACATAGTATTTCTTTTCTTGTTATTTGGGTAGCCCTGAGAAGGGCTGTTTTTAAAACTTCAAATTGCACCTGGCTAATGTTGGCATCTCCCAGGTCTAGCCCCACACACACATCTCCTACTCCAATCATTCTCCCAATTCACTCTTGTGATTGGGAGTGCAGAGGGAGAATGAGTGGCTTCACTATCCCAATCTTCTGTTTGAGGGATAGTGAAAGTCTCTTCATTTCTGCCTCTATTCCGCAACCGTGGATGAGTCTGTGGTTGTTGCGGCTGAGGCAGTGGGGGCTGAACCTGTAGTGGACGAACTGGTTCTGGTGAAGGTGTCCTCACTATAGGCTTGACTTCACTAGTTTGCCTCATCATACGGTGAGGCAAAATTGACATTTTCATTTCCTTCTCCTCTTCTTTCTTTTTCCTCTCCTCCTCTTCTTTGATTCTGGTCTCTTCTTCTTCGGCCTCCATTGCCAGTTCGTCCAGGAGACGCCTAGCATTCTCCAGATGCATTTGAAGCTCTCTTAACTTTTGAACTCTATTCATCTTTGGTGTTGATGCGCCAACGATGGGTAGCCAGACTGACGAGTGCTTCTTTATATATATAATTCAAGCGCGGACGTGATGGAAAACAACCCCCCTAGATCCAAAAAACTTACATTATCCCTATCATTACCAAAAAAAAAAAAACACGCGGACTTAAAAGAAAACACCCCACACTTTTATACTTGACTCATATTAATTATAAATTGAACAAGTTATTTTGAAAAAATACGTTGTGCTTATAGACGCACTTCAAAACAAAAGTAAAAAGAGACAGTGATTATAGACTCACTTCTAATTTTTTTCTAACTTTCTCACATACCATGAGCAAATTGAATGATTAATTCTTTTCGAGAATATTGGGTAGCCCTGAAAAGGGCTGTTTTTTTGTGTTTGTGTGTACGAGGAAGGATGACAATCTTTTATCGTCTAAGATTGCGTCCTCGTTTGGCTACACGATAGGGCCTGCTTCTTCGGAAAGAGAAAGAGAACTCTTTCGTGTCCACACGGCAGTCGACAAAACTTCTGTCTGGTTCCTGCTGCTGTTGTTGCTGTTGTTGTTGCTGCTGCTGCTGCTGCTGTTCTCTCTGTTCTCTCTGCTGATTTTGAAGTCGATACTTCTCAGTCCATTCTTCTTTCTCTTTTTGAATTTCCTCTCTGAAGAGTTCTTCTATGAGGTCTTCCGTTACTTGTAGCATTCTTACATTCTCAATCTCTTCAGGCTTTGGCATCAGATTGTGTCTGATACGATGCAGAGTGACATAAGCTTCGTTCAGCTTAGCTAGTCTTGAGCACATCTTCGTAGTAGGATGAGTCAAACAATGGATGGTCAGACTGGAGACTACCCCTGCTTTATATGGTTCAAGCGCGGACGTGATGGAAAACACCCCTCTGCGGTTTAGGGTTTTTGAAACGTTTAGATAGTTTAATGTGAGGGATAGAAAGAAAAGTCAAAGAGCATTTATAGGAATACAAATGTAAAACAAATGACAGACTATTTGGTTTCAAAACACAACATTTTTATTCAAATAACAAAACAACTCACAAAAAACAATTTTTTCAAATAACAAACATTTTTTTCTTCCTTAACACTAATACATTATCTTTGACATGGTTGACAACGTTGTGAATTAAATTGAGATTTCCACTGTTGGAAGTCATTGGGCGATTGATGTACACTACGTTTCCTAGCTAAAGACAACAGATAACCATAATGGTCACAAAACCATCGATCTACTTTGTCATCGTTTCGAGACGAATGACGATCAAAATAAGTCACTAAATGTTCTAAAGAATATCCAAGACTGCGATGATGCAGATAATAGATACAATATTGTCCACACACCATAGAATCTGTGCTTTGTAATTTCACATTATTGAATCGTGTCGTCTGAGCATTTCTTCTCATAAAGTCAATGATATCATCTTCGAAAGGAGGCAATCCATATGAATCAAAATACTCCGCACAACCCTCTTGAGGAAAGTAGACAGCTACCCAGTGAGTTCCTGGAAGATGACTGTCATCTGTGTTGATGACATAAGCTTGATTCTCTTGAGGTTTGCGATGAGGTAGTTCATCTTTAGCACACACCACAGGATTCCAAGAAGCAGTGTACGAACTACGGTTCAAAAGATAATAAAGTTCCCAAGTATCCATTTTTTGTTGTGTAGCCTTGTCCTTCTTTCTCTCCTTTCTTCACAGGTGATGATAAGTCATCAATTCGATCCAGACTTTTTGTTTGAAACGGTCTGACAAGTAACTGATGGTTTGTTTCGTCTCTTTACTCTTGGCCAAGAGAGCTTCGATGCGATCAATTTCTCGAGCAAACAATGGAGGAGAGGAATGATCACGTAAGCCTTTATACCACTGAAGTAACACGGCTTCTTCGGAGATGAGACTCCAAGCTTCGTTCAGATAATTGTCCAATTTTTCTTCTTGACTCATCATCATACATTTATCGTGTTGAATTTGACTGGGATGATCGATTTGACATCCATAACAATCTTTTTTAATCATGTCCCTCATTGTATCCTCCAAGTGTTGTGCAAAACAGGTCACTAACTGTTGTTCCTGTTCTGGCCATCTGGATTGCATGATCACTACTTCTTCTTTTTGGTCTTCGGGATCTGCTTTTTCTGTAACCTCCCATTCCATGGATTCTCCACTATTCAAAGAAGGACAAGGGTCTTCCATAGTGTCTAATAGTCTAGAATGACTTCTCTCAAACTGTTGATTTCTATGGTATTATCGAATTCAGCATACAGAATGACATTCACCGTATGGTCAAGAGGTGCTGCAAACTGAAGTTCCACACGCAGTTGTCCAGATTTTATAGGGTGGAAATGTCCCTCGTCGCTGCCTTGGTCTGGAGTGAAATCAAAAGCCCACAACGTGTAACCTCCTGCATAATCGTCGTAGGAAATGCCGTGACTGGTGTTGGTTCCTAACTGTCCTGTGGCTTCGTACAGTGACAAGTACGACCTCAAGTAATTCTTCTGGGCAAAGTTGGGTTCGAAGGGTCGGGTACACAAAGTTTTGCCATCGCGACTGACTTCAATTTTGGATACATTGTAGTGCTTAAACTCGAAAGGATTTTGATTGTGCGCACCGTTGAGGGCTGAATTGCTGACGATACCAATGAATAAACGTTTGGGTAACTGTCCTTGGAACAGATGATCTTCGATCTTAGATCGGAGTCCAGAGGCAATGGTGAAAGTTTTGACTTCCACGCGTCGTATCGGATACTTGGCTGTTGTTCTACTCAAGGTGTGACTGATGTCATTTCCCACTTTAGGTAACACTTCCACACGACGCACGTATAACCTGGCTTCTTGGATAATGGTTTTGTATGTGTTGGCATCAGCCATCAAATGGAAAGCAGCACTGCTACGATTCAGTCTCAAGCGAATATCTACTCCGTTCAGCAAATACTTCTCTTGAAACCACATGTCCAAATGCAAACGATCGAACAGTTCTAAACTACGTCCTCGCAGAATTTTCTTTTGACGCTCGTTAAAACCCACATTGTGAGGATTGGCAGGAGTGCCTTCGGCTGCTTCTGTGGCTATGGCTGTGTCGTCAAACTTATCTGCGGTGTCAGGTTTCCATACCACGCAAGCATCTAGATGAGTGTTCTTGGCTTCTTTTCCGTACGTCAAGAGATTTTCGAGGTACGCTCGGTAAGGGTAAGTATCCATGCTACTACTGACCAGTTTGTTATTCATGTACAAATCCACATCGCTGAACAAGGAATGCATAAAATTGTTGACGGGAGCTACTTTGGCATCGGCTGCCAGCGGGTTGTCGTTGTCCGTTCTACTCACTTTCACTTTCAAATACAAGTAACTGTTGTTCAGATCAATGTAATCTTCGGGTTGTCCTTTGATTTCAAACTCGATGGGAGCTGAATCCGTCAAAGAGGAGACGGGATGAAATTCGACCCATTGGGCTTCTTGCATGGTCATCATCGTGGGTGGCATGGCAAAGAGATCTAGTTCCGACTTGGAACAGGCACAAGATTCTTGGTGCATCATTTTTTCTTCTCAGTCTCTATGTGTTTTTTACTTTTAATAATCAAAAATGTCTAAGTCTCGAGCGGTTCTTTTTTTCTTTGTCTTTCTCACTTTAGAGGTACGGAGACTTTTGAAAGGGTGCCTTCGTCGACGCTTTCTACCTTGTCCTTGCTGTGTCGTCAGGGAAGCAGGAATGGCAGACTCGGTACCATTCAGAGCATTTATAGGACTTTCTCGTCGACCCAAAAGCTCTTTACCCGTTTGAAGCAAGGTATTTTTGCCTGCTCTCAAAAAAGCTTCTTTAGGGTTTTGTTTGTCAATGAGAACATTGTAAAGAAAATCTTTGCCGTGAGTCAATGCGGCATCTTTTAAGGTGTGCAATCCTCGTGTCACCATCGGTTTTAAAACAGGGACCACGGAACGAAAGGCTGATTTAAACATATCTCCTAAACCATGTCCTCGTTGTCGAGTGACTCCTTGGTACACAGGATACATCACTTTTTCAGTTGTTGGAGAATCGTTTTTGAAAATGGAGTTTCACTGTGACTTTCCCTTTGGTAAATGGAATATTTTGACCTAGTTCTCCTTTTATAGTAATGTTGACACTGTCGAAATACGACTTACTGACAGGTAAATAATGAGGATGTACAAATTCGCGGTGAACGTGATAGGTATTTCCACCTTCCTCGTCAGCGGTGACAGTATCCACTTTGAAAGGAATGACACGCAGTAACGGTACAGAGGTGTGTCCTACCACGTTGTACTCCACCACATCGGAGTACACAAACATCAAGTTGAGGCCTTGGTTCAATTCTACAGGGAATCGAAAATATTTGGCAAAATCCAAGTTACTGGTTATGCCTGGTATTTCATTTTTCTTGGCCAACATCTTTGGGTCTCCACCTAAAATATCATACAATTCAGGACAAAAAGTAATGGCTATCATTTTCTTCTCTGAAAATGTTATCAGGAGTCGACGAGCCACTTTATGGTACTCAAAGGTAACACTTTCTTTCTCCAGGGCTTTACCAAACACAGCATTGAACCTGTTTTGAATCGTAGTCACTAAATGTTGACCACTAAAATAATAGCCTGCAGGAATGGTGATCATATATGTGGATCGATTAGTTTTGGGGTGCGGTGGGTTAGTGTGACCTCGTGTGTCTAAGGCTTTTTGCAATTGATTGTCATACACTTCAACTGTGAAAAAGTTTTGATTTTCGACGATGTTTTTGATTTGTGACGGGTGTATTATTTCCACTAAAGCCACTTCCCAATGATCATCTTGATCCAAATGCATGGCTTGAGGTAATTTAGACGTGTAACAACACAATGTGTTGTTAGGAAACACCTTCATGGAACTGTCACTGGGTAACGTTAAGTAAAATTGGTTAATAGTGTTGTTCATAATTCCAATACTCTTCTGTCCGAGGAGTCACTCGAGGTTAAAGGAGTATCTAAAAGAGGATTGTGATTGGAAGGGTGGCTGTCAGGAGAATGACTAACGTTGGACGCAAGGCTCCCAATATTGTTACTGTTGTTCCCGTTGTAAGAGTATTTCAGGGAAGGATTGGGAAGAAGATACCCAATGCAACTGCTGAGTAAAATGGTCCACAATTGTTTGTCTCCTTGTTGCAAACTCAAATTAGCAATGGCTGCACCGATAACACAATACACCACAAAGATTTGACAGAAAAAAACGATTTGCGTTTTAGGGACACGTTCTCCACACCCGTCTTTGAAGGGAAGGACGTTGATGTTTGGTTTTAAAGCTTTTGGTGAGATGACGAGATTGTCTTGTTCCTTTTCCTTTTTGGACAGCAGAACGACAAGGGTAGTGGTGGTTGTGGTGTGCATGTTTTTGAGGAGGCATCCTTGAGTGTTCAGCATCAGCACAGAAAAAATACTGATTGACGTCGTGGTTTTCAAGTCATATTTTTATACTGGAATGCGACGCCACTGATTATCTTTGCGTCGTATCAACTTCATGGCAGGTAACACACGTCGTGAAGGAGTTCGCAATGGACTCAATCGGGACAGTTCTTGTTTGGACAAATCTAGTAAACTCTTTAACATGCCAGATCTTTCTTGGACTTTGACTTTCGGGGCAGGTACTTTGTGAGCAGCTGCTACTGCCGCTAAGGTGGACGAGGCTGTCTCCGGTGGAGGAGACGTTTTGGGAGACGCAGATTTCCAATGTTTCATCAAATTAGGAAAAACGGGTGTCAAATTGGGTTTGGCTGGCATTACCCGCAACGGAGAAGTGGCAACCCCTGAGGCTACTGGCAACGTAGTCCCTGCCAAACGTCCTTGTAGATCTTTTCTTACAGGTCGTGGTTGACGAAGGTAAGGTTGTGTCCTGGCCGAAGTGCCTCTTTTGCGGGTGACCGCTTTTTTTTGTGAACTTTTCTTTTTCTGTGCTTTGGTCTTGGTACCCTTGTTCTTTTTCTTAGGGGTTTGTTTGGCTTTTATTGTTTTCTTCTTGGGGTGAACTTTGGGAGTATTGGGATCCCATTTTAAAAGGGAACGAATGATGACACCTCCTAGAGAACCACTACCTCCAGGTTTCAATATGATTTGCTTTTTGGTGTGAGTGTCGATGCGAGGATTGGCCAGTTGCGTCAAGGCTACTTTGTTTCTGTCAAAAAAGCGTTTGGTTTGATGTGGAATGTGAATGATGCCTTGCAGTATTTGACGTGCTGTCACCGTAAACCATCGTAAGACTTCTTTGAGACTGGCTTCTAAGACGTGAGCACGTCTTTGTGGATTTTTTTCGCGACTGATGCCGTACAAGGCACGAATCAATTTGATGGGAAGATGAGACTGAAGGGACGTCATGTTGACGATGTATGAGACCAGGTCAAAGTAACCCAAGGTTTTTATAGATTTTTTTAGTGCTTCATAGTGTTATGTCGACGAGGAGGACGTGTACACGACAGGTCCTCCGTCTTGACACCAGTCGTGAAACAAATCGGTACGAAATCGCAAATAATCAGGGGTAGTGGGTTTTAAATCCACGAGTAAATAGGCGTGTGGCGTTTGAGTGGCATCATCGTACGCATGAGTTAGCCAAGGTGTTCCTAACTGTTTGGCTAAAACTTGCACTTGTGATTTATCTCGAGGACTTTTAAACAAGACCACGTAATGAGCATTGAGACTAATGGTACGATGGGCTTTACTTTGTTGAAATAAATTTTGTGTAATGTAAATGACACTGGCATTACGATGATGCCCTTTACGTGTAAACCACAGTTTAATTTCTTCTTCGTCTTCTCCTAACATGTCGTCAAAAATAACCCAATGAGTTTGACTAGGGTCAGACACAATCCCCTCGTCTTCTTTAGGAATGCCTGCTACAAACACAATGGAATCACCTTGACTTTCTTGCAAGAGGCTGTATGCTGATTGCCACTCTTTGTAACACCACACGATGCGTTGAGGTGGACGATCGATCAAATGATGTTTATGTTCGATCAAACGTTTGACAAATTCGGTTTTGCCTGAACCGCTCGGTCCAGCAATTAACATGTTAAAAGGATGACGAAGATACAAGGCTTTCCAACTAGCCTGATCTAAGTGTTCGTCAATGACTTTGAATGTCGAGGAGGAAGGAGTAGTAGAAAGAGTAGAGTGAGCCATAGTCGTGTAGTGGTATGTCAGTATTGACACAACAACAGACAAGACAAGAGGTTTTTATACTTTTTTCAAGACACGTTTATTTCAATACATGTTTAAATTTGAACAACACGAAAACATAAAAGCCAAATGGATAAATACAGGAATAAAATACATAGGCAAACGATCAAAGTGGAATATAAACAAGTCACTGTACAACGTGGTTTGGGTAACGAAGGTGTCCTAGAGGTAGTATGTAATGTTCTTATAGTTTCCTCTACAGGAGGTATAGTCACATAGGTGTCTTCTCGAAAGGGTTTTTGTGGGGGAATGTCCATGACAGTTCTGTCTTGAACAGAGGGCTTGTCTTGGGTGACAGATTCTTTTTCTTCTTCTGGTACTGTTTCTAACACAGGATTAAAAGTGACTTTTTTCACACGACGATGAATTTTAGGAACACAACGCTTGGGCATAATGGGATACTTCGTTTGTCCAAGCCTCAAAATCCCAACTTTTCCAGTCACGTACATCTGTCCAATGAGGGTGTAAATCACAAGCTACACACACATCTTCGTACACTGCTTCCGTACGTAAAAGTTGACGAATCTTTTTTTCTTGGAAAGGTCGAGACGTATCCAGATGAAAACGTAAGGCTTTGAACAGAATAAGTCTCTCGTGGACATTTAAAGGAACCACCATACTGTCTTATTTTTTTGATAGGTAGTGTTCGTAAAGTGTCCACAAGGAATCGGCAGGTAAACGAAATCCCAGAAAGCAAGTCACTAAAACACACACGACACGTCGACCCCAATTCATAGGGTATAGTTCTTGTAATAAGTGTTCGTAATCTTTCACTGTGTGAATCTTCTCATTGATATCCTTCCACGGAATCTGTTGGATCACCAATGATAAAGGTTGTGGCATGGTTGTTCTCTTTTATACTTCTTTAGGTCAAAGATTACAAGTGTAGATTCAACCCAGAATTAAACATAGAATTAAATTTGCTCCAAAAGCGAAACTGATTAATATAACGTGTAATTTCGTCCCACTGCCATTCAGGGTAACGGTTAAGAAGGATCAAAGCATCTTCAGAGGTAAACGTAGTAAATTGGTAACAGAGCAAAAAAATACCCTTGATCCAGAGAAATCTAACACGTTGGTTAATTTTTGTCACTTGCCTCTTGTGAATTTCACGACACAAATGTTCTACAGTCACCCATTGCGATTTTTCTTTAGCAAGTCCTTGCCAAACGTCCTTGTAGATCTTCTCTTGCAATTCGTGTGGTAATCCTTGAATATAATGTTTTATATTATATACTGGTCTAGGTGTGTTACACGACATGGAACAGTAGTAGTGTCACTTCCAATCACTAGGTCCCACTAAAGGTAGGTATTGACAATTCGGAGACCATCGAGCATGTTCCAGGTAAGCGGAATCTTTATGTTCCCACTCGTAAATGGATACACCACAACTGAAACACTTGACTTTATCCCCTTCGCCCAAGTAGAAAAATCCAGCTCTGGCTAATTCTTCAGGAGTTGGTCCAGGCAGATATTTTGGCCATTTATCTTTGAAAGTTTGGAGTCGACTTTTAAAGTGGCAGTATTCAGGCAAACTTGTCGGGAACGAATATTCGACTCTCCTCACTTCAGTTCGATGTAGGTACGGTGAAATTCCTAGGAGCCCACGATAACGTGTGGCACCGCTTTCGCATCCCTCAGGTTTGACACGCACAGCATCACTTTCCACGGTAGATATAGGGGTAGTAGTCATAGCAACGTTCCCACGATATCCAGCTGAATCGCTAATGTCACAACGTCTGGCATCACTACAATCGTACGGTTCACCATCGCACTCTGTAACGCAATTACAGTGCAAACCACAAGGACACTTACAGTTTCCTTCCGGACATCTTCCGTTGCAATGCATGGGTCTTATCCATCCAGTACTTTTCACAGTTGGGGAAGGTACATTTGTTTTACAATCCCCAAACTTGAATGATGTCTGTTTAAATGGATTCATCTTCTTTTCGCTGGGTCATTGTAGTGGCAAATGAACTATTGGTCTTGGACGATGTCCCTTTTTATATGCTGCCCAATGTCAACGTGACCGTACGGGAGAGTGAAGTGATTGGGAAGTCGTACTCTTTTTTGGTACACGATTTGATAGACTTTTTCCAAAGGTCGGCTAACAATTTGGTGTGTGGGTAAACGGACAATCTTGTGTGGTTCGTGGGTAGTCACTTGAAACGTTTCATCCTGTCCCGACTGTAAGGCTTCTTGTAGTACGTTAAAGTTCACCACTCGACTGGTGCGATAATTAAGAGTCAATCCTTTCACTTTACATTCGGTGTGCATTTCTCCTTGGGGGTCTCGGTATTCGTAGCCGTAATTTTTAGGACCGCCACTTGCAAAACTTAGAATCTTGTCGTCGGGATGTTCATCGGTCCAGGCTCCTAAACGGTCTCCTTCGATGACAGGGTTACACTGGTTCGGTCGGTGAATGTAGATGCAACTGTCCGTGTCAAAATACAACACACGATCTCCTAACAGTTCTAACACTTCGTACAATTTTAAGCGAGCGTGGGCTGTCACGTAAGCCGCAATGATAACATTTCCAAATTTGTCGGCTTCTACAAAGTCTAGTTCTTCTTCGTAATTGACTAAAATCAAGTCCTCACGAATGACGTCCACGTGTTTCATGACTTTGGTTGGGTCGTGAATCATCTGGAAGTAGCGAGACGGTTCGGACAAATACTCCGTCTTGGGTAAAGACGGGCGTTGTGCCATTTTACCCCACAAACAATTGAGCATCACTTTGGCAAACGACCGCCTTCCTTCATTTTTCTCGATGTGGTCTAAAGTGATACCTTCCTGCTCCCGATATTTTTCTTTGAATTTTTTTTGGTCTTCGGGAGTGTGACACCAGGAAGGATAGCCACTAGCTTCTTGTTTTAGTTTTAAAAAGGCATCCACGTAGTCTGCAAAAATACCTTTCTGTGTCTCGTCGCCCTTGCGGTATTGTTGTGTTTTGGGAAAGTGGTAAATTTCGTACACTTCTAACAGTCGATATCCCAGGTCCAGAGCTTTAAACAATTCCACGCTCACCCACGTTCCTGTCAAGGCACGTTCTTCCTGAGTGTGATGACAAGGTTGGACTTGGTTGCACGTTTCGGCACATGTGCGACACAAAGGAAACATCAGTTTTCCTTGGCAATGGTGAGGTAAAACGGGATGGTACAAGTCTGTGGGTGGTAAGACTTTACACTTGATCAATCCTTCGTACTGTCGAATGTGGTCCAAGTCAATGTGTTCTGTCATCAATTCTGGATGCCCTACGGGAAAGTGACAATATTTGCACACGTAAGGATACAGCGAACATACGTCCAAGTATTTGATTTCTTCTCCCTTCTTCTCGTCCGCCTGGTACAGTAAACAGGTAGCATTCGTTCGTCCTCCGTACAAACTATCCCGAGGGTTCAATGGGTCCACCCACTTGTAACTTTCTACGATGCGTTTAAACTCGGGATCGGTTTTCAAACGCAGATCGTACTCGTGTTCCCACATTTCCACCACCTGGTATCCTTGCTGTTCTAACTTCAAACGTCGCTGACACGTGGTCTGGTACAAGTCTTCCATGGTTCGTTGTAAAAACTGATTTTTGGTGTCTCGTTGAGGGTAGCATAGGGGACAACCGTGAAATAAACATCCGTTAAACTCGTACACAATCTGAGGGTTTTCTAAGTCCCAACCATCCACCGAATACGTTCCGATGGTCTTTTCGCCTCCTCCGTTGCGAGCGTGTTGGATCCATTTGTCTTCCTTGTCGCACAAGTAATGGAGCCAGCGTAGGGCTTTGACCGAGTATTGACGTTTGACAAAATTTGTCGTTTGAGGACTGATGACCGCTAGAGTATTTTCAGGCATAAAGCGTTTTCGGTACACTAAAGAACACGCTTTGGCGATGGTACAAGCTTCTTTCAAAGGATCGATCCCTCCGTACTCCATGAACAATTCTCGAAATTTTCCACAGCAACGTCGTAAAATGTCCACGTCAGATCGACAGTACTTTAACATTTCTTCTTGAAAGTCAAAAGGGTCCGAGGCGTGAGTCTGGTACCAAGCATGGAAAGCTTCTCGTTGTTCAGTGCGCATGTTGTCGGGGTCGTAGTCGTCAGCCTCAGGCAAATGGGGTAGAACGGCATGTTGATTGGCTTTGGTATTAAAAAAGTGTGGAAAATAACCTTTAGCCATTTCTGTCATTCCAAACGTTTTAGGCATACGACTCAAAGGCATGGCCAAGTAACACATCGAATCTTTAAACTGTACTTGTCCTACTTGCATAGAAATGATTTTGGCTCCGTTTAAAGTCACTTGAGGCCGTTCGGTACTTTGTTCCGCATAGTATCTGAGCAGAAATTGCCCATCGTATCCCGAGAAATTGTGAGCCATGACCGTGGCATGGCGATGACAATTGCCGTAACGTTCAATGTCTTCTGGACTCCACGTTTCGTCAATGGGGTTAAGGATCCATTGGGCAAACTCGGCTAGCGTGTTTGACCCTCGAAAGATTTTTTCACGTCCTCCAGGAATCTTGCTGCAGTAAGGGCAATGACTAAAGATAGGTTCTTGGATGCACTGCTCGCACGCACGGTGAGCCACGCAAAAATTAGGAATGTGAATACCAGTTTCCTGCATACATTCGAAATCAAAAAAGATAAAATTCCCTTTCTTCTGGGTATCTTCTGGTCGGGGTTGGTATTTTTGAATGAAGCAATCGTGCTCCAAGTCCACGATTTGGTGACAAATGTGACATCGTTTCTTCCCTCGACAAACGTGAAACTTGGCACAATTGGTACGTATGCCTTGTCCACAAGTGGGGCACAATCTCAGGAGTTGACAAGCACTTTTCTGCTGTGAACCTTGCATCTTCAAATGTTGTTGGTAACAGGTAAGACTGACAAAAGTGCGCTGACACACAGGGCAATGTACTCTTTCTTGTCCTTGGTCCAGACAAGGTTGAGAGGCCAAACATCCCTCACATTTCGATCCACAATGTTTGTGTTGTTCTCGATTGTTATAACCATAGTCACATTTTTCACAGTAGTAACTGTATCCCAGGAATCCAGTGATACTGGTAATGGTATCAAAATGATCGTCTTGATGATAGACGTGAATGTATTTTCCGTCTTTGAAATCGTGGCCTCGAAACAAAAGAGGACCACGCACTTCTTGAGGGTGTACTTTCAAGGTGTAACGTGGAGCCAAGACGTCTTGCAATTGTTGCAATTCTGGAATGCCACAAGGGGTGTCTTTGGATATCCCCGCTTGCTGTAACAGGAGTTCGGCTTCACTTCTTTGTTTGGCTCGGTCCGATTGTTGAATAGTTTTCCAGGCTCTTTTCCATTCTGTCGTATCGTTCTTGTTGGCATACGTTCGTCCCACGACGACAGCACGGGCTAAACACATCTGGTCTTGAGGATTGTTAATTCGGACGAGGCTTAGTTTGGTGTTGCGAAGGTTGTCGATCAATAATACTTTTTTGGGTCTGGTCCCCTGGGGAGGAGACACGTGGGTCATGAACAGTGTGGCTTTTCCATCGTCAATGTGAAACTTGTCGTTGGATTGTTGCACATGTTGAATTTTGTCAATGACTTTGGAAGGTGTTAATTCTGATGGACTAGTAAATTCGATCCAAACGGGAGACTTTAAATTATCGTGATGAATAGAAAGTCTCAAGCGATCGTCTTCTTTGGCTTGACATTGCTGTTTCAGTGCAGTTAACACAGAATCCCACACCTCAGTAATGAACACATCTGTATTCTCCAAAGGTACATTGGACTTGAAATCTTTAAACTTTACGGCATACGTGTAAGCCGTTGTTCTAAATTTTCGAGAGGAACGTTTTTCTGTCTCTCGAATGTGATAGTAATTTTCAGGGTTAACTAAGGGTGGTGTACTTTGCTTGGACGTTGATTGTCTGGGTGTAAATTCGGGCTCACTCATGTCATCTTCAAAATCACTGGCATGAATTTGAGCCAAGACTTCAGCTACCGTGCAAGGCGATACATTACGTTTCTGTCTCTTACTGTCTTTTCCTTTCTCCACAACATGATGTGGTCTTTTCATCTTGTCTGCAAAAAGTCAAATGACTACCTTTTAAAGACCATAACCCCTATATATTCATGTCCGATCCGTGCATATATAAAGGGTTAGTGTCTAACGGTTCAGTATTCATTTCACTCTCACATTGACCAGAACGATGGAAGAACCTACACAAGTAGAACTTCTCATCAGAGCTTTACGTGGGGTCATACGAAAGTTTTCTTCAGACCAGCCTACGGCCTACTCTCCTTCCTATCGAGATAAAAGTCAAGATACTTGCTATATCTGTAAGAAGAAAGGACATTGGGCTACAGAATGCTCAGACCGTGACAAAAACAGAAAAGGGTACAATAGAGACAAAAGTCAAGATACCTGTTATTATTGTAAAGAGAAAGGACATTGGTCTCCAAACTGCCCTAAGAAACAACAGGAACAAGAGGAGGAAGGGGAAAGGAATTCTGAACAGGAGGAGGAAGAGGTACCCTCCCCCAAGGAAGAACCCCGACACATTCACAAAGACAAGAAAAAAAGACGAAACGAAAGTGAAGAGGAAGAAGAAGAAAAAGAAAAACGTGTGGCAGTAAAGAAAATGAAAAAACAGAAAGAGTGAAACAGAAGAAAACCTATGAACTTTTTTAAAGTGGCCTTGTGTTATGTTATGTTGTGATTTTTGAATTGTGACGTTTGTACTAGAATAAAGTAAAGAGAAAAAACGTAAGTGTCTCTTGGTTTTGATTTGATAGTATAATTACCTACACTTACACATTCATTCACTCACACGTGCATTATGGGTTTTTAAAAAAATATAATAAAAAGGACTTTTGAGTTTTCATTGAAATAGGCAATTGACATAGTATTTCTTTTCGAAATAATTGGAGTGGTCCTGAAAAGGACCGTTGGTGTTTTGTGTGTTTAAAACAAAACAAACTCAGAAACGGGATGAAATCATCTTGAGCTGTCTTAAGCCTTTGCCACGGCCAAGGCCTACTTCGGGACTGGTGGTTCCTGTCAATGATTTGGTAGAAATCACTAACGGTGGTAAGGTAGACGTAGTCACAGAGAGATCGGGTTGTTTCGCTCGAGAAGGTCTTTTTCTCTTCGGTCGTGATAAAGAAGTCTGATACATTTGTTTCAGACTCCTTAACTCAGCTAAAATATCTAAAAGTACCGTCGTAACCGTTTGATTTTCACTATTTTCTTTCTGTCCTTGGTCTTCATTCTTCTCCGTTGCTGTTACTGCTGCTACTGTTTCTTCCTGGTGTTTCCTTCTTGCTTCTTCTTCCTGCTGTTGCATAAGAAAAGCTTGTTCTTCTACTTTCTGTTGTTGTAAAAATTGCTCCAATGCTTCTTTTTGTCTTTGTTTAAAATCATCGACGTGTCCATAAGAAGATACAGAAGGCAACGAAGGTTCCGGAATAAATTCTTGCGATGTTAAAAAATCCACAATATCCCAGTTAAAATCCACTTCTTCTGGATGTAGATTTGTCATGACTTTAGTAGTCACTGTTGGTCCATGACTTGCTGTCTCTACTCCTGTCTCACTCCAATTCATTGTCTTCTTACTGTCCGCCATGATTGACAACTCTCTTGAATCGATTGACTGCGCACAGGCGTTAGTACCTCTATATAGAAAAGGTGACGTCACAGACTGCTCTCTTCCAATTGGATGGCTGTGTCTGACTTTTGTAACGCACGTTTGGATTGGTGGATACACTCAATCCGTTTCAATCCGCTCTTCCCCTATAAATAACCGCAGTACACGACATTCGCTTCACCTGTTCTCATCAGAAGATGTGGACTAATGTTGAATCGTCAACCCTTGTGTCAAGTATGCTGTTTAGGACTGACATACCCATGTATGTCAGATCATCATGGAGTGTCATTCATAGGACGGAGACAGCCTATTGGAAGAGAAGAGTCTATGTGGAAAGACAAGGTTGCTTGAAGAGAGTTCTCTTCTATGGACCCACAGTAAGAAGAAGTTTAAGGAAGAGAAGAAGATCTGTGAGATGTCCTCTATGTTAACAAAATACTGTTAACATTACATATAACGGCCCTTTTCAGGGCCACTCATAAGTCTCGAAAAGATAGTAGCTTTCATTGCCACCCTTTTTTCCCTTGTCCCTATATAGACCCACCCTGTTCCATGTCCCTTGACGCTAGATAGACCCAAATAGTTCTCATGTTCAATTTCCCTTGACGCTAGATAGACCCACCCTGTTCCATTTCCCATGACGCTAGATAGGCCCAAATACTTCCCATGTTCAATTCCCTTTGACGCTAGATAGGCCCACCATGTTAAATTCCCCTTGACGCTAGATAGACCCACCATGTTAAATTCCCCTTGACGCTAGATTAGCCCAAGCTGTTTTTGACTGGATTTTCCCTTGACGCTAGAGTGCCCCCATTAACTACTTCCGTTTTTCATCAAAAGTCATGCTGAAAAAAATGGTGGGAACCGGTTTTAAAGTATGGTGACGTACTATCCAATGGTGCGCAGCCAATAAACCAAGTATTAACCAAATCCAAGCGGGGTAAAGGGTTTCAACAGCTTTTATCTAAGCCCAACTGATCCATAACATGAAAAACAAAAAAGTCCGTTTTTCATCAAAAGTCATGCTGAAAAAAATGGTGGGAACCAGTTTTAAAGTATGGTGACGTACTATCCAATGGTGCGCAGCCAATAAACCAAGTATTAACCAAATCCAAGCGGGGTAAAGGGTTTCAACAGCTTTTATCTAAGCCCAACTGATCCATAACATGAAAAACAAAAAAGTCCGTTTTTCATCAAAAGTCATGCTGAAAAAAATGGTGGGAACCGGTTTTAAAGTATGGTGACGTACTATCCAATGGTGCGCAGCCAATAAACCAAGTATTAACCAAATCCAAGCGGGGTAAAGGGTTTCAACAGCTTTTATCTAAGCCCAACTGATCCATAACATGAAAAACAAAAAAGTCCGTTTTTCATCAAAAGTCATGCTGAAAAAAATGGTGGGAACCGGTTTTAAAGTATGGTGACGTACTATCCAATGGTGCGCAGCCAATAAACCAAGTATTAACCAAATCCAAGCGGGGTAAAGGGTTTCAACAGCTTTTATCTAAGCCCAACTGATCCATAACATGAAAAACAAAAAAGTCCGTTTTTCATCAAAAGTGATGCTGAAAAAAATGGTGGGAACCGGTTTTAAAGTATGGTGACGTACTATCCAATGGTGCGCAGCCAATAAACCAAGTATTAACCAAATCCAAGCGGGGTAAAGGGTTTCAACAGCTTTTATCTAAGCCCAACTGATCCATAACATGAAAAACAAAAAAGTCCGTTTTTCATCAAAAGTCATGCTGAAAAAAATGGTGGGAACCGGTTTTAAAGTATGGTGACGTACTATCCAATGGTGCGCAGCCAATAAACCAAGTATTAACCAAATCCAAGCGGGGTAAAGGGTTTCAACAGCTTTTATCTAAGCCCAACTGATCCATAACATGAAAAACAAAAAAGTCCGTTTTTCATCAAAAGTCATGCTGAAGAAAATGGTGGGAACCGGTTTTAAAGTATGGTGACGTACTATCCAATGGTGCGCAGCCAATAAACCAAGTATTAACCAAATCCAAGCGGGGTAAAGGGTTTCAACAGCTTTTATCTAAGCCCAACTGATCCATAACATGAAAAACAAAAAAGTCCGTTTTTCATCAAAAGTCATGCTGAAAAAAATGGTGGGAACCGGTTTTAAAGTATGGTGACGTACTATCCAATGGTGCGCAGCCAATAAACCAAGTATTAACCAAATCCAAGCGGGGTAAAGGGTTTCAACAGCTTTTAACTAAGCCCAACTGATCCATAACATGAAAAACAAAAAAGTCCGTTTTTCATCAAAAGTCATGCTGAAAAAAATGGTGGGAACCGGTTTTAAAGTATGGTGACGTACTATCCAATGGTGCGCAGCCAATAAACCAAGTATTAACCAAATCCAAGCGGGGTAAAGGGTTTCAACAGCTTTTATCTAAGCCCAACTGATCCATAACATGAAAAACAAAAAAGTCCGTTTTTCATCAAAAGTCATGCTGAAAAAAATGGTGGGAACCGGTTTTAAAGTATGGTGACGTACTATCCAATGGTGCGCAGCCAATAAACCAAGTATTAACCAAATCCAAGCGGGGTAAAGGGTTTCAACAGCTTTTATCTAAGCCCAACTGATCCATAACATGAAAAACAAAAAAGTCCGTTTTTCATCAAAAGTCATGCTGAAAAAAATGGTGGGAACCGGTTTTAAAGTATGGTGACGTACTATCCAATGGTGCGCAGCCAATAAACCAAGTATTAACCAAATCCAAGCGGGGTAAAGGGTTTCAACAGCTTTTATCTAAGCCCAACTGATCCATAACATGAAAAACAAAAAAGTCCGTTTTTCATCAAAAGTCATGCTGAAAAAAATGGTGGGAACCGGTTTTAAAGTATGGTGACGTACTATCCAATGGTGCGCAGCCAATAAACCAAGTATTAACCAAATCCAAGCGGGGTAAAGGGTTTCAACAGCTTTTATCTAAGCCCAACTGATCCATAACATGAAAAACAAAAAAGTCCGTTTTTCATCAAAAGTCATTCTGAAAAAAATGGTGGGAACCGGTTTTAAAGTATGGTGACGTACTATCCAATGGTGCGCAGCCAATAAACCAAGTATTAACCAAATCCAAGCGGGGTAAAGGGTTTCAACAGCTTTTATCTAAGCCCAACTGATCCATAACATGAAAAACAAAAAAGTCCGTTTTTCATCAAAAGTCATGCTGAAAAAAATGGTGGGAACCGGTTTTAAAGTATGGTGACGTACTATCCAATGGTGCGCAGCCAATAAACCAAGTATTAACCAAATCCAAGAGGGGTAAAGGGTTTCAACAGCTTTTATCTAAGCCCAACTGATCCATAACATGAAAAACAAAAAAGTCCGTTTTTCATCAAAAGTCATGCTGAAAAAAATGGTGGGAACCGGTTTTAAAGTATGGTGACGTACTATCCAATGGTGCGCAGCCAATAAACCAAGTATTAACCAAATCCAAGCGGGGTAAAGGGTTTCAACAGCTTTTATCTAAGCTAAACTGATCCATAACATGAAAAACAAAAAAGTCCGTTTTTCATCAAAAGTCATGCTGAAAAAAATGGTGGGAACCGGTTTTAAAGTATGGTGACGTACTATCCAATGGTGCGCAGCCAATAAACCAAGTATTAACCAAATCCAAGCGGGGTAAAGGGTTTCAACAGCTTTTATCTAAGCCCAACTGATCCATAACATGAAAAACAAAAAAGTCCGTTTTTCATCAAAAGTCATGCTGAAAAAAATGGTGGGAACCGGTTTTAAAGTATGGTGACGTACTATCCAATGGTGCGCAGCCAATAAACCAAGTATTAACCAAATCCAAGCGGGGTAAAGGGTTTCAACAGCTTTTATCTATGCCCAACTGATCCATAACATGAAAAACAAAAAAGTCCGTTTTTCATCAAAAGTCATGCTGAAAAAAATGGTGGGAACCGGTTTTAAAGTATGGTGACGTACTATCCAATGGTGCGCAGCCAATAAACCAAGTATTAACCAAATCCAAGCGGGGTAAAGGGTTTCAACAGCTTTTATCTAAGCCCAACTGATCCATAACATGAAAAACAAAAAAGTCCGTTTTTCATCAAAAGTCATGCTGAAAAAAATGGTGGGAACCGGTTTTAAAGTATGGTGACGTACTATCCAATGGTGCGCAGCCAATAAACCAAGTATTAACCAAATCCAAGAGGGGTAAAGGGTTTCAACAGCTTTTATCTAAGCCCAACTGATCCATAACATGAAAAACAAAAAAGTCCGTTTTTCATCAAAAGTCATGCTGAAAAAAATGGTGGGAACCGGTTTTAAAGTATGGTGACGTACTATCCAATGGTGCGCAGCCAATAAACCAAGTATTAACCAAATCCAAGCGGGGTAAAGGGTTTCAACAGCTTTTATCTAAGCTAAACTGATCCATAACATGAAAAACAAAAAAGTCCGTTTTTCATCAAAAGTCATGCTGAAAAAAATGGTGGGAACCGGTTTTAAAGTATGGTGACGTACTATCCAATGGTGCGCAGCCAATAAACCAAGTATTAACCAAATCCAAGCGGGGTAAAGGGTTTCAACAGCTTTTATCTAAGCCCAACTGATCCATAACATGAAAAACAAAAAAGTCCGTTTTTCATCAAAAGTCATGCTGAAAAAAATGGTGGGAACCGGTTTTAAAGTATGGTGACGTACTATCCAATGGTGCGCAGCCAATAAACCAAGTATTAACCAAATCCAAGCGGGGTAAAGGGTTTCAACAGCTTTTATCTATGCCCAACTGATCCATAACATGAAAAACAAAAAAGTCCGTTTTTCATCAAAAGTCATGCTGAAAAAAATGGTGGGAACCGGTTTTAAAGTATGGTGACGTACTATCCAATGGTGCGCAGCCAATAAACCAAGTATTAACCAAATCCAAGCGGGGTAAAGGGTTTCAACAGCTTTTATCTAAGCCCAACTGATCCATAACATGAAAAACAAAAAAGTCCGTTTTTCATCAAAAGTCATGCTGAAAAAAATGGTGGGAACCGGTTTTAAAGTATGGTGACGTACTATCCAATGGTGCGCAGCCAATAAACCAAGTATTAACCAAATCCAAGCGGGGTAAAGGGTTTCAACAGCTTTTATCTAAGCCCAACTGATCCATAACATGAAAAACAAAAAAGTCCGTTTTTCATCAAAAGTCATGCTGAAAAAAATGGTGGGAACCGGTTTTAAAGTATGGTGACGTACTATCCAATGGTGCGCAGCCAATAAACCAAGTATTAACCAAATCCAAGCGGGGTAAAGGGTTTCAACAGCTTTTATCTAAGCCCAACTGATCCATAACATGAAAAACAAAAAAGTCCGTTTTTCATCAAAAGTCATGCTGAAAAAAATGGTGGGAACCGGTTTTAAAGTATGGTGACGTACTATCCAATGGTGCGCAGCCAATAAACCAAGTATTAACCAAATCCAAGCGGGGTAAAGGGTTTCAACAGCTTTTATCTAAGCCCAACTGATCCATAACATGAAAAACAAAAAAGTCCGTTTTTCATCAAAAGTCATGCTGAAAAAAATGGTGGGAACCGGTTTTAAAGTATGGTGACGTACTATCCAATGGTGCGCAGCCAATAAACCAAGTATTAACCAAATCCAAGCGGGGTAAAGGGTTTCAACAGCTTTTATCTAAGCCCAACTGATCCATAACATGAAAAACAAAAAAGTCCGTTTTTCATCAAAAGTCATGCTGAAAAAAATGGTGGGAACCGGTTTTAAAGTATGGTGACGTACTATCCAATGGTGCGCAGCCAATAAACCAAGTATTAACCAAATCCAAGCGGGGTAAAGGGTTTCAACAGCTTTTATCTAAGCCCAACTGATCCATAACATGAAAAACAAAAAAGTCCGTTTTTCATCAAAAGTCATGCTGAAAAAAATGGTGGGAACCGGTTTTAAAGTATGGTGACGTACTATCCAATGGTGCGCAGCCAATAAACCAAGTATTAACCAAATCCAAGCGGGGTAAAGGGTTTCAACAGCTTTTATCTAAGCCCAACTGATCCATAACATGAAAAACAAAAAAGTCCGTTTTTCATCAAAAGTCATGCTGAAAAAAATGGTGGGAACCGGTTTTAAAGTATGGTGACGTACTATCCAATGGTGCGCAGCCAATAAACCAAGTATTAACCAAATCCAAGCGGGGTAAAGGGTTTCAACAGCTTTTATCTAAGCCCAACTGATCCATAACATGAAAAACAAAAAAGTCCGTTTTTCATCAAAAGTCATGCTGAAAAAAATGGTGGGAACCGGTTTTAAAGTATGGTGACGTACTATCCAATGGTGCGCAGCCAATAAACCAAGTATTAACCAAATCCAAGCGGGGTAAAGGGTTTCAACAGCTTTTATCTAAGCCCAACTGATCCATAACATGAAAAACAAAAAAGTCCGTTTTTCATCAAAAGTCATGCTGAAAAAAATGGTGGGAACCGGTTTTAAAGTATGGTGACGTACTATCCAATGGTGCGCAGCCAATAAACCAAGTATTAACCAAATCCAAGCGGGGTAAAGGGTTTCAACAGCTTTTATCTAAGCCCAACTGATCCATAACATGAAAAACAAAAAAGTCCGTTTTTCATCAAAAGTCATGCTGAAAAAAATGGTGGGAACCGGTTTTAAAGTATGGTGACGTACTATCCAATGGTGCGCAGCCAATAAACCAAGTATTAACCAAATCCAAGCGGGGTAAAGGGTTTCAACAGCTTTTATCTAAGCCCAACTGATCCATAACATGAAAAACAAAAAAGTCCGTTTTTCATCAAAAGTCATGCTGAAAAAAATGGTGGGAACCGGTTTTAAAGTATGGTGACGTACTATCCAATGGTGCGCAGCCAATAAACCAAGTATTAACCAAATCCAAGCGGGGTAAAGGGTTTCAACAGCTTTTATCTAAGCCCAACTGATCCATAACATGAAAAACAAAAAAGTCCGTTTTTCATCAAAAGTCATGCTGAAAAAAATGGTGGGAACCGGTTTTAAAGTATGGTGACGTACTATCCAATGGTGCGCAGCCAATAAACCAAGTATTAACCAAATCCAAGCGGGGTAAAGGGTTTCAACAGCTTTTATCTAAGCCCAACTGATCCATAACATGAAAAACAAAAAAGTCCGTTTTTCATCAAAAGTCATGCTGAAAAAAATGGTGGGAACCGGTTTTAAAGTATGGTGACGTACTATCCAATGGTGCGCAGCCAATAAACCAAGTATTAACCAAATCCAAGCGGGGTAAAGGGTTTCAACAGCTTTTATCTAAGCCCAACTGATCCATAACATGAAAAACAAAAAAGTCCGTTTTTCATCAAAAGTCATGCTGAAAAAAATGGTGGGAACCGGTTTTAAAGTATGGTGACGTACTATCCAATGGTGCGCAGCCATTAAACCAAGTATTAACCAAATCCAAGCTGGGTAAAGGGTTTCAACAGGTTTTATCTAAGCCCAACTGATCCATAACATGAAAAACAAAAAAGTCCGTTTTTCATCAAAAGTCATGCTGAAAAAAATGGTGGGAACCGGTTTTAAAGTATGGTGACGTACTATCCAATGGTGCGCAGCCAATAAACCAAGTATTAACCAAATCCAAGCGGGGTAAAGGGTTTCAACAGCTTTTATCTAAGCCCAACTGACCCATAACATGAAAAACAAAAAAGTCCGTTTTTCATCAAAAGTCATGCTGAAAAAAATGGTGGGAACCGGTTTTAAAGTATGGTGACGTACTATCCAATGGTGCGCAGCCAATAAACCAAGTATTAACCAAATCCAAGCGGGGGTAAAGGGTTTCAACAGCTTTTATCTAAGCCCAACTGATCCATAACATGAAAAACAAAAAAGTCCGTTTTTCATCAAAAGTCATGCTGAAAAAAATGGTGGGAACCGGTTTTAAAGTATGGTGACGTACTATCCAATGGTGCGCAGCCAATAAACCAAGTATTAACCAAATCCAAGCGGGGTAAAGGGTTTCAACAGCTTTTATCTAAGCCCAACTGATCCATAACATGAAAAACAAAAAAGTCCGTTTTTCATCAAAAGTCATGCTGAAAAAAATGGTGGGAACCGGTTTTAAAGTATGGTGACGTACTATCCAATGGTGCGCAGCCAATAAACCAAGTATTAACCAAATCCAAGCGGGGTAAAGGGTTTCAACAGCTTTTATCTAAGCCCAACTGATCCATAACATGAAAAACAAAAAAGTCCGTTTTTCATCAAAAGTCATGCTGAAAAAAATGGTGGGAACCGGTTTTAAAGTATGGTGACGTACTATCCAATGGTGCGCAGCCAATAAACCAAGTATTAACCAAATCCAAGCGGGGTAAAGGGTTTCAACAGCTTTTATCTAAGCCCAACTGATCCATAACATGAAAAACAAAAAAGTCCGTTTTTCATCAAAAGTCATGCTGAAAAAAATGGTGGGAACCGGTTTTAAAGTATGGTGACGTACTATCCAATGGTGCGCAGCCAATAAACCAAGTATTAACCAAATCCAAGCGGGGTAAAGGGTTTCAACAGCTTTTATCTAAGCCCAACTGATCCATAACATGAAAAACAAAAAAGTCCGTTTTTCATCAAAAGTCATGCTGAAAAAAATGGTGGGAACCGGTTTTAAAGTATGGTGACGTACTATCCAATGGTGCGCAGCCAATAAACCAAGTATTAACCAAATCCAAGCGGGGTAAAGGGTTTCAACAGCTTTTATCTAAGCCCAACTGATCCATAACATGAAAAACAAAAAAGTCCGTTTTTCATCAAAAGTCATGCTGAAAAAAATGGTGGGAACCGGTTTTAAAGTATGGTGACGTACTATCCAATGGTGCGCAGCCAATAAACCAAGTATTAACCAAATCCAAGCGGGGTAAAGGGTTTCAACAGCTTTTATCTAAGCCCAACTGATCCATAACATGAAAAAACAAAAAAGTCCGTTTTTCATCAAAAGTCATGCTGAAAAAAATGGTGGGAACCGGTTTTAAAGTATGGTGACGTACTATCCAATGGTGCGCAGCCAATAAACCAAGTATTAACCAAATCCAAGCGGGGTAAAGGGTTTCAACAGCTTTTATCTAAGCCCAACTGATCCATAACATGAAAAACAAAAAAGTCCGTTTTTCATCAAAAGTCATGCTGAAAAAAATGGTGGGAACCGGTTTTAAAGTATGGTGACGTACTATCCAATGGTGCGCAGCCAATAAACCAAGTATTAACCAAATCCAAGCTGGGTAAAGGGTTTCAACAGCTTTTATCTAAGCCCAACTGATCCATAACATGAAAAACAAAAAAGTCCGTTTTTCATCAAAAGTCATGCTGAAAAAAATGGTGGGAACCGGTTTTTAAAGTATGGTGACGTACTATCCAATGGTGCGCAGCCAATAAACCAAGTATTAACCAAATCCAAGCGGGGTAAAGGGTTTCAACAGCTTTTATCTAAGCCCAACTGATCCATAACATGAAAAACAAAAAAGTCCGTTTTTCATCAAAAGTCATGCTGAAAAAAAATGGTGGGAACCGGTTTTAAAGTATGGTGACGTACTATCCAATGGTGCGCAGCCAATAAACCAAGTATTAACCAAATCCAAGCGGGGTAAAGGGTTTCAACAGCTTTTATCTAAGCCCAACTGATCCATAACATGAAAAACAAAAAAGTCCGTTTTTCATCAAAAGTAATGCTGAAAAAAATGGTGGGAACCGGTTTTAAAGTATGGTGACGTACTATCCAATGGTGCGCAAGTAGTAATAGGGGACACTATAGCGTCAAGGGAAAATCCAGTCAAAAACAGCTTGGGACACTATGGCGTCAAGATTTATAGCGTCAAGGGAAAATCCAGTCAAAAACAGCTTGGGACACTATAGCGTCAAAACAGCTTGGGGCACTATAGCGTCAAGGGAAATTTAACATAGTGGGACTATATAGCGTCAAGGGAAATTTAACATAGTGGGTCTGTATAGCGTCAAGGGAAATTTAACATAGTGGGACTATATAGCGTCAAGGGAAATTTAACATAGTGGGACTATATAGCGTCAAGGGAAATGGAACAGGGTGGGTCTATATAGGGACAAGGGAAAAAAAGGGTGGCAATGAAAGCTACTATCTTTTCGAGGCAAATGAGTGGTCCTGAAAAGGACCTTTGGATACTTCTTCTTTTATTTTCTGCCGTTGTTCCACCACCTTTTCATTTTACCAATGATTCCCGTTTTCTTCTTCTTCTTCTTTTCGTCCTCGGGAATCCAATCAGGATGTCCCATAGCTCTAAACTTTTCCTGAACTCTCATCCATCTTAGATTGAGTAGATCAAAGTCCTCTTTCGTCTTTTTGTTCTTTTTTTCCTTTCTCTCCTTAGACCAGTTTTCTTTAATCTGGATCACCTGTTCTTCCATCACCTTTCTCATCATTGCTTCTGCTTTCTTTAGCCTGTCTAGACCCCACTGCACATATTCCCACTCTATCAGATGTAATGTTTCTTCTAGAAAACACCTGACTTTGATGACATGATCAAGTGCCTGCTTCAAATCCCCTATTCTTATATATTTTCGTTTAATACGTCTTCTTAATTTCTGGTCTTCCTCCTCTATCATACCTTCTAATAAATCTCTTGCTAATTTCAGTTGGCTTACAAAGCCATGGTTACTCTGAAATTCTTCCTCAAGCCTTTCCACTTCATATTCTGCATCAAGGATCCCAAACCAGCTGTCTCGGAGTTGGATAAACAATTCAAAATTCATCTTGATGTGTTCAACATTGAATGGCTCCAAGGACCGACGATTGCGTATATATATCTTAAGCACGGACGTGAAAGTAAACACCCCCCTACATTCACTTTTCATATTATATACTATCCACAAACCATATCATTTACTATCCCAAATCACACTATATACTATCCACACACACGGGGAAGCAGCTAAAACAAACCATACTATATACTATCCCAAATCACACTATATACTATCCACACACACACACACACACACATGGGGAAGCAACCAAAACAAACCATACTATATACTATCCAAAATCACACCCTATACTAACCACACACACGGGGAAGCAACCAAAACAAAGCCTATTATTTACTATCCAAAATCACACCCTATACTAACCACACACGCGGGAGAAGCAGCCAAAACACACCCTATTATATACTATCCAAAATCACACCATATACCATCTAAATAGAGTCAGTGTTTATAATCACACTACTCCTCTCTCACACCCATTGGCAATTGACATAGTATTTCTTTTCTTGTTATTTGGGTAGCCCTGAGAAGGGCTGTTTTTAAAACTTCAAATTGCACCTGGTTAATGCTGGCATCTCCCAGGTCTAGCCCCACACACACATCTCCTACTCCAATCATTCTCCCAATTCACTCTTGTGATTGGGAGTGCAGAGGGAGAATGAGTGGCTTCACTATCCCAGTCTTCACTTTGTGGGATAGTGAAAACTTCCCTCTCTACTCTTCTATTTTGCAACTGCAATTGAGGCTGTGGTTGTTGCGGTGGGGTTTGTGTCTGTAGTGGACGAACTGGTTCTGGTGGTGAAGGTGTCCTCACCATGGGCTTGACTTCACTAGTTTGCCTCATCATGCGGTGAGGCAAAATTGACCTTTTCATTTCCTTCTCCTCTTCTTTCTTTTTCCTCTCCTCCTCTTCTTTCATTCTGGTCTCTTCTTCTTTGACTTCCATAGCCAGTTCGTCCAGGAGACGCCTAGCATTCTCCAGGTGCATCTGAAGTTCAATCAATTTCTGTACTCTATTCATCTTTGGTGTTGATGTGTCAACGATGGGTAGCCAGACTGACGAGTGATTCTTGATATATATAATTCAAGCGCGGACGTGATGGAAAACACCCCCTAGATCCAAAAAACTTACATTATCCCTATCATTACCAAAAAAACAAAACACGCGGACTTAAAAGAAAACACCCCACACTTTTATACTTGACTCATATTAATTATACATTGAACAAGTTATTTTGAAAAAAATACGTTGTGCTTATAGACGCACTTCAAAACAAAAGTAAAAAGAGACAGTGATTATAGACTCACTTCTAATTTTTTTCTAACTTCCTCACATACCATAAGCAAATTGAATCATTAATTCTTTTCAAGAATATTGGGTAGCCCTGAAAAGGGCTGTTTTTTGTGTTTATGTACGAGGAAGGATGACAATCTTTTATCGTCTAAGATTGCGTCCTCGTTTGGCTACACGATAGGGTCTGCTTCTTCGGAAAGAGAAAGAGAACTCTTTCGTGTCCACACGGCAGTCGACAAAACTTCTGTCTGGTTCCTGCTGCTGTTGTTGCTGTTGTTGTTGCTGCTGCTGCTGCTGCTGTTCTCTCTGCTGCTTTTGAAGTCGATACTTCTCAGTCCATTCTTCTTTCTCTTTTTGAATTTCCTCTCTGAAGAGTTCTTCTATGAGGTCTTCCGTTACTTGTAGCATTCTTACATTCTCAATCTCTTCAGGCTTTGGCATCAGATTGTGTCTGATACGATGCAGAGTGACATAAGCTTCGTTCAGCTTAGCTAGTCTTGAGCACATCTTCGTAGTAGGATGAGTCAAACAATGGATGGTCAGACTGGAGACTACCCCTGCTTTATATGGTTCAAGCGCGGACGTGATGGAAAACACCCCTCTGCGGTTTAGGGTTTTTGAAACGTTTAGATAGTTTAATGTGAGGGATAGAAAGAAAAGTCAAAGAGCATTTATAGGAATACAAATGTAAAACAAATGACATACTATTTGGTTTCAAAACACAACATTTTTATTCAAATAACAAAACAACTCACAAAACACAATTTTTTCAAAGAACAAACATGTTTTTCTTCCATAACACTAATACAATCTCTTTTGACATGGTTGACAACGTTGTGAATTAAATTGAGATTTCCACTGATGGAAATCATTGGGCCATTGATGTACACTACGTTTCCTAGCTAAAGACAACAGATAGCCATAATGGTCACAAAACCATCGATCTACTTTGTCATCGTTTCGAGACGAATGACGATCAAAATAAGTCACTAAATGTTCTAAAGAATATCCAAGACTGCGATGATGCAGATAATAGACACAATATTGTCCACACACCATAGAATCTGTGCTTTGTAATTTCACATTATTGAATCGTGTCGTCTGGGCATTTCTTCTCATAAAGTCAATGATATCCTCTTCGAAAGGGGGTAATCCATACGAATCAAAATACTCCACACAACCCTCTTGAGGAAAGTAGACAGCTACCCAGTGAGTTCCTGGAAGATGACTGTCATCTGTGTTGATGACATAAGCTTGATTCTCTTGAGGTTTGCGATGAGGTAGTTCATCTTTAGCACACACGACAGGATTCCAAGAAGCAGTGTACGAACTACGGTTCAAAAGATAATAAAGTTCCCAGGTATCCATTTGTTTGTTGTGTAGCCTTGTTGTTTTTCTCTCCTTTTTTCACAGATGATGATAAGTCATCAATTCGATCCAGACTTTTTGCTTGAAACGGTCTGACAAGTAACTGATGGTTTGCTTCGTCTCTTTACTTTTCGCTAAGAGAGCTTCGATGCGATCAATTTCTCGAGCAAACAATGGAGGAGAGGAATGATCACGTAAGCCTTTATACCACTGAAGTAACACATCTTCTTCGGAGATGAGACTCCAAGCTTCGTTCAGATAATCATCCAATTTTTCTTCTTGACTCATCATCATACATTTATCGTGTTGAATTTGACTGGGATGATCGATTTGACATCCATAACAATCTTTTTTAATCATGTCCCTCATTTTATCTTCCAAGTGTTGTGCAAAACAAGCCACTAACTGTTGTTCCTGTTCTGGCCATCTGGATTGCATGATCACTACTTCTTCTTTTTGGTCTTGAGGGTCTGCTTTTTCTGTAACCTCCCATTCCATGGATTCTCCACTATTCAAAGAAGGACAAGGGTCTTCCATAGTGTCTAATAGTCTAGAATGACTTCTCTCAAACTGTTGATTTCTATGGTATTATCGAATTCGGCATACAGAATGACATTCACCGTTTCGGTAAGAGCCTTTTCAAACTGAAGTTCCACACGTATCTGCCCAGATTTTATAGGGTGGAAATGTCCCTCGTCACTGCCTTGGTCTGGAGTGAAATCAAAAGCCCACAAAGCGTAACCTCCTGCATAATCTTCGTAGGAAATACCGTGACTGGTGTTGGTTCCTAACTGTCCTGTGGCTTCGTACAGTGACAAGTACGACCTCAAGTAATTCTTCGCAGCAAACTTGGGTTCGAAGGGTCTGGTACACAAAGTTTTGCCATCGCGACTGACTTCGATTTTGGATACTCCGTAGTGCTTAAACTCGAAAGGATTTTTATCGTAGGCACCGTTGAAGGCTGCATTGCTGACGATACCAATGAATAAACGTTTGGGTAACTGTCCTTGGAACAGATGATCTTCGATCTTAGAATGGAGTCCAGTGGCAATGGTGAACGTTTTGACTTCCACGCGTCGTATCGGATACTTGGCTGTCGTTCTGCTCAAAGTGTGACTGATATCATTTCCCACTTTAGGTAACACTTCCACACGACGCACGTATAACTTGGCTTCTTGGATACTGATTTTACAGTGGTGGATAGTCTTCTGATCAGCTGGTTCAGCAGGTTCATGAGCTATCAAATGGAAAGCAGTACTGCTACGATTTAGTCTCAAGCGAATATCCACTCCGTTCAGCAAATACTTCTCTTGAAACCACATGTCCAAATGCAAACGATCGCACAGTTCTAAACTACGTCCAAGAATTTTCTGTCGACGCTCGATAAAACCCACATTGTGGGTATTGTTGGCTTCTGAGGCTGTGGCTGTGTCGTTAAACTTATCTGCGGTGTCAGGTTTCCATACCACGCAAGCATCTAAATGAGTGTTCTTGGCTTCTTTTCCGTACGTCAAGAGATTTTCGAGGTACGCTCGGTAAGGGTAAGTATCCATGCTACTGCTGACCAGTTTGTTATTCATGTACAAATCCACTTCGCTGAACAAGGAATGCATGAAATTGTTGACGGGAGCTGCTTGGGTATCGGCTGCTAGAGCGGAGCCGTCCGTTTTGGTGACTTTCAGTTTCAAATACAAGTAACTGTTGTTGAGGTCGATGTAATCTTCGGGTTGTCCTTTGATTTCAAACTCGATGGGAGCTGAATCCGTCAAAGAGGAGACGGGATGAAATTCGACCCATTGGGCTTCTTGCATGGTCGTCATGGTGGGTGGCATGGCAAAGAGATCTAGTTCCGACTTGGAACAGGCACACGATTCTTGGTGCATCATTTTTTCTTTATGTTTTTTTCTTCACTTTTAATAATCAAAAATGTCTAAGTCTCGAGAACTTCTTTTTTTCTTCGTCTTTCGAACTTTAGAGGTACGGAGACTTTTGAAAGGGTGTCTTCGTCGTCGCTTTCTACCTTGTCCTTGCTGTGTCCTCAGGGAAGCAGGAATGTCAGACTCGGTACCGTTTAGGGCATTTATAGGACTTTCTCGTCGACCCAAAATCTCTTTACCCGTTTGAAGCAAGGCATTTTTGCCTGCTCTCAAAAAAGCTTCTTTAGGGTTTTGTTTGTCAATGAGAACATTGTAAAGAAAATCTTTGCCGTGAGTCAATGCGGCATCTTTTAAGGTGTGCAATCCTCGTGTCACCATTGGTTTTAAAACAGGGACCACGGAACGAAAGGCTGATTTAAACATATCTCCTAAACCATGTCCTCGTTGTCGAGCGACTCCTCGGTACACAGGATACATCACTTTTTCAGTTGTTGGAGAATCGTTTTTGAAAATGGAGTTTCACTGTGACTTTCCCTTTGGTAAATGGAATATTTTGACCTAGTTCTCCTTTTATAGTAATGTTGACACTGTCGAAATACGACTTACTGACGGGTAAATAATGAGGATGTACAAATTCACGGTGAACGTGATAGGTATTTCCACCTTCCTCGTCAGCGGCGACGGCAGAATCCACTTTGAAAGGAATGACACGTAGTAACGGTACAGAGGTGTGTCCTACCACGTTGTACTCTACCACATCGGAGTACACAAACATCAAGTTGAGGCCTTGGTTCAATTCTACAGGGGATCGAAAATATCTTGCAAACATGATGTTACTGGTTATGGATGGTATTTGCTTTTTGTTCTTGAGCGACTCGGTGTCTCCACCTAAAATCTCAAACAATTCAGGACAAAAGGTAATGCCTATCATTTCATCCTCTGGAAATTTGATCATGAGACGACGAGCCACTGAATAGTACTCAAAGGTAACACTTTTTTTGACGGGTAGTTTATCCAGGGCTTTACCAAACACAGCATTAAACCTGGCAGCAAGTGTAGTCGCTAAATGTTGACCACTAAAATAATAGCCTGCAGGAATGCTGATCACATGAGTGGACAGGGTTGAAGTTGTGGGTCCAACTGATGATTTCTTTGTGTCAATGCCAATGATGCCTCGTTCGATTAAGGCTTTTTGCAATTGCTCGTCTTTCACTTCTACTGTAAAAATGTTTTGATTTTCGACGATGTTTTTGATTTGTGACGGGTGTATTATTTCCACTAAAGCCACTTCCCAATGAGCATCTTGATCCAAATGCATGGCTTGAGGTAATTTAGCTGTGTAACAGCACAACGTGTTCTTAGGAAACACCTTCATGGAACTGTCACTGGGTAACGTTAAGTAAAATTGATTAATAGTGTTGTTCATAATTCCAATGTTGTTCTGTCCGAGGAGTCACTCGAGGTTAAAGGAGTGTCTAAAAGAGGATTGTGATTGGAAGGGTGACTGTCAGGAGAATGACTAACGTTGGACGCAAGGCTCCCAATAGTGTTATTGTTGTTCCCGTTGTAAGAGTATTTCAGGGAAGGATTAGGAAGAAGATACCCGATGCAACTGCTGAGTAAAATAGTCCACAATTGTTTGTCTCCTTGTTGCAAACTCAAATTAGCAATGGCTGCACCGATAACACAATACACCACAAAGATTTGACAGAAAAAAACGATTTGGGTTTTAGGGACACGTTCTCCACACCACACCCACAAGGGTTGCTTTTGTAAATCTTGCAGAGATGACGTGGGTGAAGGAGTAGTCACTGTGGATGCTGAAGCTGTATTGAAGGGCATGATGGTCACTTCTTTTTATAGTCGATGACTTGGGCAGCGTCAATCCAAGAATCAAAACTAGGAGGATATCCTTTCCAACGTACTTTGACTTCTTTGACACGACGTTTTCCTACTTTACGGGTTCTTCGTTCGAGAATGCTTTCAATGTCGTACACGTCGTCTTCTTTTTTGGTGACACGTTGTAACTCAGGCAAGTAAAACGTTCCTTTTAATACTTCTCCGTTCATGTCTTCCAATTTATAGACGGCAGGATGACGGCCACTCACTCGTTCAGTCACACGAAACAATTCGGTGGTCCAATTGGGTAAGTAACCTTTGTCGAAAGTGCGTTTGGTTTTACCAATGCGTACCCAATCTCCCAGGGTTAACACTTCTCTACCTTTCTTGGGGACAGCCCTCGTTCGGGACGTACCAAACAGACGCTCAAAAACAGTCACTTCGTTGTCGGGTGTCACCTCTTGTGGGGCACGTCCAATGCTTCTATGGTAAGATTGATTGTAGGCTTGGACTAAATGCGGTAAGACGTCGATGTACTTGAGAGTGTGTTGATGCGTAAAATATTTCCACATGCGTTCTTTCAAGGTACGTTGAAAACGTTCCACGATACTGGCTTTGGTTTCAGGATTTTCGGTGGTGAAAAAATGAATGTCACGTTTCTTTAATTCTCGTTGGAAAGCTTGGTTTAGAAATTCGGTGCCTTTGTCGGTTTGCCATCGAAGAGGGTGACGACCACTTTGTTTCAACACCAGTTGCAAAGCTCGTACTAACTCTCCGCTCGATTTGGATGTCAATGGTACGACCCAGGCAAATTTAGAAAAGACGTCGATGACACAAAACAAATATTTGTAGCCACGATTGTAGGTGGCTAAATGAGAGACATCAGCTAAATCGGCTTGCCATTGATGATCGATGCCTTCCACTTGAGTGCGACTTCTGTGAAATTTTCGTCGAATGGGTTTGTGTAAAGTGTACGTCGCTTGTTCTTGTAACCATCGTTGTACTGCTGGTAAACGGAGCTTTTTCAGGCGAGTTTTGGCAGCACGATACAATTTCTGAATGCCTCCGTAACCTGCAGGGTGAGCTGGATCGTAGTAAATGCTGGCTAATACTTTCTCCATGGTTTAGGTTAATAAGTGACCCACTCTTCGAGGATATTGCTTTGGGTGGGACGAAATGGGGGTTGTTTGGAAACGGTTTTACGTGTCCGATGTGCCACAGGAGTTGACGTCGAGGGTACTGGTGGTGGTGGTGGTGGCGGAGGTAATGAGATAGCTTTGGTCTTCTTTTCTTTTTTCACCTCTGGTTTCCTTTCTTTCTTTTTCACTTCTGTTGAAGCAGGAGTAGCCATCATCTTTTTAACCCAAGTTTTGAGTTCTTCTCGTTGGGGTGTGGGAGAAGGGGTCAATAAGGAAGCGGCAATCTTACTCGGAATGGGAGTAGCAGTGGGTGTTTGAAAGAGATCATGGGGTTCTTCCTTGGGTACTGGTGGGGTGACGTCTGTTTTAACCACTGTAGAGGGTGAGGGTGACGGGTTATTCATTAGAGCCTTCAAATCGGACAGTGTGGGTAGAGCTGTTTGTTCCACAGCTTTTCGATGAAAGAGTTGTAGTCGTTGCAAAAGTTGACCGTACTTTTGCGATTTTTCGGTTTCGGACAAATCGTGGCGATGCATCAAGGATTGCAATTCGTGTTGTAATTGGGACATCTCGTTCAAATCAGGATTGGGTGGTAAATGGGGGGTACGTTGTTCTTGCCAACGATGGTATTCCATCCATCGTTTGTAAGGAACTAAAGTCAGTTTTCGTCCTTCCATGGGCTTCCAAAGGTTACGTCTGAGATCGTGGTGCTCCATGAGTCCCTTTTATCTTCTGGAAGGATCATACATATTGCTACCCATACCTTGGGGACATCCCTTGGTGCATCCCTGGGGACATCCCTTGTGTCATCCCTTGTAAAAAACCTGGTAATATGCTGGATAGGATACCGGATTTCGCTAATCCTCCCAACACAGGAAGAAGAAAGGGTAAAAATCCTCCTCGTTGCACCAACATTTTTTTCTTTTGACGGACGGGTATTTTCTTTTGGACCATTTGACGAAGAACGTGTCGATGTTTGGCTAAGCATTTTTTCTGGTGTGAAGACAAAGGTATCGTGCCTTTCAAGACATTCAAACAACATTCGCACACGGTATCGATGACATCTTTGGAAGCCGTTTTAATGATTTGCTTTCGCATGGGTGAAGAGGCTTTGGACAGGACAGACAACAAATCTCCGTGTTTGACTAGACGAGGAGGTAGTCCTTTCTTTTTCTTTCCCTTGTGGGATGAAGAAGAATGTTTTGTGTGAGGTGACATCTTTGCTTGTTCGTTCCACAATGCCACTGACGTCCATGACTTGAAACACACCCTCTTTTATCTTTTTTTTTTTTGTTGTGCCATCACTTGATTTATAAGTGGCATCACTTTTTCTGGAAAGAGCTCATGGGGTAGGAAAAATCCTCCGCGTTGCACCAGCATCTTTTTCTTTTGACGTACGGGTATTTTCTTTTGAGTCTTTGGACGACGAACGTGTCGATGTTTGCCTAAACGTCCTTTCCTTTTCTTTCCTTTGTGAAGTGAAGAAGAAGAATGTTTTCTGCGAGGTGACATCTTTACTTGTTCGTTCCACAATATCACTAACGTCAATGACTTGGTACACACTCTCTTTTATCTACTTTTTTGGGAACTAGCGCTTCGTCAAAAAGGTAACAATGTCTTTCACAAAATTACCAAAGTTACCTCCTTTTTGGTGACTCTTCTTTTTCTTTAAAAGACTACGTCTTTGGAGGGAAGGACGTCGATGTTTGGTTTTTAAGCCTTTGGTAGGATGACGAGATTGTCTTTTTCCTTTTCCTTTTTGGACAGCAGAACGACGAGGGTGGCAGTGGTGGTGTGCACGTTTTTGAGGAGGCATTCTTGAGTGTTCAGCAGTGGTACAGAAAAAATACTGATTCACGTCGTGGTCTTCAACTCATATTTTATACTGGAATGCGTCGCCACTGATTATCTTTCCGTCGTATCAACTTCATGGCAGGTAACACACGTCGTGAAGGAGTTCGTAACGGGCTCAATCGGGACAGTTCTTGTTTGGACAAATCTAGTAAACTCTTTAACATGCCAGATCTTTCTTGGACTTTGACTTTCGGGGCAGGTACTTTGTGAGCAGCTGCTACTGCCGCTAATGTGGACGAGGGTGTCCCCGGTGGAGGAGACGTTTTGGGAGACGCAGATTTCCAATGTTTCATCAAATTAGGAAAAACGGGTGTCAAATTGGGTTTGGCTGGCATCACCCGCAACGGAGAAGTGGCAGTCCCTGAGGCTACTGGCAACGTAGTCCCTGCCAAACGTCCTTGTAGATCTTTTCTTACAGGTCGTGGTTGACGAAGATAAGGTTGTGTCCTGGCCGAAGTGCCTTTCTTGCGGGTACCCGCTTTTGTCTGTGGACTTTTCTTTTTCTGTGTTTTGGTCTTAGGGGCTTGTTTGACTTTTTTTGTTTTCTTCTTGGGGTGAACTTTGGGAGTATTGGGATCCCATTTTAAAAGGGAACGAATGATGACACCTCCTAGAGAACCACTACCTCCAGGTTTCAATATGATTTGCTTTTTGGTGTGAGTGTCGATGCGAGGATTGGCCAGTTGCGTCAAGGCTACTTTGTTTCTGTCAAAAAAGCGTTTGGTTTGATGTGGAATGTGAATGATGCCTTGCAGTATTTGACGTGCTGTCACCGTAAACCATCGTAAGACTTCTTTGAGACTGGCTTCTAAGACGTGAGCACGTCTTTGTGGATTTTTTTCGCGACTGATGCCGTACAAGGCACGAATCAATTTGATCGGAAGATGAGACTGAAGGGACGTCATGTTGACGATGTATGAGACAAGGTCAAAGTAACCCAAGGTTTTTATAGATTTTTTTAGTGCTTCATAGTGTTATGTCGACGAGGAGGACGTGTACACAACAGGTCCTCCGTCTTGACACCAGTCGTGAAACAAATCGGTACGAAATCGCAAATAATCAGGGGTAGTGGGTTTTAAATCCACGAGTAAATAGGCGTGTGGCGTTTGAGTGGCATCATCGTACGCATGAGTCAGCCAAGGTGTTCCTAACTGTTTGGCTAAAACTTGCACTTGTGATTTATCTCGAGGACTTTTAAACAAGACCACGTAATGAGCATTGAGACTAATGGTACGATGGGCTTTACTTTGTTGAAATAAATTTTGTGTAATGTAAATGACACTGGCATTACGATGATGCCCTTTACGCGTAAACCACAGTTTAATTTCTTCTTCGTCTTCTCCTAACATGTCGTCAAAAATAACCCAATGAGTTTGACTAGGGTCAGACACGATCCCCTCGTCTTCTTTAGGAATGCCTGCTACAAACACAATGGAATCACCTTGACTTTCTTGCAAGAGGCTGTATGCCGATTGCCACTCTTTGTAACACCACACGATGCGTTGAGGTGGACGATCGATCAAATGATGTTTATGTTCGATCAAACGTTTGACAAATTCGGTTTTGCCTGAACCGCTCGGTCCAGCAATTAACATGTTAAAAGGATGACGAAGATACAAGGCTTTCCAACTAGCAGAATCTAAGTGTTCGTCAATGACTTTGAATGTGGAGGAGGAAGGAGTAGTAGAAAGAGTAGAGTGAGCCATAGTCGTGTAGTGGTATGACAGTATTGACACAAAAACAGACAAGACAAGAGGTTTTTATACTTTTTTCAAGACACGTTTATTTCTATTCATGTTTAAATTTGAACAACACGAAAACATAAAAGCCAAATGGATAAATACAGGGATAAAATACATAGGCAAACGATCAAAGTGGCAAATAAACAGCTCCCTGTACAAAATGGTTTGGGTAACGAAGGTGTCCTAGAGGTAGTATGTAATGTTCTTATAGTCTCCTCTACAGGGGGTACAGTCACATAGGTGTCTTCTCGAAAGGGTCTTTGTGGGGGAATGTCCATGACAGTTCTGTCTTGAACAGAGGGATTGTCTTGGATGACAGATTCTTTCTCTTTTTCTTCTGGTACTGTCACTAACACAGGTTTAAAAGTGACTTTTTTCACTCGACGATGAATTTTAGGAACACAACGCTTGGGCATAATGGGATGCTTCGTTTGTCCAAGCCTCAAAATTCCAACTTTTCCAGTCACGTACATCTGTCCAATGAGGGTGTAAATCACAAGCTACACACACATCTTCGTACACTGCTTCCGTACGTAAAAGTTGACGAATCTTTTCTTCTTGGAAAGGTCGAGACGTATCCAGATGAAAGCGTAAGGCTTTGAACAGAATAAGTCTCTCGTGGACATTTAAAGGAACCACCATACTGTCTTATTTTTTTGATAGGTAGTGTTCGTAAAGTGTCCACAAGGAATCGGCAGGTAAACGAAATCCCAGAAAGCAAGTCACTAAAACACACACGACACGTCGACCCCAATTCATAGGGTATAGTTCTTGTAATAAGTGTTCGTAATCTTTCACCGTGTGAATCTTCTCATTGATATCCTTCCACGGAATCTGTTGGATCACCAATGATAAAGGTTGTGGCATGGCCGTTCTCTTTTATACTTCTTTAGGTCGAAGACTATCAGTGTAGATTCAACCCAGAATTAAACATAGAATTAAATTTACTCCAAAAGCGAAAGTGATTAATATAACGTGTAATTTCGTCCCACTGCCATTCAGGGTAACGGTTAAGAAGGATCAAAGCATCTTCAGAGGTAAACGTAGTAAATTGGTAACAGAGCAAAAAAATACCCTTAATCCAGAGAAATCTAACACGTTGGTTAATTTTTGTCACTTGCCTCTTGTGAATTTCACGACACAAAAGTTCTACAGTTACCCATTGCGATTTTTCTTTAGCAAGACCTTGCCAAACGTCCTTGTAGATCTTCTCTTGCAATTCGTGTGGTAATCCTTGAATATAATGTTTTAGAGAGGGTTTATATACTGGTCTAGGTGTGTTACACGACATGGAACAGTAGTGTCACTTCCAATCACTAGGTCCTACTAAAGGTAGGTATTGACAATTCGGAGACCATCGAGCATGTTCCAAGTAAGCGGAATCTTTCTGTTCCCACTCGTAAATGGATACACCACAACTGAAACACTTGACTTTATCCCCTTCGCCCAAGTAGAAAAATCCGGCTCTGGCTAATTCTTCAGGAGTTGGTCCAGGCAGATATTTTGGCCATTTATCTTTGAAGGTTTGGAATCGACTTTTGAAATGACAATATTCAGGCAAACTCGTCGGGAACGAATATTCGACTCTCCTCACTTCTGTTCGATGTAGGTACGGTGAAATTCCTAGGAGTCCACGATAACGTGTCGCACCGCTTTCGCATCCCTCAGGTTTGACACGCACAGCATCACTTTCCAGGGTAGATATAGGGGTAGTAGTCATAGCAAAGTTCCCACGATATCCAGCTGAATCGCTAATGTCACAGCGCCTGGCATCTCTGCAATCGTACGGTTCACCATCGCACTCTGTAACGCAATTACAGTGCATACCGCAAGGACACTTACAGTTTCCTTCCGGACAACTTCCGTTGCAATGCATGGGTCTTATCCATCCAGTACTTTTCACACTCGGGGAAGGTACATTTGTTTTACAATCCCCAAATTTGAATGATGTCTGTTTAAATGGATTCATCTTCTTGTCGCTGTGCCGTTGTAGTGACAAATGAACTATTGATCGTGGACGATGTCCCTTTTTATATGCTGCTCAATTTCGACGTGACCGTACGGTAGAGTAAAGTGATTGGGAAGTCGTACTCTCTTTTGGTACACGATTTGGTAGACTTTTTCCAAAGGTCGGCTAACAATTTGGTGTGTGGGTAAACGGACAATCTTGTGAGGTTCGTGGGTAGTCACTTGAAACGTTTCATCCTGTCCCGACTGCAAGGCTTCTTGTAGTACGTCAAAGTTCACCACTTGACTGGTGCGATAATTAAGAGTCAATCCTTTCACTTTACATTCGGTGTGCATTTCTCCTTGTGGGTCTCGGTATTCGTAGCCGTAATTTTTAGGACCGCCACTTGCAAAACATAGAATCTTGTCGTCGGGATGTTCATCGGTCCAGGCTCCTAAACGGTCTCCTTCGATGACAGGGTTACACTGGTTCGGTCGGTGAATGTAGATGCAACTGTCCGTGTCAAAATACAACACGCGATCTCCTAACAGTTCTAACACTTCGTACAATTTTAAGCGAGCGTGGGCTGTCACGTAAGCCGCAATGATGACATTTCCAAATTTGTCGGCTTCTACAAAGTCTAGTTCTTCTTCGTAATTGACTAAGATCAAGTCCTCACGAATGACGTCCACGTGTTTCATGACTTTGGTTGGGTCGTGAATCATCTGGAAGTAGCGAGATGTCTCGGACAAATACTCCGTCTTGGGTAAAGACGGACGTTGTGCCATTTTACCCCACAAACAATTGAGCATCACTTTGGCAAACGATCGCCTTCCTTCATTTTTCTCGATGTGGTCTAAAGTGATACCTTCCTGCTCCCTATATTTTTCTTTGAATATCTTTTGGTCTTCGGGAGTGTGACACCAGGAAGGATAGCCACTAGCTTCTTGTTTTAGTTTTAAAAAGGCATCCACGTAGTCTGCAAAAATACCTTTCTGTCTCTCGTCGCCCTTGCGGTATTGTTGTGTTTTGGGAAAGTGGTAAATTTCGTACACTTCTAACAGTTGATATCCCAGGTCCAGAGCTTTAAACAATTCCACGCTCACCCACGTTCCTGTCAAGGCGCGTTCTTCCTGTGTGTGATGACAAGGTTGGTCTTGGTTGCACTTTTCGGCACATGTGCGACACAAAGGAAACATCAGTTTTCCTTGGCAATGGTGAGGTAAAACGGGATGGTACAAGTCTGTGGGTGGTAAGACTTTACACTTGATCAATCCTTCGTACTGTCGAATGTGGTCCAAGTCAATGTGTTCTGTCATCAATTCTGGATGCCCTACGGGAAAGTGACAATATTTGCAGACGTAAGGATACAGCGAACACACGTCCAAGTATTTGATTTCTTCTCCTTTCTCTTCATCCGATTGGTACAGCAAACAAGTAGCATTCGTTCGTCCTCCGTACAAACTATCCCGAGGGTTCAATGGGTCCACCATCTTGTAACTTTCTACGATGCGTTTAAACTCGGGATCGGTTTTCAAACGCTGATCGTACTCGTGTTCCCACATTTCCACCACCTGGTATCCTTGCTGTTCTAACTTCAAACGTCGCTGACACGTGGTCTGGTACAAGTCTTCCATGGTTCGTTGTAAAAACTGATTTTTGGTGTTACGCTGAGGGTAGCATAGGGGACATCCGTGAAATAAGCATCCGTTAAACTCGTACACGATCTGAGGGTTTTCTAAGTCCCAACCATCTACCGAATACGTTCCGATGGTCTTTTCGCCTCCTCCGTTGCGAGCGTGTTGGATCCATTTGTCTTCCTTGTCGCACAAGTAATGGAGCCAGCGTAGGGCTTTGACCGAGTATTGACGTTTGACAAAATTTGTCGTTTGAGGACTGATGACCGCTAGAGTATTTTCAGGCATAAAGCGTTTTCGGTACACTAAAGAACACGCTTTGGCGATGGTACAAGCTTCTTTCAAAGGATCGATCCCTCCGTATTCCATGAACAATTCTCGAAATTTTCCACAGCAACGTCGTAAAATGTCCACGTCAGATCGACAATACTTTAACATTTCTTCTTGAAAATCAAAGGGGTCCGAGGCGTGAGTCTGGTACCAAGCATAGAAAGCTTCTCGTTGTTCGGTGCGCATGTTGTCGGGGTCGTAGTCGTCAGCCTCAGGCAAATGGGGTAGAACGGTATGTTGATTGGCTTCGGTATTAAAAAAGTGTGGAAAATAACCTTTAGCCAATTCTGTCATTCCAAACGTTTTAGGCATACGACTCAAAGGCATGGCCAAGTAACACATTGAATCTTTAAACTGTACTTGTCCTACTTGCATAGAAATAATTTTGACTCCGTTTAAAGTCACTTGAGGCCGTTCGGTACTTTGTTCCGCATAGTATCTGAGCAGAAATTGCCCATCGTATCCCGAGAAATTGTGAGCCATGACCGTGGCATGGCGATGACAATTGCCGTAACGTTCGATGTCTTCTGGACTCCACGTTTCGTCGATGGGGTTAAGGATCCATTGGGCAAAATCGGCTAGCGTGTTTGACCCTCGAAAGATTTTTTCACGTCCTCCAGGAATCTTGCTGCAGTGTGGGCAATGACTAAAGATGGGCTCTTGGATACAATGCTCGCACGCACGGTGAGCTACGCAGAAATTAGGAATGTGAATACCAGTTTCTTGCATGCATTCGAAATCAAAAAAGATAAAATTCCCTTTCTTCTGGGTATCATCTGATCGGGGTTGATATTTTTGAATGAAGCATTCGTGTTCCAAATCCACGATTTGGTGACAAATGTGACATCGTTTCTTCCCTCGACAAACGTGTAACTTGGCACTATTGGTACGTATGCCTTGTCCACAAGTAGGGCACAATCTCAGGAGTTGACAAGCACTTTTCTGCTGTGAACCTTGCATCTTCAAATGTTGTTGGTAACAGGTAGGACTGACAAAAGTACGCTGACACACAGGGCAATGCACTCTTTCTTGTCCTTGGTCCAGACAAGCTTGTGAGGCCAAACATCCCTCACATTTTGATCCACAATGCTTGTGTTGTTCTCGATTGTTATAACCATAGTCACATTTTTCACAGTAGTAACCGTATTTCAGAAATCCAGTGATACTGGTAATGGTATCAAAATGACCATCGTGATGATAGACGTGAATGTATTTTCCGTCTTTGAAATCGTGGCCTCGAAACAAAAGTGGACCACGCACTTCTTGAGGGTGTACTTTCAAGGTGTAACGTGGAGCCAAGACGTCTTGCAATTGTTGCATTTCTGGAATGCCACAAGGGGTGTCTTTGGATATCCCTGCTTGCTGTAACAGGAGTTCTGCTTCACTTCTTTGTTTGGCTCGGTCCGATTGTTGAATAGTTTTCCAGGCTCTTTTCCATTCTGCTGTATCGTTCTTGTTGGTATACATTTGTCCCACGACGATGGCACGGGCTAAACACATCTGGTCTTGAGGATTGTTAATTTGGACCAGGCTTCGCTTCATGTTGCGAAGGCTGTCGACCAATAATACTTTTTTGCGTCCTGTCCCCTGGGGAAGAGACACGTGGGTCATGAACAGTGTGGCTTTTCCGTCGGCGATGTGAAACTTGTCATTGGACTGTTGCACATGTTGAATTTTGTCAATGACTTTGGAAGGTGTTAATTGTGATGGGTTAGTAAACTCGATCCAAACGGGAGACTTTAAATTATCGTGATGAATAGAAAGTCTCAAGCGATCGTCTTCTTTAGCTTGACATTGCTGTTTCAATGCAGTTAACACAGAATCCCACACCTCGGTAATGAACCCTTCTGTATTCTCCAAAGGTACATTGGTCTTGAAATCTTTAAACTTTACGGCATACGTGTAAGCTGATGTTTTAAATTTTCGAGAGGAACGCTTTTCTGTCTCTCGAATGTGATAGTAATTTTCAGGGTTTACTAAGGGTGGTGCACTTTGCTTGGAAGTCGATTGTCTGGGTGTAGATTCGGGCTCACTCATGTCATCTTCAAAATCACTGGCATGAATTTGAGCCAAGACTTCAGCTACTGTGCTAGGCGATACATTACGTTTCTGTCTCTTACTGTCTTTTCCTTTCTCCACAACATGATGTGGTCTTTTCATCTTGTCTGCAAAAAGTCAAATGACTACCTTTTAAAGACCATAACCCCTATATATTCATGTTCGATCCGTGCATATATAAAGGGTTAGTGTCTAACCTTTCAGTATTCATTTCACTCTCACATTGACCAGAACGATGAAAGAACCTACAGAAGTGGAACTTCTCATTAGAGCTTTACGTGGGGTCATACGAAAGTTTTCGTCAGACCAGCCGACGGCCTACTTTCCCTCCTATCGAGATAAAAGTCAAGATACTTGCTATATCTGTAAGAAGAAAGGACATTGGGCTACAGAATGTTCAGATCGTGACAAAAATAAAAAAGGTACCAATAGAGACAAAAGTCAAGATACCTGTTATTATTGTAAAGAGAAAGGACATTGGTCTCCAAACTGCCCTAAGAAACAACAGGAGCAGGAGGAGGAGGAGGAGGAGAAGGAGGAGGAGGAAAGAAATTCTGAACAGGAGGAAGAGGAGGAAGAGGTACCCTCCCCCAAGGAAGAACCCCGACACGTTCACAAAGACAAGAAAAGAAGACGAAAAGAAACTGACGAAGAAAAAGAAAAAGCTGTGACAGTAAAGAAAATGAAAAAACAGAAAGAGTGAAACAGAAGAAAACCTATGAACTTTTTTAAAGTGGTCTTGTGTTATGTTGTGATATTGAATTGTAACGTTTGTACTAGAATACACCAGAGAGAAAAAACGTAAGTGTCTCTTGGTTTTGATTTGATAGTATAATTACCTACACTCACACATTCCTTCACTCACACGTACATCATGGGTTTTTTAAAAAATATAATAAAAAGGACTTTTGAGTTTTCATTGAAATAGGCAATTGACATAGTATTTCTTTTCGAAATAATTGGAGTGGTCCTGAAAAGGACCGTTGGTGTTTTGTGTGTTTAAAACAAAACAAACTCAGAAACGGGACGAAATCCTCTTGAGCTGTCTTAAGCCTTTGCCACGGCCAAGGCCTACTTCGGGACTGGTGGTTCCTGTCAATGATTTGGTAGAAATCACTAACGGTGGTAAGGTAGACGTAGTCACAGAGAGATCGGGTTGTTTCGCTCGAGAAGGTCTTTTTCTCTTCGGTCGTGATAAAGAAGTCTGATACATTTGTTTCAGACTCCTTAACTCAGCTAAAATATCTAAAAGTACCGTCGTGACCGTTTGATTTTCACTATTTTCTTTCTGTCCTTGGTCTTCATTCTTCTCCGTTGCTGCTGCTGCTACTGTTTCTTCCTGGTGTTTTCTTCTTGCTTCTTCTTCTTCCTGCTGTTGCATAAGAAAAGCTTGTTCTTCTACTTTCTGTTGTTGTAAAAATCGCTCCAATGCTTCTTTTTGTCTCTGCTTAAAATCATCGACGTGTCCATAAGAAGATACAGAAGGCAACGAAGGTTCCGGAATAAATTCTTGCGATGTTAAAAAATCCACAATATCCCAGTTAAAATCAACTTCTTCTGGATGTAGATTTGTCATGACTTTAGTAGTCACTGTTGGTCCATGACTTGCTGTCTCTACTCCTGTCTCACTCCAATTCATTGTCTTCTTACTGTCCGCCATGATTGACAACTCTCTTGAATCGATGGACTGCGCACAGGCGCTAGTACCTCTATATAGAAAAGGTGACGTCACAGACTGCTCTCTTCCGATTGGATGGCTGTGACTGACTTTTGTAACGCACGTTTGGATTGGTGGATACACTCAATCCGTTTCAATCCGCTCTTCCCCTATAAATAAACGCAGTACACGGCATTCGCTTCACCTGTTCTCATCAGAAGATGTGGACTAATGTTGAATCGTCAACCCTTGTGTCAAGTATGCTGTTTAGGACTGACATACCCATGTATGTCAGATCATCATGGAGTGTCATTCATAGGACGGAGACAGCCTATTGGAAGAGAAGAGTCTATGTGGAAAGACAAGGTTGCTTGAAGAGAGTTCTCTTCTATGGACCCACAGTAAGGAGAAGTTTAAGGAAGAGAAGAAGATCTGTGAGATGTCCTCTGTGTTAACAAGACAACGTTAACATTACACATAACGGCCCTTTTCAGGGCCACTCATAGGTCTCGAAAAGATAGTAGCTTTCATTGCCACCCTTTTTTTCCCTTGTTATATTTCCTTTGTTATATTTCCCTTGACGCTATATAGTCCCACTATGTTAAATTTCCCTTGACGCTATATAGTCCCACTATGTTAAATTTCCCTTGACGCTATATAGTCCCACTATGTTAAATTTCCCTTGACGCTATACAGACCCACTATGTTAAATTTCCCTTGACGCTATAGTGCCCCAAGCTGTTTTGACGCTATAGTGTCCCAAGCTGTTTTTGACTGGATTTTCCCTTGACGCTATAAATCTTGACGCCATAGTGTCCCAAGCTGTTTTTGACTGGATTTTCCCTTGACGCTATAGTGTCCCCTATTACTACTTGCGCAGCCAATAAACCAAGTATTAACCAAATCCAAGCGGGGTAAAGGGTTTCAACAGCTTTTATCTAAGCCCAACTGATCCTTAACATGAAAAACAAAAAGTCCGTTTTTCATCAAAAGTCATGCTGAAAAAAATGGTGGGAACCGGTTTTAAAGTATGGTGACGTACTATCCAATGGTGCGCAGCCAATAAACCAAGTATTAACCAAATCCAAGCGGGGTAAAGGGTTTCAACAGCTTTTATCTAAGCCCAACTTATCCATAACATGAAAAACAAAAAAGTCCGTTTTTCATCAAAAGTCATGCTGAAAAAAATGGTGGGAACCGGTTTTAAAGTATGGTGACGTACTATCCATAGGTGCGCAGCCAATAAACCAAGTATTAACCAAATCCAAGCGGGGTAAAGGGTTTCAACAGCTTTTATCTAAGCCCAACTGATCCATAACATGAAAAACAAAAAAGTCCGTTTTTCATCAAAAGTCATGCTGAAAAAAATGGTGGGAACCGGTTTTAAAGTATGGTGACGTACTATCCAATGGTGCGCAGCCAATAAACCAAGTATTAACCAAATCCAAGCGGGGTAAAGGGTTTCAACAGCTTTTATCTAAGCCCAACTGATCCATAACATGAAAAACAAAAAAGTCCGTTTTTCATCAAAAGTCAGGCTGAAAAAAATGGTGGGAACCGGTTTTAAAGTATGGTGACGTACTATACAATGGTGCGCAGCCAATAAACCAAGTATTAACCAAATCCAAGCGGGGTAAAGGGTTTCAACAGCTTTTATCTAAGCCCAACTGATCCATAACATGAAAAACAAAAAAGTCCGTTTTTCATCAAAAGTCATGCTGAAAAAAAATGGTGGGAACCGGTTTTAAAGTATGGTGACGTACTATCCAATGGTGCACAGCCAATAAACCAAGTATTAACCAAATCCAAGCGGGGTAAAGGGTTTCAACAGCTTTTATCTAAGCCCAACTGATCCATAACATGAAAAACAAAAAAGTCCGTTTTTCATCAAAAGTCATGCTGAAAAAAATGGTGGGAACCGGTTTTAAAGTATGGTGACGTACTATCCAATGGTGCGCAGCCAATAAACCAAGTATTAACCAAATCCAAGCGGGGTAAAGGGCTTCAACAGCTTTTATCTAAGCCCAACTGATCCATAACATGAAAAACAAAAAAGTCCGTTTTTCATCAAAAGTCATGCTGAAAAAAATGGTGGGAACCGGTTTTAAAGTATGGTGACGTACTATCCAATGGTGCGCAGCCAATAAACCAAGTATTAACCAAATCCAAGCGGGGTAAAGGGTTTCAACAGCTTTTATCTAAGCCCAACTGATCCATAACATGAAAAACAAAAAAGTCCGTTTTTCATCAACAGTCAAGGTGAAAAAAATGGTGGGAACCGGTTTTAAAGTATGGTGACGTACTATCCAATGGTGCGCAGCCAATAAAGCAAGTATTAACCAAATCCAAGCGGGGTAAAGGGTTTCAACAGCTTTTATCTAATCCCAACTGATCCATAACATGAAAAACAAAAAAGTCCGTTTTTCATCAAAAGTCATGCTGAAAAAAATGGTGGGAACCGGTTTTAAAGTATGGTGACGTACTATCCAATGGTGCGCAGCCAATAATCCAAGTATTAACCAAATCCAAGCGGGGTAAAGGGTTTCAACAGCTTTTATCTAAGCCCAACTGATCCATAACATGAAAAACAAAAAAGTCCGTTTTTCATCAACAGTCAAGGTGAAAAAAATGGTGGGAACCGGTTTTAAAGTATGGTGACGTACTATCCAATGGTGCGCAGCCAATAAAGCAAGTATTAACCAAATCCAAGCGGGGTAAAGGGTTTCAACAGCTTTTATCTAAGCCCAACTGATCCATAACATGAAAAACAAAAAAGTCCGTTTTTCATCAAAAGTCATGCTGAAAAAAATGGTGGGAACCGGTTTTAAAGTATGGTGACGTACTATCCAATGGTGCGCAGCCAATAAACCAAGTATTAACCAAATCCAAGCGGGGTAAAGGGTTTCAACAGCTTTTATCTAAGCCCAACTGATCCATAACATAAAAAACAAAAAAGTCCGTTTTTCATCAAAAGTCATGCTGAAAAAAATGGTGGGAACCGGTTTTAAAGTATGGTGACGTACTATCCAATGGTGCGCAGCCAATAAACCAAGTATTAACCAAATCCAAGCGGGGTAAAGGGTTTCAACAGCTTTTATCTAAGCCCAACTGATCCATAACATGAAAAACAAAAAAGTCCGTTTTTCATCAAAAGTCATGCTGAAAAAAATGGTGGGAACCGGTTTTAAAGTATTGTGACGTACTATCCAATGGTGCGCAGCCAATAAACCAAGTATTAACCAAATCCAAGCGGGGTAAAGGGTTTCAACAGCTTTTATCTAAGCCCAACTGATCCATAACATGAAAAACAAAAAAGTCCGTTTTTCATCAAAAGTCATGCTGAAAAAAATGGTGGGAACCGGTTTTAAAGTATGGTGACGTACTATCCAATGGTGCGCAGCCAATAAACCAAGTATTAACCAAATCCAAGCGGGGTAAAGGGTTTCAACAGCTTTTATCTAAGCCCAACTGATCCATAACATGAAAAACAAAAAAGTCCGTTTTTCATCAAAAGTCATGCTGAAAAAAATGGTGGGAACCGGTTTTAAAGTATGGTGACGTACTATCCAATGGTGCGCAGCCAATAAACCAAGTATTAACCAAATCCAAGCGGGGTAAAGGGTTTCAACAGCTTTTATCTAAGCCCAACTGATCCATAACATGAAAAACAAAAAAGTCCGTTTTTCATCAAAAGTCATGCTAAAAAAAATGGTGGGAACCGGTTTTAAAGTATGGTGACGTACTATCCAATGGTGCGCAGCCAATAAACCAAGTATTAACCAAATCCAAGCGGGGTAAAGGGTTTCAACAGCTTTTATCTAAGCCCAACTGATCCATAACATGAAAAACTAAAAAGTCCGTTTTTCATCAAAAGTCATGCTGAAAAAAATGGTGGGAACCGGTTTTAAAGTATGGTGACGTACTATCCAATGGTGCGCAGCCAATAAACCAAGTATTAACCAAATCCAAGCGGGGTAAAGGGTTTCAACAGCTTTTATCTAAGCCCAACTGATCCATAACATGAAAAACAAAAAAGTCCGTTTTTCATCAAAAGTCATGCTGAAAAAAATGGTGGGAACCGGTTTTAAAGTATGGTGACGTACTATCCAATGGTGCGCAGCCAATAAACCAAGTATTAACCAAATCCAAGCGGGGTAAAGGGTTTCAACAGCTTTTATCTAAGCCCAACTGATCCATAACATGAAAAACAAAAAAGTCCGTTTTTCATCAAAAGTCATGCTGAAAAAAATGGTGGGAACCGGTTTTAAAGTATGGTGACGTACTATCCAATGGTGCGCAGCCAATAAACCAAGTATTAACCAAATCCAAGCGGGGTAAAGGGTTTCAACAGCTTTTATCTAAGCACAACTGATCCATAACATGAAAAACAAAAAAGTCCGTTTTTCATCAAAAGTCATGCTGAAAAAAATGGTGGGAACCGGTTTTAAAGTATGGTGACGTACTATCCAATGGTGCGCAGCCAATAAACCAAGTATTAACCAAATCCAAGCGGGGTAAAGGGTTTCAACAGCTTTTATCTAAGCCCAACTGATCCATAACATGAAAAACAAAAAAGTCCGTTTTTCATCAAAAGTCATGCTGAAAAAAATGGTAGGAACCGGTTTTAAAGTATGGTGACGTACTATCCAATGGTGCGCAGCCAATAAACCAAGTATTAACCAAATCCAAGCGGGGTAAAGGGTTTCAACAGCTTTTAACTAAGCCCAACTGATCCATAACATGAAAAACAAAAAAGTCCGTTTTTCATCAAAAGTCATGCTGAAAAAAATGGTGGGAACCGGTTTTAAAGTATGGTGACGTACTATCCAATGGTGCGCAGCCAATAAACCAAGTATTAACCAAATCCAAGCGGGGTAAAGGGTTTCAACAGCTTTTATCTAAGCCCAACTGATCCATAACATGAAAAACAAAAAAGTCCGTTTTTCATCAAAAGTCATGGTGAAAAAAATGGTGGGAACCGGTTTTAAAGTATGGTGACGTACTATCCAATGGTGCGCAGCCAATAAACCAAGTATTAACCAAATCCAAGCGGGTAAAGGGTTTCAACAGCTTTTATCTAAGCCCAACTGATCCATAACATGAAAAACAAAAAAGTCCGTTTTTCATCAAAAGTCATGCTGAAAAAAATGGTGGGAACCGGTTTTAAAGTATGGTGACGTACTATCCAATGGTGCGCAGCCAATAAACCAAGTATTAACCAAATCCAAGCGGGGTAAAGGGTTTCAACAGCTTTTATCTAAGCCCAACTGATCCATAACATGAAAAACAAAAAAGTCCGTTTTTCATCAAAAGTCATGCTGAAAAAAATGGTGGGAACCGGTTTTAAAGTATGGTGACGTACTATCCAATGGTGCGCAGCCAATAAACCAAGTATTAACCAAATCCAAGCGGGGTAAAGGGTTTCAACAGCTTTTATCTAAGCCCAACTGATCCATAACATGAAAAACAAAAAAGTCCATTTTTCATCAAAAGTCATGCTGAAAAAAATGGTGAGAACCGGTTTTAAAGTATGGTGACGTACTATCCAATGGTGCGCAGCCAATAAACCAAGTATTAACCAAATCCAAGCGGGGTAAAGGGTTTCAACAGCTTTTATCTAAGCCCAACTGATCCATAACATGAAAAACAAAAAAGTCCGTTTTTCATCAAAAGTCATGGTGAAAAAAAGGGTGGGAACCGGTTTTAAAGTATGGTGACGTACTATCCAATGGTGCGCAGCCAATAAACCAAGTATTAACCAAATCCAAGCGGGGTAAAGGGTTTCAACAGCTTTTATCTAAGCCCAACTGATCCATAACATGAAAAACAAAAAAGTCCGTTTTTCATCAAAAGTCATGCTGAAAAAAATGGTGGGAACCGGTTTTAAAGTATGGTGACGTACTATCCAATGGTGCGCAGCCAATAAACCAAGTATTAACCAAATCCAAGCGGGGTAAAGGGTTTCAACAGCTTTTATCTAAGCCCAACTGATCCATAACATGAAAAACAAAAAAGTCCGTTTTTCATCAAAAGTCATGCTGAAAAAAATGGTGGGAACCGGTTTTAAAGTATGGTGACGTACTATCCAATGGTGCGCAGCCAATAAACCAAGTATTAACCAAATCCAAGCGGGGTAAAGGGTTTCAACAGCTTTTATCTAAGCCCAACTGATCCATAACATGAAAAACAAAAAAGTCCGTTTTTCATCAAAAGTCATGCTGAAAAAAATGGTGGGAACCGGTTTTAAAGTATGGTGACGTACTATCCAATGGTGCGCAGCCAATAAACCAAGTATTAACCAAATCCAAGCGGGGTAAAGGGTTTCAACAGCTTTTATCTAAGCCCAACTGATCCATAACATGAAAAACAAAAAAGTCCGTTTTTCATCAAAAGTCATGCTGAAAAAAATGGTGGGAACCGGTTTTAAAGTATTGTGACGTACTATCCAATGGTGCGCAGCCAATAAACCAAGTATTAACCAAATCCAAGCGGGGTAAAGGGTTTCAACAGCTTTTATCTAAGCCCAACTGATCCATAACATGAAAAACAAAAAAGTCCGTTTTTCATCAAAAGTCATGCTGAAAAAAATGGTGGGAACCGGTTTTAAAGTATGGTGACGTACTATCCAATGGTGCGCAGCCAATAAACCAAGTATTAACCAAATCCAAGCGGGGTAAAGGGTTTCAACAGCTTTTATCTAAGCCCAACTGATCCATAACATGAAAAACAAAAAAGTCCGTTTTTCATCAAAAGTCATGCTGAAAAAAATGGTGGGAACCGGTTTTAAAGTATGGTGACGTACTATCTAATGGTGCGCAGCCAATAAACCAAGTATTAACCAAATCCAAGCGGGGTAAAGGGTTTCAACAGCTTTTATCTAAGCCCAACTGTTCCATAACATGAAAAACAAAAAAGTCCGTTTTTCATCAAAAGTCATGCTGAAAAAAATGGTGGGAACCGGTTTTAAAGTATGGTGACGTACTATCCAATGGTGCGCAGCCAATAAACCAAGTATTAACCAAATCCAAGCGGGGTAAAGGGTTTCAACAGCTTTTATCTAAGCCCAACTGATCCATAACATGAAAAACAAAAAAGTCCGCTTTTCATCAAAAGTCATGCTGAAAAAAATGGTGGGAACCGGTTTTAAAGTATGGTGACGTACTATCCAATGGTGCGCAGCCAATAAACCAAGTATTAACCAAATCCAAGCGGGGTAAAGGGTTTCAACAGCTTTTATCTAAGCCCAACTGATCCATAACATGAAAAACAAAAAAGTCCGTTTTTCATCAAAAGTCATGCTGAAAAAAATGGTGGGAACCGGTTTTAAAGTATGGTGACGTACTATCCAATGGTGCGCAGCCAATAAACCAAGTATTAACCAAATCCAAGCGGGGTAAAGGGTTTCAACAGCTTTTATCTAAGCCCAACTGATCCATAACATGAAAAACAAAAAAGTCCGTTTTTCATCAAAAGTCATGCTGAAAAAAATGGTGGGAACCGGTTTTAAAGTATGGTGACGTACTATCCAATGGTGCGCAGCCAAAAAACCAAGTATTAACCAAATCCAAGCGGGGTAAAGGGTTTCAACAGCTTTTATCTAAGCCCAACTGATCCATAACATGAAAAACAAAAAAGTCCGTTTTTCATCAAAAGTCATGCTGAAAAAAATGGTGGGAACCGGTTTTAAAGTATGGTGACGTACTATCCAATGGTGCGCAGCCAATAAACCAAGTATTAACCAAATCCAAGCGGGGTAAAGGGTTTCAACAGCTTTTATCTAAGCCCAACTGATCCATAACATGAAAAACAAAAAAGTCCGTTTTTCATCAAAAGTCATGCTGAAAAAAATGGTGGGAACCGGTTTTAAAGTATGGTGACGTACTATCCAATGGTGCGCAGCCAATAAACCAAGTATTAACCAAATCCAAGCGGGGTAAAGGGTTTCAACAGCTTTTATCTAAGCCCAACTGATCCATAACATGAAAAACAAAAAAGTCCGTTTTTCATCAAAAGTCATGCTGAAAAAAATGGTGGGAACCGGTTTTAAAGTATGGTGACGTACTATCCAATGGTGCGCAGCCAATAAACCAAGTATTAACCAAATCCAAGCGGGGTAAAGGGTTTCAACAGCTTTTATCTAAGCCCAACTGATCCATAACATGAAAAACAAAAAAGTCCGTTTTTCATCAAAAGTCATGCTGAAAAAAATGGTGGGAACCGGTTTTAAAGTATGGTGACGTACTATCCAATGGTGCGCAGCCAATAAACCAAGTATTAACCAAATCCAAGCGGGGTAAAGGGTTTCAACAGCTTTTATCTAAGCCCAACTGATCCATAACATGAAAAACAAAAAAGTCCGTTTTTCATCAAAAGTCATGCTGAAAAAAATGGTGGGAACCGGTTTTAAAGTATGGTGACGTACTATCCAATGGTGCGCAGCCAATAAACCAAGTATTAACCAAATCCAAGCGGGGTAAAGGGTTTCAACAGCTTTTATCTAAGCCCAACTGATCCATAACATGAAAAACAAAAAAGTCCGTTTTTCATCAAAAGTCATGCTGAAAAAAATGGTGGGAACCGGTTTTAAAGTATGGTGACGTACTATCCAATGGTGCGCAGCCAATAAACCAAGTATTAACCAAATCCAAGCGGGGTAAAGGGTTTCAACAGCTTTTATCTAAGCCCAACTGATCCATAACATGAAAAACAAAAAAGTCCGTTTTTCATCAAAAGTCATGCTGAAAAAAATGGTGGGAACCGGTTTTAAAGTATGGTGACGTACTATCCAATGGTGCGCAGCCAATAAACCAAGTATTAACCAAATCCAAGCGGGGTAAAGGGTTTCAACAGCTTTTATCTAAGCCCAACTGATCCATAACATGAAAAACAAAAAAGTCCGTTTTTCATCAAAAGTCATGCTGAAAAAAATGGTGGGAACCGGTTTTAAAGTATGGTGACGTACTATCCAATGGTGCGCAGCCAATAAACCAAGTATTAACCAAATCCAAGCGGGGTAAAGGGTTTCAACAGCTTTTATCTAAGCCCAACTGATCCATAACATGAAAAACAAAAAAGTCCGTTTTTCATCAAAAGTCATGCTGAAAAAAATGGTGGGAACCGGTTTTAAAGTATGGTGACGTACTATCCAATGGTGCGCAGCCAATAAACCAAGTATTAACCAAATCCAAGCGGGGTAAAGGGTTTCAACAGCTTTTATCTAAGCCCAACTGATCCATAACATGAAAAACAAAAAAGTCCGTTTTTCATCAAAAGTCATGCTGAAAAAAATGGTGGGAACCGGTTTTAAAGTATGGTGACGTACTATCCAATGGTGCGCAGCCAATAAACCAAGTATTAACCAAATCCAAGCGGGGTAAAGGGTTTCAACAGCTTTTATCTAAGCCCAACTGATCCATAACATGAAAAACAAAAAAGTCCGTTTTTCATCAAAAGTCATGCTGAAAAAAATGGTGGGAACCGGTTTTAAAGTATGGTGACGTACTATCCAATGGTGCGCAGCCAATAAACCAAGTATTAACCAAATCCAAGCGGGGTAAAGGGTTTCAACAGCTTTTATCTAAGCCCAACTGATCCATAACATGAAAAACAAAAAAGTCCGTTTTTCATCAAAAGTCATGCTGAAAAAAATGGTGGGAACCGGTTTTAAAGTATGGTGACGTACTATCCAATGGTGCGCAGCCAATAAACCAAGTATTAACCAAATCCAAGCGGGGTAAAGGGTTTCAACAGCTTTTATCTAAGCCCAACTGATCCATAACATGAAAAACAAAAAAGTCCGTTTTTCATCAAAAGTCATGCTGAAAAAAATGGTGGGAACCGGTTTTAAAGTATGGTGACGTACTATCCAATGGTGCGCAGCCAATAAACCAAGTATTAACCAAATCCAAGCGGGGTAAAGGGTTTCAACAGCTTTTATCTAAGCCCAACTGATCCATAACATGAAAAACAAAAAAGTCCGTTTTTCATCAAAAGTCATGCTGAAAAAAATGGTGGGAACCGGTTTTAAAGTATGGTGACGTACTATCCAATGGTGCAGCAGCCAATAAACCAAGTATTAACCAAATCCAAGCGGGGTAAAGGGTTTCAACAGCTTTTATCTAAGCCCAACTGATCCATAACATGAAAAACAAAAAAGTCCGTTTTTCATCAAAAGTCATGCTGAAAAAAATGGTGGGAACCGGTTTTAAAGTATGGTGACGTACTATCCAATGGTGCGCAGCCAATAAACCAAGTATTAACCAAATCCAAGCGGGGTAAAGGGTTTCAACAGCTTTTATCTAAGCCCAACTGATCCATAACATGAAAAACAAAAAAGTCCGTTTTTCATCAAAAGTCATGCTGAAAAAAATGGTGGGAACCGGTTTTAAAGTATGGTGACGTACTATCCAATGGTGCGCAGCCAATAAACCAAGTATTAACCAAATCCAAGCGGGGTAAAGGGTTTCAACAGCTTTTATCTAAGCCCAACTGATCCATAACATGAAAAACAAAAAAGTCCGTTTTTCATCAAAAGTCATGCTGAAAAAAATGGTGGGAACCGGTTTTAAAGTATGGTGACGTACTATCCAATGGTGCGCAGCCAATAAACCAAGTATTAACCAAATCCAAGCGGGGTAAAGGGTTTCAACAGCTTTTATCTAAGCCCAACTGATCCATAACATGAAAAACAAAAAAGTCCGTTTTTCATCAAAAGTCATGCTGAAAAAAATGGTGGGAACCGGTTTTAAAGTATGGTGACGTACTATCCAATGGTGCGCAGCCAATAAACCAAGTATTAACCAAATCCAAGCGGGGTAAAGGGTTTCAACAGCTTTTATCTAAGCCCAACTGATCCATAACATGAAAAACAAAAAAGTCCGTTTTTCATCAAAAGTCATGCTGAAAAAAATGGTGGGAACCGGTTTTAAAGTATGGTGACGTACTATCCAATGGTGCGCAGCCAATAAACCAAGTATTAACCAAATCCAAGCGGGGTAAAGGGTTTCAACAGCTTTTATCTAAGCCCAACTGATCCATAACATGAAAAACAAAAAAGTCCGTTTTTCATCAAAAGTCATGCTGAAAAAAATGGTGGGAACCGGTTTTAAAGTATGGTGACGTACTATCCAATGGTGCGCAGCCAATAAACCAAGTATTAACCAAATCCAAGCGGGGTAAAGGGTTTCAACAGCTTTTATCTAAGCCCAACTGATCCATAACATGAAAAACAAAAAAGTCCGTTTTTCATCAAAAGTCATGCTGAAAAAAATGGTGGGAACCGGTTTTAAAGTATGGTGACGTACTATCCAATGGTGCGCAGCCAATAAACCAAGTATTAACCAAATCCAAGCGGGGTAAAGGGTTTCAACAGCTTTTATCTAAGCCCAACTGATCCATAACATGAAAAACAAAAAAGTCCGTTTTTCATCAAAAGTCATGCTGAAAAAAATGGTGGGAACCGGTTTTAAAGTATGGTGACGTACTATCCAATGGTGCGCAGCCAATAAACCAAGTATTAACCAAATCCAAGCGGGGTAAAGGGTTTCAACAGCTTTTATCTAAGCCCAACTGATCCATAACATGAAAAACAAAAAAGTCCGTTTTTCATCAAAAGTCATGCTGAAAAAAATGGTGGGAACCGGTTTTAAAGTATGGTGACGTACTATCCAATGGTGCGCAGCCAATAAACCAAGTATTAACCAAATCCAAGCGGGGTAAAGGGTTTCAACAGCTTTTATCTAAGCCCAACTGATCCATAACATGAAAAACAAAAAAGTCCGTTTTTCATCAAAAGTCATGCTGAAAAAAATGGTGGGAACCGGTTTTAAAGTATGGTGACGTACTATCCAATGGTGCGCAGCCAATAAACCAAGTATTAACCAAATCCAAGCGGGGTAAAGGGTTTCAACAGCTTTTATCTAAGCCCAACTGATCCATAACATGAAAAACAAAAAAGTCCGTTTTTCATCAAAAGTCATGCTGAAAAAAATGGTGGGAACCGGTTTTAAAGTATGGTGACGTACTATCCAATGGTGCGCAGCCAATAAACCAAGTATTAACCAAATCCAAGCGGGGTAAAGGGTTTCAACAGCTTTTATCTAAGCCCAACTGATCCATAACATGAAAAACAAAAAAGTCCGTTTTTCATCAAAAGTCATGCTGAAAAAAATGGTGGGAACCGGTTTTAAAGTATGGTGACGTACTATCCAATGGTGCGCAGCCAATAAACCAAGTATTAACCAAATCCAAGCGGGGTAAAGGGTTTCAACAGCTTTTATCTAAGCCCAACTGATCCATAACATGAAAAACAAAAAAGTCCGTTTTTCATCAAAAGTCATGCTGAAAAAAATGGTGGGAACCGGTTTTAAAGTATGGTGACGTACTATCCAATGGTGCGCAGCCAATAAACCAAGTATTAACCAAATCCAAGCGGGGTAAAGGGTTTCAACAGCTTTTATCTAAGCCCAACTGATCCATAACATGAAAAACAAAAAAGTCCGTTTTTCATCAAAAGTCATGCTGAAAAAAATGGTGGGAACCGGTTTTAAAGTATGGTGACGTACTATCCAATGGTGCGCAGCCAATAAACCAAGTATTAACCAAATCCAAGCGGGGTAAAGGGTTTCAACAGCTTTTATCTAAGCCCAACTGATCCATAACATGAAAAACAAAAAAGTCCGTTTTTCATCAAAAGTCATGCTGAAAAAAATGGTGGGAACCGGTTTTAAAGTATGGTGACGTACTATCCAATGGTGCGCAGCCAATAAACCAAGTATTAACCAAATCCAAGCGGGGTAAAGGGTTTCAACAGCTTTTATCTAAGCCCAACTGATCCATAACATGAAAAACAAAAAAGTCCGTTTTTCATCAAAAGTCATGCTGAAAAAAATGGTGGGAACCGGTTTTAAAGTATGGTGACGTACTATCCAATGGTGCGCAGCCAATAAACCAAGTATTAACCAAATCCAAGCGGGGTAAAGGGTTTCAACAGCTTTTATCTAAGCCCAACTGATCCATAACATGAAAAACAAAAAAGTCCGTTTTTCATCAAAAGTCATGCTGAAAAAAATGGTGGGAACCGGTTTTAAAGTATGGTGACGTACTATCCAATGGTGCGCAGCCAATAAACCAAGTATTAACCAAATCCAAGCGGGGTAAAGGGTTTCAACAGCTTTTATCTAAGCCCAACTGATCCATAACATGAAAAACAAAAAAGTCCGTTTTTCATCAAAAGTCATGCTGAAAAAAATGGTGGGAACCGGTTTTAAAGTATGGTGACGTACTATCCAATGGTGCGCAGCCAATAAACCAAGTATTAACCAAATCCAAGCGGGGTAAAGGGTTTCAACAGCTTTTATCTAAGCCCAACTGATCCATAACATGAAAAACAAAAAAGTCTGTTTTTCATCAAAAGTCATGCTGAAAAAAATGGTGGGAACCGGTTTTAAAGTATGGTGACGTACTATCCAATGGTGCGCAGCCAATAAACCAAGTATTAACCAAATCCAAGCGGGGTAAAGGGTTTCAACAGCTTTTATCTAAGCCCAACTGATCCATAACATGAATAACAAAAAAGTCCGTTTTTCATCAAAAGTCATGCTGAAAAAAATGGTGGGAACCGGTTTTAAAGTATGGTGACGTACTATCCAATGGTGCGCAGCCAATAAACCAAGTATTAACCAAATCCAAGCGGGGTAAAGGGTTTCAACAGCTTTTATCTAAGCCCAACTGATCCATAACATGAAAAACAAAAAAGTCCGTTTTTCATCAAAAGTCATGCTGAAAAAAATGGTGGGAACCGGTTTTAAAGTATGGTGACGTACTATCCAATGGTGCGCAGCCAATAAACCAAGTATTAACCAAATCCAAGCGGGGTAAAGGGTTTCAACAGCTTTTATCTAAGCCCAACTGATCCATAACATGAAAAACAAAAAAGTCCGTTTTTCATCAAAAGTCATGCTGAAAAAAATGGTGGGAACCGGTTTTAAAGTATGGTGACGTACTATCCAATGGTGCGCAGCCAATAAACCAAGTATTAACCAAATCCAAGCGGGGTAAAGGGTTTCAACAGCTTTTATCTAAGCCCAACTGATCCATAACATGAAAAACAAAAAAGTCCGTTTTTCATCAAAAGTCATGCTGAAAAAAATGGTGGGAACCGGTTTTAAAGTATGGTGACGTACTATCCAATGGTGCGCAGCCAATAAACCAAGTATTAACCAAATCCAAGCGGGGTAAAGGGTTTCAACAGCTTTTATCTAAGCCCAACTGATCCATAACATGAAAAACAAAAAAGTCCGTTTTTAATCAAAAGTCATGCTGAAAAAAATGGTGGGAACCGGTTTTTAAGTATGGTGACGTACAATCCAATGGTGCGCAGCCAATAAACCAAGTATTAACCAAATCCAAGCGGGGTAAAGGGTTTCAACAGCTTTATCTAAGCCCAACTGATCCATAACATGAAAAACAAAAAAGTCCATTTTTCATCAAAAGTCATGCTGAAAAAAATGGTGGGAACCTGTTTTAAAGTATGGTGACGTACTATCCAATGGTGCGCAGCCAATAAACCAAGTATTAACCAAATCCAAGCGGGGTAAAGGGTTTCAACAGCTTTTATCTAAGCCCAACTGATCCATAACATGAAAAACAAAAAAGTCCGTTTTTCATCAAAAGTCATGCTGAAAAAAATGGTGGGAACCGGTTTTAAAGTATGGTGACGTACTATCCAATGGTGCGCAGCCAATAAACCAAGTATTAACCAAATCCAAGCGGGATAAAGGGTTTCAACAGCTTTTATCTAAGCCCAACTGATCCATAACATGAAAAACAAAAAAGTCCGTTTTTCATCAAAAGTCATGCTGAAAAAAATGGTGGGAACCGGTTTTAAAGTATGGTGACGTACTATCCAATGGTGCGCAGCCAATAAACCAAGTATTAACCAAATCCAAGCGGGGTAAAGGGTTTCAACAGCTTTTATCTAAGCCCAACTGATCCATAACATGAAAAACAGAAAAGTCCGTTTTTCATCAAAAGTCATGCTGAAAAAAATGGTGGGAACCGGTTTTAAAGTATGGTGACGTACTATCCAATGGTGCGCAGCCAATAAACCAAGTATTAACCAAATCCAAGCGGGGTAAAGGGTTTCAACAGCTTTTATCTAAGCCCAACTGATCCATAACATGAAAAACAAAAAAGTCCGTTTTTCATCAAAAGTCATGCTGAAAAAAATGGTGGGAACCGGTTTTAAAGTATGGTGACGTACTATCCAATGGTGCGCAGCCAATAAACCAAGTATTAACCAAATCCAAGCGGGGTAAAGGGTTTCAACAGCTTTTATCTAAGCCCAACTGATCCATAACATGAAAAACAAAAAAGTCCGTTTTTCATCAAAAGTCATGCTGAAAAAAATGGTGGGAACCGGTTTTAAAGTATGGTGACGTACTATCCAATGGTGCGCAGCCAATAAACCAAGTATTAACCAAATCCAAGCGGGGTAAAGGGTTTCAACAGCTTTTATCTAAGCCCAACTGATCCATAACATGAAAAACAAAAAAGTCCGTTTTTCATCAAAAGTCATGCTGAAAAAAATGGTGGGAACCGGTTTTAAAGTATGGTGACGTACTATCCAATGGTGCGCAGCCAATAAACCAAGTATTAACCAAATCCAAGCGGGGTAAAGGGTTTCAACAGCTTTTATCTAAGCCCAACTGATCCATAACATGAAAAACAAAAAAGTCCGTTTTTCATCAAAAGTCATGCTGAAAAAAATGGTGGGAACCGGTTTTAAAGTATGGTGACGTACTATCCAATGGTGCGCAGCCAATAAACCAAGTATTAACCAAATCCAAGCGGGGTAAAGGGTTTCAACAGCTTTTATCTAAGCCCAACTGATCCATAACATGAAAAACAAAAAAGTCCGTTTTTCATCAAAAGTCATGCTGAAAAAAATGGTGGGAACCGGTTTTAAAGTATGGTGACGTACTATCCAATGCTGCGCAGCCAATAAACCAAGTATTAACCAAATCCAAGCGGGGTAAAGGGTTTCAACAGCTTTTATCTAAGCCCAACTGATCCATAACATGAAAAACAAAAAAGTCCGTTTTTCATCAAAAGTCATGCTGAAAAAAATGGTGGGAACCGGTTTTAAAGTATGGTGACGTACTATCCAATGGTGCGCAGCCAATAAACCAAGTATTAACCAAATCCAAGCGGGGTAAAGGGTTTCAACAGCTTTTATCTAAGCCCAACTGATCCATAACATGAAAAACAAAAAAGTCCGTTTTTCATCAAAAGTCATGCTGAAAAAAATGGTGGGAACCGGTTTTAAAGTATGGTGACGTACTATCCAATGGTGCGCAGCCAATAAACCAAGTACTAACCAAATCCAAGCGGGGTAAAGGGTTTCAACAGCTTTTATCTAAGCCCAACTGATCCATAACATGAAAAACAAAAAAGTCCGTTTTTCATCAAAAGTCATGCTGAAAAAAATGGTGGGAACCGGTTTTAAAGTATGGTGACGTACTATCCAATGGTGCGCAGCCAATAAACCAAGTATTAACCAAATCCAAGCGGGGTAAAGGGTTTCAACAGCTTTTATCTAAGCCCAACTGATCCATAACATGAAAAACAAAAAAGTCCGTTTTTCATCAAAAGTCATGCTGAAAAAAATGGTGGGAACCGGTTTTAAAGTATGGTGACGTACTATCCAATGGTGCGCAGCCAATAAACCAAGTATTAACCAAATCCAAGCGGGGTAAAGGGTTTCAACAGCTTTTATCTAAGCCCAACTGATCCATAACATGAAAAACAAAAAAGTCCGTTTTTCATCAAAAGTCATGCTGAAAAAAATGGTGGGAACCGGTTTTAAAGTATGGTGACGTACTATCCAATGGTGCGCAGCCAATAAACCAAGTATTAACCAAATCCAAGCGGGGTAAAGGGTTTCAACAGCTTTTATCTAAGCCCAACTGATCCATAACATGAAAAACAAAAAAGTCCGTTTTTCATCAAAAGTCATGCTGAAAAAAATGGTGGGAACCGGTTTTAAAGTATGGTGACGTACTATCCAATGGTGCGCAGCCAATAAACCAAGTATTAACCAAATCCAAGCGGGGTAAAGGGTTTCAACAGCTTTTATCTAAGCTCAACTGATCCATAACATGAAAAACAAAAAAGTCCGTTTTTCATCAAAAGTCATGCTGAAAAAAATGGTGGGAACCGGTTTTAAAGTATGGTGACGTACTATCCAATGGTGCGCAGCCAATAAACCAAGTATTAACCAAATCCAAGCGGGGTAAAGGATTTCAACAGCTTTTATCTAAGCCCAACTGATCCATAACATGAAAAACAAAAAAGTCCGTTTTTCATCAAAAGTCATGCTGAAAAAAATGGTGGGAACCGGTTTTAAAGTATGGTGACGTACTATCCAATGGTGCGCAGCCAATAAACCAAGTTTTAACCAAATCCAAGCGGGGTAAAGGGTTTCAACAGCTTTTATCTAAGCCCAACTGATCCATAACATGAAAAACAAAAAAGTCCGTTTTTCATCAAAAGTCATGCTGAAAAAAATGGTGGAGCAGCAGAGGAGGTGAACAGACCAAGTTTTCAAGCAAAAATAAGGCTTCTACGGAAACCGAAAATATCTAACAAAATGCAGCGAGTGTGAATAGACCAACTTTTATAGGCGTCAATTTAGTAAACTGAGGCTTCTCAAAATTGCTTATATAGGCCTCAATTTGGTAAACTAAAGGCTTCCTTGTAAGGTTCCATTTAGTAAAAAAAAAAGACGCCATTGTCATTGGCGTTCACATTCTCTGCTGCTATGCGCTAACTAAATATTTGATCAAGTCCGACACGATATCTTGTCCGAGGGTCTGATAAATTTATCGTCACAAATCCGTGTGGGATTGTCTGAGCGCGGCTAAAGAAATTTTTAAATTGATTATGATCCATATCGCCACCGCACCAAGTTTGCCAAATATTTCTAAGAGTATGAGTATCAACCCCGTTAAACACGCATAACAAATTGCAGTTATCTCTGATCACTTTTGGTATTTGAGTGTAACGTTGAGTTACATATATCACGTCGGTGTTTTTATGTCTGCCTCTGGAAAATATTCTAGCAGGATTTTTTTGATTATCTAACATGATATCATCATATACAACTAAATTGTTAATACTTCCGTCAATGGAGTCAATGCTAGGTGCCTCTTCGATATCGGTTATAAACTCAATAATATCATCGCCGTTAATTTCTTGCGCGGCTTCGTTAAAATCTTTTAACACTTCATAACATCGCTGATCATCTACACTCGGAGCAATCATATACAACTTATCCCACTTCATCCATCTCGTTATTAAATTAAGTAGCAATTGTGTTTTACCACTTCCAGATGGTCCGATGATAATCGCGCGAATAGAATCTGGTAACATTGCATGATGTTTAATAGGTTTTCGTTGTCGAGTAGCTGAATAATCAATTACATTCATAACTGTTATATATAAATTATGGATCTATATTGTGTGAAGTGTAGGACACGTACTGGCACAAATGACTTGACGACGATTACAACGAAAAATAATCGATCAGCGCTTTCTGGTAAATGCGTACAATGTAGTACGAAAAAATTTAGATTTACTTCCCTTGGTGCAACCAAGGCTTTAAATAAACACGAGGAGGTGATATTGCAGCCAAATTGACAAAACTCCCAGGAACACCGTGGGCAAAGTATCCAGGAGAAAAGCACCTTCCAGGATATAGCTACTGTGGACCGGGAACACGATTAGATATCAGACTTGATGATCAAAATCATCCCCGACCCGGCGAGTATCCAATAAACGCTATTGATAAGGCGTGTCATGTTCATGATGTCGCTTATAAAAGCAGTAATCTTCAACATAGACATCTTGCAGATGTAAAATTAATTCATGCGTTAAATGCTATTCCTGATAAATCCTTCAAAGAAAAGTTGGCTTCTTGGTTGGTAAAATCTGCTATGAAGGGTAAATTGATGTTAGGTGCTGGTAATTGAAAATGTTAGCATTTTAATATGGAATCTATTTATTATTCTCCGAGAGGATACTGGAGAGGTTACGCAGCAATTAATAAACTCGCTAGCGCATCAAAGGTGAAAAAAACTACAGCGGCAAACTGGTTATCCAAACAGGCAATATGGCAAATTTATCTACCAGCGCCTAAACAAATTAACTACTCGCATTTTGATGTTACAACACCTAATGAAGTTCATCAAGCTGATATACTATTTCTGCCGCATGACAACGGTTACAAATACGCGTTAACGTTAGTTGATATTGCGAGTAGATACAAACAAGCAGAACCGTTAAGGACAAAATCATCTACTGAAGTAGCTTCTGCATTTGAGAGGATTTATCGACGAGGTCCTCTGCGCTGGCCAAATCTGTTACAAGTTGATCCTGGCAAGGAATTTCAAGGCGCTGTTTTAACAACGATGAAACATCATAATGTCGCCATCAGACGAGGACACACTGCGCTACATCGCGATCAGGCAATTGTTGAACGGTTTAATCGGACACTTGCTGAGCGGTTATTTGGATATCAATACGCGAAAGAATTCATTCAAGAAAAGCGATCCCGTGAATGGGTCAAGAGATTACCAGGTGTAGTTACCGCAATCAATAATGAGATTACTAGAACAATTAATATGAAACCTGTCAACGCTATTAAAAAGAATTATATACCCGTACAACCACAAAAAGATTTCTCTAGAAACACAAGTGTTTCCAACGTTAGCGTTTCCCAACCAATTCTTGGTAGTAATGTCATTGTAAGGTACTTATACGAACCAGGAGAGCTTGAGGGTGGTAAAAAAAGAGCTACTGATCCTATTTGGAGTGTCACTACGCATAATATATCCGGCATAACACGATCTACGGGTAGACCTCCAATCTATAGACTGGATTCAACTGCTCCTCAGCGGGGTTTTACACGCGAACAATTACAAGTGATTCCCGAGGATACTCAATTACCACCGCGTGGTCTTAATTAGCACCCAGGGTGCTGTCACCCCGGCGTCTATTACACTCAAGACAGGCCAACATCACATTGTTTCTGACATGACCGAGATTGTTATTTTTTCTGTCTACGGTGAATTGGCGAGGATCTTTATCCGAATAATGCCAACGCATATACAATTGCAACTCGCGCAGTAATTATTTTGTTGTTGCTTCAAAGTGATTATTAATTCAGCATCAATGTCAAATTCTCGTTTATTTTTTTTTATCCTGTTGTTTATAGCCAGAGAGTTTTTTTCTGATTATATCACCAGTGATAAAATCACCAGTGATTATATCGTTACCAATGATTTCATCGTCAACAACAATTCTTCGAAGTTGGTTTATTCGCCGTACTCTCGATACTGCTAGATAAACTAAATTTGACCACTCAATGCGATTATCTACTATCCAAAGAGTTGTATCGGATATAGTCAATCCCTGTGAAGAGTGTATTGTTGCTGCATAACCTAGCGTCCACGGGGATTTATCAGAGTTCCCTAATGCATCTTCGACGACGCTGATATCAACCAACACAATATCATTTAATACTAAATTCTGCTTTTGTTGTTGTCCAGGAATGTCAACGTCGATATTCTGCTTTCGTGTATCCTTAGGTCTATAACAGAGTGGTACTGGAAGCGTTGCAAATTTTTCTTTATGTAGCGCAAACAACTTCATCTGAAGTGCGTCTCTGACTATTTTTCTACTCGCGATTATTAAATCATTTGGCTTCCACATTTCCCAAAAATCATTCATGGGAGTTTCAGAGATTATTTCACGCGCTATTTCACATTGGATTTTATCCGGTTGTAATCTAATTAGCGCTTTGAACTTGCGTAATTGTTCATCAAGTGATCTATGGTCGGTATTAATCTCTTCATAATAGTCTACAAAACCCTTTAACCATTCATGTGGAGATCCACCAACAAATGGCTGCGGTTGGCCGTGATCCCCGCACATGACGACTTTTGTATTTTTCAATAACAACCATTCAAGAAATATCTGTAATACTGTCAACGATACCGTGCATATTTCATCCCAGATTATTATTTCAGGAATAAATTTATCACCCATTCGATCAGGAGTCCATGTATCGCCTTTCCATCGAAAGAAGCTGTGATAAGTACAGGCTTTTACTCCACGCGCTATCATCTCTCTGGCAAGTCTGTGAGTTGGTGTTAGCACAATCATGTTAGAAACGCTAGCGTTTCCACGACGAAATAATTCAATTACCCGAGTTGTCTTTCCTGATCCACCACAGCCGTTTAAATAAACTGTCTTGTATCTACAAATCGGATCTGATACGGGCGGTGCAGTAGAAAATTCTGATTGAATCTCTGAGATATTATGGTTACTTTTCAAGTATTTATCATCCATAGTAACGTCTGCGGATTTACAATACTCATGTAGTGTTTCTTTTTTAAACCTCCAATTTCCCCACGCTTCCTTAGGATCTGTGAATTTAGCTACATCTGATTTGTATTTCTCATGGATATACATCGAATCAGTAGCTACTCTAACCGCGGTATTAGGAAATCTATTTATCATCGAGAATAGATTAATACAAGAATAGGCTAGCATAGAACTTCTCAAATGTGTGTATTGACAACTTTTTCCATCACAGTAGGTAACAACCGTACCTAGTTTCTTACCATTTCGAAGGACATCATCTACCCAAACATTATTAGTTCCGCTCGCAGATTTGTAAGCTTCCTCATCTAATTCCCCTGATAGAAAAGCGTTCTTACGGGTTACAAATTTCCCTTTTTTTATTAAATCAGATATTATGAAATTGTATTCTTCATCGTCTATGATTAATCTCGAAGAGTATTTTGCATTATCAAATCTTCCACCTTGAGTGAATTTACCGATTATTTTTCGTCCGAGATCTTTAGCCTCTCTATTACTACCTTCGAATAATTTCTTAGACCAATCTATGATTTGTTCCTCGCTGAAATTCTTCGAATTTCCATCTAGAAATTGTTTTCGTTGTTCGTTAATTATTTTTTCTAGATCGGGTCTTGGTAACCAAACATCTTTCTGAGCGTTATAACAAATAATAGCTTCACTGACAATTAACGATTGTAACATCTTACTATCGATCATATACCGCAATAGCACAATTGGCATCCACGCTTTTTCATACATATGTCTACCAAGCCAAAGATAACTACACGGATGTAACCCTGTAGCTAATTCGAATGATATCACACGAGCGAACCCGGTTAAATCAAAATCAGGCAATGGACCATTAATCGCAACACGAGTCATTTCATGTGTGGGGTGTCCAAATCGTTTGAAGTACTCAGAGCATTCTCCATACCCGAGAAAACTTCCAGGATAACACGCGGATATATCAATTGAAATCATACCATCACGTGAGTATTTCGTATTCCACAATCCTCCATGACCAAATTCGACGCAACTCAACTTCACATCCTCCAGAAAATTATTTCGTGTTGGGCGCCATGAATTCTTTTCTCGTGCGAAGTGAGCTACCACTGATGGAATAGTAAAACTATCCGTAAGTAGTTTTTCTACAGTAGAAACACTAGTGTTTCCTTCTAAATACTCATTAGCGATTTTTTTCATTCTAGTATCTAATTCTTCAGTTCGATATAATTCACCATTTGGTTTTACAAACTGATCAAATCCTATTTCCGGATCCTCATTACTCCTGATTAACCATACTGACACAGGGTCGTCTTTGGTTAACGCGTGAATAGCATCAAATAATTTCTCTTCATAGAAACCATCCTTAGAAAATTCTTTAGATATATATCGAACAGTTCTTTCTCGTGGAAATATATTTACCGCTGGTGTCCACGCGTGTTTGTTATGATCAATAATTTCAATTGGAGCTCCTCGCGATTGATATTTCGGTTCGTATAATACTTCTCCGGTTATCGTTGCTACCGATATTGGAAATTTTAATAATGCTTCTAATTTAGCTATATCGGAAATCCTTGCTCCATGTTGATTCACTGTTAGTTCCCATTCGGTTATTTTTTTTCTTCGTAGATCAGTTAATTTGTTTCCTCGGAGGGAATTTGTAAAGTGTTCTATTACCCGTGTTGCTACACAATTGACCGACGACGACTCTTTCACAGGTGCTAGTTTTGCAATACTTGGCTTATCATTTAGCTGATATATTCCGTAAACAACTGCTGTTACAGGGTAAGATTTCTCATAGTATGGTCTATCAATTCCAGTTAGAATTCCTGGTTTGGAATCTCTACTCACAATAACAAATTTTTTATCCTTGAGGATTGGTTCAAATTTATCTCTGATAATCCATACACCTTCCTCTTCGATAATGAATTTTATTCTAAAAAAATACCTCTGCAGAGAATTGCTTTGCAATTTACCCTTGGATTTCTGGCCAATGTGTGAAAGTATCTCAGCAGCTCTTGTATCGTTCATAGTAGCATCAATTACGGGTACATTGACACCAACAACATCTTTGATGTTGTTGATAATTCGAAATGTCGACCACGCATGAGATGCTCCATCGCGCTTAAATTCATTAAAACAGTCGCTGATTTTACTCAATAGTGGTTTGTCATCTACTAGACTTTTAGGTATATCAGAGATTCTATCGAGATTAAATCTAGCATTTTTCCAAGGAGTAATTTTCGATAATCTCTTGAATTCCTTCATATTATAATTAAAACAAGTATTTAAATAAGAAAATTTTTATATAATGAATCATTGCAAATGGCTTATGATTGGATCAAAGACTCCGTGTAACAAATCATGCAGAAATGAATTCTGTGGGTATCATATGCAGAGTGTAAGAAACGGTTCGGAGGGACCTCTACCATGCTTGCATTGTGGGGTAGGTGTAAGAGGCAAGTCGCAGTTATGCATTAATTGCGGGGGTAAGCGTTATAGAGAGTTAAAACGTTATTATGACAAGCGAAGAATCAAAAATCCTAACGACGTCAATGACGGCAAAATCATAAAAACTACGGCTGACTATATAAAAAGATTTGCCAATGTTATAATTCAGCCAATTAACGAATTAGACAAATAGATATATTATATATAAATGAGCCAAGAATTTCAAAGACATCCTGTTATTAAAAATTACGAAGCTTCTCGTGATGGTGTTGTCAGACATTGTAAAAATAGGAAATCTGTTGGATGTGATAATGGTATAGGGTATTTGACGTTTAGTGCTGGAGGGAAAAGGTATCTTAATCACCGTTTCGTTTATGAAGTGTATAATGGATCAATCAAGGATGGCCTTGTTATTGATCATATTGATGGTATTAGGACACATAATTCTTTGAATAATTTACGAGCTGTTACACAAAGTGAGAATACTGCATCTGGAAATACTGGTACTTGTAAATCAATTGGGAAGAGACCAGTAAGATCGTTTAATACTGACAACAAGGAGATGGTATTTCAATCAATGTCAGAAGCTGGTAAGTATTTCGATATTACCTCCTCCTCGGTACAAAAAGTAGCAGAGGGGGTTTATAAGACCGCTTTTTCAAAACGTTTTAAAAACAAAATTCAGTTTATTTATGTGGGGAAATAACTCCGTTAGGTATAACGCGTGTGAAATCCGTAGGATTTCCACTAATGACAGAGTTACGGATCTTAAACATGGAAACGCTAGCGTTTCTAACATTGATTTTGATTGGTTGTTATAATTAAATAAATCTAAACAAAACACAATCAATTTTGTCTTTTTTCAAGTATTAACAGAACTGTTTTATAGACACGTCGTATTTAAACATTTTTTTTAATGTCTGTTTCAAGTATTATATGTGTTTTCAACGTTGTCAGTGATCGCTAATAAACAAACAAATAATTACAATCACTACACCTCTTTTATATCACCTCGTCGTAATGAGTGTATATATATACAAATTCGTCTTTATTATAATTGGGCATTTAGCCGAAATTCAAGTGTAAACAAAACCACACCGTCACACGTGGTATGAACGTTATTATTGACATTCAAAACCAAAGTTTTGATTTTGCGGTTTTGGTTTACACTTGAATGTAGAATAGCCCGCGTCATCCATTGTCATTGAAAATCAATTCATTCACCTATAATCTATTGTTGTACCGTCCTATGTGTATATAACCGCCTACTACACTAGATCAGGGGTTATTGTGCCGTCGTCATCCATTGTCATTGAAAATCAATTCATTCACCTATAATCTATTGTTGTATGTCTAACTGGTACATACTATTAATAGTAAAACCAAACCGTATATAACCGCCTACTACACTAGATCAGGGGTTATTGTGCCGTCGTCATCCATTATATTGTATATAATCATAATCACCTATAATCGCATTAAGCTTCTGGGTATACTAAGATGCTCAACACCTTAGTGTATCCAGAATTCATTTTGAACAAATATATTTTTATATATATATGAATCTTGAAAATCTCAAATTGATTATTATTGAAATCAACAAACTTAAGGATCAAAATATAAAATTATGTTCAGGTTTGGATTGTGATCAAATTATGACCGATTTCGAGGATATACAATTTGCAGAACAGACAGGAAAATATGTCCTATCTAAAAAATATTTTTTAATTAAGAATATCCAAAAACTTATACGTGAGAGCTTAGTCAATACGGAAGATATTAATGTATTCGTACCATTATGTAGCATCGTTGAACGTGTACGAAAGCAATTAGGCTTAGAATATGAACAAAAGAGACTTATTAATTGTAAAGTGAGACAATTAAAAATATTGATGGAAAACTCTCAATAAAAATTCGTTAAAAATTCTACGAATTTTGGATTTTGAAGGTGATGAGCCCCACGCGTAGAGAGCCTCCTTTGTTTGTATATAACCAGTACGGTATATGACATGTATAATCACTACCTATGAGGAAGTAAAATTATGTGTGTGTGAGTACAACAACAGGGAAGTATAACAGGTTGGTGTATTCTTTTTTTTTTACTTGGTGAATTACTTGCAATTCCACTCAACGAGTTTCAAATGCAAAGTATTTCCAATTGAAATTGCAATGAAAATCTTTGAGTGGAAATGCTTGCAATTTAACAATAGTGATACTCTTTTAATAATGATAGGACAATCATTGACCACACGTAACACTAAAGAACGACTTGAAGCTATCCAGAAAATATTACCCCTTCGTGATAGAATCCGTGAAAAACTTCAACAGCGGCAATCACTTCAGACTGACTTTACAGAGGATACAGAGCAACTCTTCAAACCTATTGTTAGTGCAACTGAGGGTGTGAAAACAGCTACTGAACGGGCGATATATGGAGATGTCCCTGAAGAAGGAAAACGAATAGAGAGGCCTCTTCTTGGTGAACTTGAAAAAATAGCAATCGAAACTGGACAAACAAAACAGGCTGTACAAAAACTTTCAGGTGATATGGCAACTCAGATGGAAATACAACGACAAAGTGGTATTGATGTCGGTGATGAATCCGCCGAGGACGAGGGCGCAGTTTCCACTACTCGTGGTGTTCCCTTTATAGACAAATTCACTCCGACGGGTATAATAGAAATAAAAAAATTTCAATTAATAAAACCCAACGATTATACCGCCTTTGGTAATTTTGCTGTCCAAAGCTATTATTCAAGAGAACGTTTTTTGAAGGACGAGTATAAAGAGAGTAAAATATCACGACCTGACTGGGTTGATTGGTTGTTTAAAATGAATCAAAATATTGATCGTTTAAAAAGGGGAAAACTGGAGTATAAAATGTTTACGAGAGGAATTGATGATTATGATTTACAACAACAAGAAGAAAAACAACAAGAAGAAGAAGAAAAGCAACAAGAACAACAAAGAAAAAGAGAAGCAAAAACTAAGAAAAAAACCGGAAAGGGATATTCACCTATGGATTTTCACTCTAGTGTTGGAAATTCTAGTGTAACATGTCCCGGCAATATTCTCAGTGATATAGCACGATTAGAAGTACTTGTAGGAGGAAAACGAGCCGGGAATAACTCACTGGAAATAATCAATGAAGCAGCTGATATCTGTAGGCGATTATTTCAAGGTGGTATCATGGATATTGCAACATATCGAGATTTCATTGAAGAGTTAGTAGAAAATCCTTTGGATGGAAATTCTTCGAATTTCTACGGTTATCATAGCGATTAGATAAATATCAATTTGGAAATGCTTTAGCATTTCTATATAGAGAATGATCATACACTACAACCATGATAAACCAACTAACGTCTACGTGGTAAACTCAAGATTGCCAAAATACCGAGCATACTATGGAGATGGTCTCGGTAATACTATAATGGGATTATTTTCAAGAATGGCTCCAAAAGTGGCTCCACTAGTAAAACAATTATCGATGAAAGCAATTGATACTATCCGAGATAAGGGTATTAACACTGTTGGTGATCTTGCTGGGAAGGCATTTTCAGCCGCGAAGGATAAACTAACAGCGCTAGTTCGACGGAGAATTTCAAAACCTAAAAACATTAACGCAAGTGTTTTGCCATCTACCACGGTAATGCCTGCTAGTGTTAGTAAAATTATAAATAATGCAGTAGATGAAAAACTACAGTCGTTAATGACTCCGTCATTGCAGGATAACATAACAGCAAATATGATAGCGGGAAGTGGCTTACGACAAAGTCGTCGTCGGTGAAAACTATTTACATCTATAAAAAAAATAATTTCACCTCCAATTTAGACCAACGGGTATATAATAAAAAATGTTCAAACAGAATCCTGATGTTGCATTTGACATGGAAGCCCCAGTGCTTAAAGATACTTCTGTACGCGATTATCAATTTTTTGCTTATCACGCAGTGCAACCTAATCTTCGTGGAAGAATTGAACTTCAAGTTCATGATACAAGTAAATACTTTTTACCCGCTGAAGCTTTTATTGAAGTCGAAGGTGAACTCGTAACAGATGTTGTAGCTAATACGCCATATGCAGCTAATATCCAAGTTGGTTTTGTTAACAATGGCATTATGGCGTTATTTGAAAGTGCAAGATATCTCATTGATGGAAAAGAAATCGAATCTATTGAACGCGAGGTTGATATTGCTACGGGAATAATAGGACTAGCGAGATATTCTGATGACTATACTAGATCAGCTGGTCCTTCTATGATGTTTTCCAAGGATATTAATGATCACGCTGGGAAAGATCAATTTATCATAAGACAACCAAATGATCGTGCTGCTCCTGGTGTCGCTTTTGCTGGTCCTGGTGCTGGTCTTGCTGGTGGTATTGAGGATATGATTATAACTAACGATCCTAATTACAACCTAGGATTTGCAACAAGAGTAGCAACGTTGCAAGGAGACCGTCGACGGTTTTCATGTGCTATTCCGCTCCATCACATATTTGGATTTTGTAGAAACGTCAGAAAAGTTATCTATGGAGTAAAGCATGCTGTAGCTCTAATGAGAAGGGGGACTGATAATAATGCAATCTGGCGCACTGGTGGCGCTGCGGGTAAAGTTATTTTATCAAAACTATCACTGTGGATGCCAGTGTTAACTCCATCGTTGTCAACAGAACCGCGGTTACTATCATTTATGGATCAAGGGGGAAAGAGATTATTAAGTTGGTTGTCAACGTCCACAGATACCATGGATTCTAATATTGATGGTACACTTACATGGCATCTAGCATCAAAACAGGGTATTTCAGCTCCACGTCATATATTTATTGCGTTACAGGATACTACGCGATTAAATAATCAAGAACGTTTCCATATGATATTTGATCAAATTGGGTGTAGTGAAGTCTCGCTGAGAATAAACGGACAACAAGAACCATCCGAGGATATACAACTTGACTATGGAAACAACCACATTGCACGGGTTTATCATCGGTTGCTGTCGTATATGGGGCGCGATCAAAATGTCGATACTGGTCTACAAATATCACAATTGGATTTTAGAAGTCTATATCCGATTTATTACTTTTCACTAGAACATCTTGACTTGATGAGACAGTCCGTCGTTGATATACACTTCCGAGCTCGTGTAACCCGTCCTGGTGGTATTGTTAATTATAGAGCAGTTGCTGTCATTCTCAGTGATAAATCAATGATACTCGAGGGTGTTGGTGGACGAATGAGACTGGTAGATGCACCAGTAGAAAATCTGTAATTGAATCACTTGCAATTTAGAATCAATCTATTTTATATAATGTCGTATAGTAATATCAATGTTACGTTGACACCTGGTCAAATAAAAAAATTACAATCTAAATCAGCTAAGCAATGTGGAACCACAATAACGCTGAAATTTAATCAGATGAATGGCGGAGGGAATAAACTATCGCTAACAAAAACTCAGGTTAATCATTTTAATAAAGCGTTGGAAGAAAAAAAGGGAGTTCAGGTTACTCTTTCTACGAGCGCGATCCGTAACATGGAAAAGACTGGTGGTATATTCCCGTTGTTAGGGTTGATTCCAGGGTTGATTGCCGCAGCGGCCCCAGCAGTGGCGAAGGCGGCAGCGTTAGGAGCCATTGGTACCGCAGCAGGAATGGCGTTGAAAAAGGCAACTGGAAAGGGTTATAAAAAAAAAAGGAGAGGGTCTAAGACTACCAGGAACCCCGAATTCATGGTACAGCGGAAAGGGTCTTCGAATTCCAGGAACGATATAGTTCCTTTGTCCAATTTTGATTTAATTGATACCGCTAAAAAATTAAAAATAAAAAATTTCAGAGGGGTTTTTATGAGAGATCAGTTACCGGCACAACCAAATGATGTTGAAACCGGTATTATTAATTTAGATAACAGCTCCGGACCTGGAACTCACTGGGTTGCGTACGCGATTGATCCACGTGGGATTATTTATTTTGACTCATATGGACTAGCGCCACCGAAAGAATTTATCAATTATATTAAGAAATTTAAAAGATTTCCAATTTGGTATTCCACGTTACCAACACAAACAATGCTTGACCCACCCATATGTGGCAATGAAGTATTAAATGTACTTGATGCTATTTCAAAGGAATCTTTAAAACCACCTCATGTAGTAGTGAATGAGTATACTAGCGGTCGTTGGATTAAAAATCTTTGAAAATTCTACGAATTTTTGATTTTAGATGATAAAAACATTTCTATAATAATGATTGATATTTGGGGACGATCTTTATCATCGCTGAAGAAACCTGATGGTGAAGTTGAAACTTTTGATAATAAAAATATTAAAAAAATAATCGAAGATGAAATATCTGAAATATTAAACCTAGCAAATATTGATCCTGGTGAAATAGTTGTATTTCAAGATCGTCAGGGTAAATTAAAAAGTATTAATATCTCTCTTAATGATATTTTAGTTAAACGACGAGATGCAGCAGAGGATACTATCGCGTTATTTTCTGATGGGGGTAAACTCAAACCAGGTGTACTTGTTTCAACGATTACAGATAAATTAGCAACATATGATAACACAGTGGATTCATTGAAATCGCTCAATGATAAGTATGACGATCATATAGTTGTATTTGATCAGTTTAGTGAAACACAAAGAAATGCAATTGACCAAATTGATAAACCCATACTAGAATTTTTTGGAAATCCACCAGTGACCACATCAAAACTCACCACAATAAAAGATTCTTTATTGGAACTAGCGACTCTTCAAACTGAATATGAAAAACACGTGAGACAATTTTCAATGTTTCGTAAAAACATCGTTGATAAATTTATTGTAACCCCGTTTGATAAAGTTGAAATAACTCTTCCTAATATTAAAAAATCCATCGATGAGCTTAAAACATTCAATAATGCAATAAGGGATGATGCAACGAGGATGATAAGCGTCATTGAAAAAACAAAAATTCCTCATGATAAATCTATCGTCAACAACGTAGTATACACGATTCAACACGGTTCATTTATGTGGACTCCCACAAACAACATTTTAAACATAACCGCAGCAGTCAAGGGTATTTATCGATTAACAATAGTATCACCGAATCAGTTTAATATATCATCGTCGAGTTCATCTGGAGTCAATAATACGATATCAACGATCATCGACAAGGATACAACTGAACAATTCACGATAACGACCACAGATAGAAATCTAGTCAAGGTTTCAGTAACGTGGTACGTAGAATTCGTAGTGGATTTAAGTAAACAATTAAATTGAAAGGGAAATCCTTCAGATTTCGCAATTGAAAATGCTAGCGCTTTTAAAATAAAATGACGATTCCTTCAGTGTATCAGTATCGCTATGATCAAGTCAGAGAATTTCAAACTAAACTCAGTTCTCTCTGTGAGGAGTATCAAATAAAAATAAAAAAATACCAACGAAGAATAACCGCAGTTGATATCACCGTGTACTCGGTGTCAGGAGTAATCACTGCTGCTGGGATAATACTATCTTCAGTTACAATGATTGCTCCGGTCGTAGTTCCAATCGCTATTTCCGCGGTGGCTACAATTGCGGGTATATTAACCGGGATCACAAAAAAATTATCATCGTGTAGCCAGAGTAAACTACATAATTATATAATTAAATTTCACATTGCATCTGCCGGTTACTCGCAATTATCCTCGTTAATATCATCGTCACTCGATGACACAACAATATCAGATAGTGAATTTTCAACGATGGCAGACTTGTATAAATCAATAATGCTAAAATTAGAGAATAATAATAATAATAACAATGTCGTCGCAAGAACTACTTCAACAAATAGTAACAAATACAACACCGGTGAAAACAAGTATGATATCAATAACCTCAACAAATCCAGAATTCAATGTAAATTTCCCGAGTCCCGTTCCGGTGAGCGAGATCGCGCTAGCAAAACTACGAGTATATCATAGCTGGCCTAATATTAGATCAGTAGCATTTGGTGGTCAACAACCAAATAATTCCTTGGTGTTCGCAAACAAGAATCGTGAAGACGGAACCCCAGACTGGCAGGTTGTTTCTATACCAACTGGGTCATATCAAATTGAACAAATTAATACTGAATTTCAACGCAGAATTAAATCTATCACTGGAAAAGAATCAAAAATCGCTATAACAGTTCATGAACCAACTCTATCATCTGCTATTGAGATTAATTCCCCTGGGTATGTTATAGATATTTACCAGAGTTCTATAAGATCAGTGTTAGGATGGCCCGAATTACCACCGAATAACTCACGACAACAAACAACAATCCTTAGACACAATAACGATATAGATGGTGGTGGTAGACATATTGCTCCAAACAATGTAAATATATCATCAGTGATATCATTAAATTTAGTGTGTGACGTTATCGAAGGAAGCTATCAAATAGATCTCGAGAAATCAAATCAAGCGCAACAAGGATATATTTTATACTCTTTTGCACCAACAGCTCCTCCAGGATTTCTAATTATTGAAAACCCAATTAATCCAGTCTATATGCGATGTTATAATAATTTGTTAACGAAAATTAATTTCAAACTCACCGACCAATCTAATAATTTAATTGATCTACGAGGTGAAGTTTTGCAAATTAGTTTGTTTGTAAAGTCTTAAAGACTTTCATCCTAAAAGGATTTTCGTCCTAGGACTTTCATCGTAAAAAAAATTATTAGTAAAAATCGAAGATTTTCATAGCAGCAGAGAATGTGAACGCCAATGACAATGGCGTCTTTTTTTTAAATTTTTTTTTTATTCTTTACTCAAATTATTAAAACAATTAATTAAGTATTTTCAAGGAAACCTCAGTTTACTAAATTGAAGCCTATATAAGCAATTTTGGGAAGCCTCAGTTTAGTAAATTGACACCTAAAAGAGTTGGTCTGTTCACACTCTCTGCATTTTGTTAAATAATTTCGGTTCCGTAGAAGCCTTATTTTTGCTTGAAAAGTTGGTCTGTTCACACACTCTGCTGCTGGTGGGAACCGGTTTTAAAGTATGGTGACGTACTATCCAATGGTGCGCAGCCAATAAACCAAGTATTAACCAAATCCAAGCGGGGTAAAGGGTTTCAACAGCTTTTATCTAAGCCCAACTGATCCATAACATGAAAAACAAAAAAGTCCGTTTTTCATCAAAAGTCATGCTGAAAAAAATGGTGGGAACCGGTTTTAAAGTATGGTGACGTACTATCCAATGGTGCGCAGCCAATAAACCAAGTATTAACCAAATCCAAGCGGGGTAAAGGGTTTCAACAGCTTTTATCTAAGCCCAACTGATCCATAACATGAAAAACAAAAAAGTCCGTTTTTCATCAAAAGTCATGCTGAAAAAAATGGTGGGAACCGGTTTTAAAGTATGGTGACGTACTATCCAATGGTGCGCAGCCAATAAACCAAGTATTAACCAAATCCAAGCGGGGTAAAGGGTTTCAACAGCTTTTATCTAAGCCCAACTGATCCATAACATGAAAAACAAAAAAGTCCGTTTTTCATCAAAAGTCATGCTGAAAAAAATGGTGGGAACCGGTTTTAAAGTATGGTGACGTACTATCCAATGGTGCGCAGCCAATAAACCAAGTATTAACCAAATCCAAGCGGGGTAAAGGGTTTCAACAGCTTTTATCTAAGCCCAACTGATCCATAACATGAAAAACAAAAAAGTCCGTTTTTCATCAAAAGTCATGCTGAAAAAAATGGTGGGAACCGGTTTTAAAGTATGGTGACGTACTATCCAATGGTGCGCAGCCAATAAACCAAGTATTAACCAAATCCAAGCGGGGTAAAGGGTTTCAACAGCTTTTATCTAAGCCCAACTGATTCATAACATGAAAAACAAAAAAGTCCGTTTTTCATCAAAAGTCATGCTGAAAAAAATGGTGGGAACCGGTTTTAAAGTATGGTGACGTACTATCCAATGGTGCGCAGCCAATAAACCAAGTATTAACCAAATCCAAGCGGGGTAAAGGGTTTCAACAGCTTTTATCTAAGCCCAACTGATCCATAACATGAAAAACAAAAAAGTCCGTTTTTCATCAAAAGTCATGCTGAAAAAAATGGTGGGAACCGGTTTTAAAGTATGGTGACGTACTATCCAATGGTGCGCAGCCAATAAACCAAGTATTAACCAAATCCAAGCGGGGTAAAGGGTTTCAACAGCTTTTATCTAAGCCCAACTGATCCATAACATGAAAAACAAAAAAGTCCGTTTTTCATCAAAAGTCATGCTGAAAAAAATGGTGGGAACCGGTTTTAAAGTATGGTGACGTACTATCCAATGGTGCGCAGCCAATAAACCAAGTATTAACCAAATCCAAGCGGGGTAAAGGGTTTCAACAGCTTTTATCTAAGCCCAACTGATCCATAACATGAAAAACAAAAAAGTCCGTTTTTCATCAAAAGTCATGCTGAAAAAAATGGTGGGAACCGGTTTTAAAGTATGGTGACGTACTATCCAATGGTGCGCAGCCAATAAACCAAGTATTAACCAAATCCAAGCGGGGTAAAGGGTTTCAACAGCTTTTATCTAAGCCCAACTGATCCATAACATGAAAAACAAAAAAGTCCGTTTTTCATCAAAAGTCATGCTGAAAAAAATGGTGGGAACCGGTTTTAAAGTATGGTGACGTACTATCCAATGGTGCGCAGCCAATAAACCAAGTATTAACCAAATCCAAGCGGGGTAAAGGGTTTCAACAGCTTTTATCTAAGCCCAACTGATCCATAACATGAAAAACAAAAAAGTCCGTTTTTCATCAAAAGTCATGCTGAAAAAAATGGTGGGAACCGGTTTTAAAGTATGGTGACGTACTATCCAATGGTGCGCAGCCAATAAACCAAGTATTAACCAAATCCAAGCGGGGTAAAGGGTTTCAACAGCTTTTATCTAAGCCCAACTGATCCATAACATGAAAAACAAAAAAGTCCGTTTTTCATCAAAAGTCATGCTGAAAAAAATGGTGGGAACCGGTTTTAAAGTATGGTGACGTACTATCCAATGGTGCGCAGCCAATAAACCAAGTATTAACCAAATCCAAGCGGGGTAAAGGGTTTCAACAGCTTTTATCTAAGCCCAACTGATCCATAACATGAAAAACAAAAAAGTCCGTTTTTCATCAAAAGTCATGCTGAAAAAAATGGTGGGAACCGGTTTTAAAGTATGGTGACGTACTATCCAATGGTGCGCAGCCAATAAACCAAGTATTAACCAAATCCAAGCGGGGTAAAGGGTTTCAACAGCTTTTATCTAAGCCCAACTGATCCATAACATGAAAAACAAAAAAGTCCGTTTTTCATCAAAAGTCATGCTGAAAAAAATGGTGGGAACCGGTTTTAAAGTATGGTGACGTACTATCCAATGGTGCGCAGCCAATAAACCAAGTATTAACCAAATCCAAGCGGGGTAAAGGGTTTCAACAGCTTTTATCTAAGCCCAACTGATCCATAACATGAAAAACAAAAAAGTCCGTTTTTCATCAAAAGTCATGCTGAAAAAAATGGTGGGAACCGGTTTTAAAGTATGGTGACGTACTATCCAATGGTGCGCAGCCAATAAACCAAGTATTAACCAAATCCAAGCGGGGTAAAGGGTTTCAACAGCTTTTATCTAAGCCCAACTGATCCATAACATGAAAAACAAAAAAGTCCGTTTTTCATCAAAAGTCATGCTGAAAAAAATGGTGGGAACCGGTTTTAAAGTATGGTGACGTACTATCCAATGGTGCGCAGCCAATAAACCAAGTATTAACCAAATCCAAGCGGGGTAAAGGGTTTCAACAGCTTTTATCTAAGCCCAACTGATCCATAACATGAAAAACAAAAAAGTCCGTTTTTCATCAAAAGTCATGCTGAAAAAAATGGTGGGAACCGGTTTTAAAGTATGGTGACGTACTATCCAATGGTGCGCAGCCAATAAACCAAGTATTAACCAAATCCAAGCGGGGTAAAGGGTTTCAACAGCTTTTATCTAAGCCATAACTGATCCATAACATGAAAAACAAAAAAGTCCGTTTTTCATCAAAAGTCATGCTGAAAAAAATGGTGGGAACCGGTTTTAAAGTATGGTGACGTACTATCCAATGGTGCGCAGAATAAACCAAGTATTAACCAAATCCAAGCGGGGGTAAAGGGTTTCAACAGCTTTAATCTAAGCCCAACTGATCCATAACATGAAAAACAAAAAAGTCCGTTTTTCATCAAAAGTCATGCTGAAAAAAATGGTGGGAACTGGTTTTTAAAGTATGGTGACGTACTATCCAATGGTGCGCAGCCAATAAACCAAGTATTAACCAAATCCAAGCGGGGTAAAGGGTTTCAACAGCTTTTATCTAAGCCCAACTGATCCATAACATGAAAAACAAAAAAGTCCGTTTTTCATCAAAAGTCATGCTGAAAAAAATGGTGGGAACCGGTTTTAAAGTATGGTGACGTACTATCCAATGGTGCGCAGCCAATAAACCAAGTATTAACCAAATCCAAGCGGGGTAAAGGGTTTCAACAGCTTTTATCTAAGCCCAACTGATCCATAACATGAAAAACAAAAAAGTCCGTTTTTCATCAAAAGTCATGCTGAAAAAAATGGTGGGAACCGGTTTTAAAGTATGGTGACGTACTATCCAATGGTGCGCAGCCAATAAACCAAGTATTAACCAAATCCAAGCGGGGTAAAGGGTTTCAACAGCTTTTATCTAAGCCCAACTGATCCATAACATGAAAAACAAAAAAGTCCGTTTTTCATCAAAAGTCATGCTGAAAAAAATGGTGGGAACCGGTTTTAAAGTATGGTGACGTACTACCCAATGGTGCGCAGCCAATAAACCAAGTATTAACCAAATCCAAGCGGGGTAAAGGGTTTCAACAGCTTTTATCTAAGCCCAACTGATCCATAACATGAAAAACAAAAAAGTCCGTTTTTCATCAAAAGTCATGCTGAAAAAAATGGTGGGAACCGGTTTTAAAGTATGGTGACGTACTATCCAATGGTGCGCAGCCAATAAACCAAGTATTAACCAAATCCAAGCGGGGTAAAGGGTTTCAACAGCTTTTATCTAAGCCCAACTGATCCATAACATGAAAAACAAAAAAGTCCGTTTTTCATCAAAAGTCATGCTGAAAAAAATGGTGGGAACCGGTTTTAAAGTATGGTGACGTACTATCCAATGGTGCGCAGCCAATAAACCAAGTATTAACCAAATCCAAGCGGGGTAAAGGGTTTCAACAGCTTTTATCTAAGCCCAACTGATCCATAACATGAAAAACAAAAAAGTCCGTTTTTCATCAAAAGTCATGCTGAAAAAAATGGTGGGAACCGGTTTTAAAGTATGGTGACGTACTATCCAATGGTGCGCAGCCAATAAACCAAGTATTAACCAAATCCAAGCGGGGTAAAGGGTTTCAACAGCTTTTATCTAAGCCCAACTGATCCATAACATGAAAAACAAAAAAGTCCGTTTTTCATCAAAAGTCATGCTGAAAAAAATGGAGGGAACCGGTTTTAAAGTATGGTGACGTACTATCCAATGGTGCGCAGCCAATAAACCAAGTATTAACCAAATCCAAGCGGGGTAAAGGGTTTCAACAGCTTTTATCTAAGCCCAACTGATCCATAACATGAAAAACAAAAAAGTCCGTTTTTCATCAAAAGTCATGCTGAAAAAAATGGTGGGAACCGGTTTTAAAGTATGGTGACGTACTATCCAATGGTGCGCAGCCAATAAACCAAGTATTAACCAAATCCAAGCGGGGTAAAGGGTTTCAACAGCTTTTATCTAAGCCCAACTGATCCATAACATGAAAAACAAAAAAGTCCGTTTTTCATCAAAAGTCATGCTGAAAAAAATGGTGGGAACCGGTTTTAAAGTATGGTGACGTACTATCCAATGGTGCGCAGCCAATAAACCAAGTATTAACCAAATCCAAGCGGGGTAAAGGGTTTCAACAGCTTTTATCTAAGCCCAACTGATCCATAACATGAAAAACAAAAATGTCCGTTTTTCATCAAAAGTCATGCTGAAAAAAATGGTGGGAACCGGTTTTAAAGTATGGTGACGTACTATCCAATGGTGCGCAGCCAATAAACCAAGTATTAACCAAATCCAAGCGGGGTAAAGGGTTTCAACAGCTTTTATCTAAGCCCAACTGATCCATAACATGAAAAACAAAAAAGTCCGTTTTTCATCAAAAGTCATGCTGAAAAAAATGGTGGGAACCGGTTTTAAAGTATGGTGACGTACTATCCAATGGTGCGCAGCCAATAAACCAAGTATTAACCAAATCCAAGCGGGGTAAAGGGTTTCAACAGCTTTTATCTAAGCCCAACTGATCCATAACATGAAAAACAAAAAAGTCCGTTTTTCATCAAAAGTCATGCTGAAAAAAATGGTGGGAACCGGTTTTAAAGTATGGTGACGTACTATCCAATGGTGCGCAGCCAATAAACCAAGTATTAACCAAATCCAAGCGGGGTAAAGGGTTTCAACAGCTTTTATCTAAGCCCAACTGATCCATAACATGAAAAACAAAAAAGTCCGTTTTTCATCAAAAGTCATGCTGAAAAAAATGGTGGGAACCGGTTTTAAAGTATGGTGACGTACTATCCAATGGTGCGCAGCCAATAAACCAAGTATTAACCAAATCCAAGCGGGGTAAAGGGTTTCAACAGCTTTTATCTAAGCCCAACTGATCCATAACATGAAAAACAAAAAAGTCCGTTTTTCATCAAAAGTCATGCTGAAAAAAATGGTGGGAACCGGTTTTAAAGTATGGTGACGTACTATCCAATGGTGCGCAGCCAATAAACCAAGTATTAACCAAATCCAAGCGGGGTAAAGGGTTTCAACAGCTTTTATCTAAGCCCAACTGATCCATAACATGAAAAACAAAAAAGTCCGTTTTTCATCAAAAGTCATGCTGAAAAAAATGGTGGGAACCGGTTTTAAAGTATGGTGACGTACTATCCAATGGTGCGCAGCCAATAAACCAAGTATTAACCAAATCCAAGCGGGGTAAAGGGTTTCAACAGCTTTTATCTAAGCCCAACTGATCCATAACATGAAAAACAAAAAAGTCCGTTTTTCATCAAAAGTCATGCTGAAAAAAATGGTGGGAACCGGTTTTAAAGTATGGTGACGTACTATCCAATGGTGCGCAGCCAATAAACCAAGTATTAACCAAATCCAAGCGGGGTAAAGGGTTTCAACAGCTTTTATCTAAGCCCAACTGATCCATAACATGAAAAACAAAAAAGTCCGTTTTTCATCAAAAGTCATGCTGAAAAAAATGGTGGGAACCGGTTTTAAAGTATGGTGACGTACTATCCAATGGTGCGCAGCCAATAAACCAAGTATTAACCAAATCCAAGCGGGGTAAAGGGTTTCAACAGCTTTTATCTAAGCCCAACTGATCCATAACATGAAAAACAAAAAAGTCCGTTTTTCATCAAAAGTCATGCTGAAAAAAATGGTGGGAACCGGTTTTAAAGTATGGTGACGTACTATCCAATGGTGCGCAGCCAATAAACCAAGTATTAACCAAATCCAAGCGGGGTAAAGGGTTTCAACAGCTTTTATCTAATCCCAACTGATCCATAACATGAAAAGCAGCAGAGAGGGTGAACCTCACAACTTTTCGAGCGTCGATTTGGAAATCTGAGGCTTCCACCAAATAGTAAAAAAAATAGCGTCTTTTCGATAAAATAAGATTTCCTTATATACGCCAACGTCGTTGTCATCCACCCTCTCTGCTGCTGCAAATGTTTCATTTGTGGTTAATAATTCTTTTACGAGTTCAACCAAATATTTGATCGAGTCCGATACGATATCGTGTCCGAGGATCATGTAAATTTATTGTTATAAATCCGTGCGGAGTCGACTGAGCGTTACTAAAGAAATTTTTAAATTGATTGAAGTCCATATCAGAGCACCATGTCTGCCAAATATTTCGAAGCGTATGAGTATCAACGCCGTTAAATACACACAGTAAGTTACAGTTGTCTCTAATCACTTTTGGAATCTGAGTGTATCGTTGAGTGACATATATCACGTCAGTGTTTTTGTGCCTGCCTCTGGAAAATATTCTAGCTGGGTTTTTTTGATTGTCTAACATCACATCGTCGTATACGACTAAATTGTTAATGCTCCCATCAAGGTCATCCACGGATGGCGCCTCGTCAATATCAGTTATAAAATCAATGGTATTCTCACCTTTAATTTCTGATGCATTCTCGTTAAAATCCTTTAACACTTCATAGCATCGTTGATCATCTACGCTAGGAGCAATTAAATACAACTTATCCCACTTCATCCATCTCATTATTAAATTGAGCAACAATTGAGTCTTGCCGGATCCAGATGGCCCGATTATAATTGCACGGATAGAGTTTGGTAGCGCTGCATGATGCTTAACTGGTTCTCTTATTTTAGTCGCTGAAAAATCAATTATATTCATATCTCTATACATAAATTATGGATCTATATTGTGTGAAGTGTAAAACGCGTACTAGCACAAATGATGTGACGACGGTTACAACTAAAAATAACAGATCAGCACTAACTGGTAGATGTGCAACATGTGGTATTAAAAAGTTCAGATTTGTTTCTACAAAATCAAAGATTTTACAATCCGGAGATGTTTTAAAAAAAAACGAGGAGGTGATATCGCAGCCAAATTGGCAAAGCTCCCTGGAACCCCATGGGCAAAGTACCCCGGAGAAAAGCACCTTCCAGGATATAGCTACTGTGGCCCCGGAACACGATTAGATATCAGACTTGATGATCAAAATCAACCCCGACCCGGCGAGTATCCGATAAACGCTATTGATAAGGCGTGTCATGCTCATGATGTTGCATATAAAAGCAGTAATCTGCAAAACAGGCATCTCGCGGATGTGAAATTAATTCATGCGTTAAATGCTGTTCCTGATAAATCTTTGAAAGAAAAATTGGCTTCGTGGTTGGTAAAATCAGCTATGAAAGGCAAATTGATGATGGGCGCTGGTAATTAATAATATGGGATCTATTTATTATTCTCCGAGGGGATACTGGAGGGGTAACGCTGCAATCAATAAACTCGCCAACGCCGCAAAAGTGAAAAAGGCTACTGCGGCTAACTGGTTATCCAAACAGGCTATATGGCAAATTTATCTACCGCGTCCTAAACAAATCAATTTCTCGCATTTTGATGTGACTGTCCCTAATGAAGTTCATCAGGCTGATTTATTGTTTTTACCACATGACAACGGTTACAAATACGCGCTAACCGTAGTTGACGTTGCTAGTCGATACAAACAAGCAGAACCGCTAAAAACAAAATCATCACCTGAAGTTGCTTCTGCATTTGAAAAGATTTATCGACGAGGCCCTCTACGCTGGCCAAATCTGTTACAAGTTGATCCTGGCAAGGAATTTCAAGGCGCTGTTTTATCAGCGATGAAACATCACAATGTCACCATCAGACAAGGACATACTGCACTACATCGCGATCAGGCAATTGTTGAACGATTTAATCGGACTCTTGCTGAACGGTTATTTGGATATCAATACGCGAAGGAGTTTATTCAGGATAAAAGATCCCGTGAATGGGTTAAGAGATTACCAGCTGTGATTACCGCGCTCAATAACGAGATTACTCGAACAATTAACATGAAACCTGTCAACGCGATTAAGAAAGCGTCTATACCAAAAATGGAAATCCAAGGAATTTCACAAAAAGATTTCAAAGAACCAATTCTTGGTAGTAATGTCACTGTAAGGTACTTATACGAACCAGGAGAGCTTGAGGGTGGTAAAAAAAGAGCTACCGATCCTATTTGGAGTGTTACTGCACACAAGATATCTACTATAACACGATCTACGGGTAGACCAGCAATCTATAAACTGGATTCAACTGCTCCTCAGCGAGGATTTACTCGACAACAACTACAGGTAATCCCCGAGGATACTCAATTACCACCGCGTGGTCTTAACTAGCACCCGATGCCAGAGGCATTGTGCTTGCACCTCTGCGTCTGTTGCACTCAAGACAAGTCAGCATAACGTTATCTTTGATATGACCAATGCTGCTATTCTTTCTGTCTACGGTAAATTGGCGAGGATCTTTATCCGAATACTGCCAACGCATTATACAATTGCAACTCGCGCAGTGATTATTCTGTTGTTGCTTCAGCGTAGTTATTAATTCAGCATCAATGTCAAATTTTCTATTATTTTTTTTATCCTGTTGTTTATAACCAGAGAGTTTTTTTCTGATTATATCCTTGACGTTGTCGGCGTTGATTGTGGTGTCATCATCGCCACAAATGATTTCATCATCGCCACTGGCTTCGCCAACGACAACTCTTCGAAGCTGATTTATTCTTCGTACTCTGGATACTGCGAGATAGACTAAATTCGACCATTCGATGCGATTATCTACCATCCAAACAATTGTATCTGATATAGTTAATCCCTGTGAAGAATGTATCGTCGCTGCGTATCCTAGCGTCCATGGGGATTTATTAGCACGCAATGCATTTTCGACGACGCTGATATCAACCAGCACAATATCATTTAACACGAGAATCTGCTTTTCACTCTTCCCTGGAATATCAACTTCAATATTCTGCTTTCGTGTATCCGAAGGCCTATAACACAACGGTACTGGAAGTGTTGCAAATTTTTCTTTATGCGTTTCAAATAACTTCATCTGAAGTGTGTCTCTGACTATTTTTCTACTTGCTACTATCAAATCATTTGGTCTCCACGTTTCCCAGAAATCATTCATGGGAGTTTCTGAAATTATTTCACGCGCTATTTCGCATTGGATTTTATCCGGTTGTAATCTAATCAGTGCTTTGAACTCGCGTAATTGTTCATCAAGTGATCTATGGTCGGTATTAATTTCTTCATAATAGTCTACAGAACCCTTTAGCCATTCATGTGGAGATCCACCGACAAATGGTGGTGGTTGGCCGTGATCACCGCACATGACGACTTTTGTGTTTTTGTTTAACAACCACTCGAGAAATGTTTGTAATACTCTCAACGATACCGTGCATATTTCATCCCAAATTATGATTTCAGGAATGAATTTATCACCCATTCGATCAGGGGTCCATTCATCGCCTTTCCATCGAAAGAAACTATGATAAGTACAGGCATTTACCCCTCGCTGTATCATCTCTCTGGCGAGTCTGTGAGTCGGTGTTAACACAATCATGTTTGTGAAATCCGTAGGATTTTTCCGACGATATAATTCAATTGCACGAGTTGTCTTTCCTGACCCACCACAACCGTTTAAATAAACTGTCTTGTATCTACATATTGGATCAGATACCGGTGGTGCATTAGAAAATTCTGATTGAATCTCATCACATTTTAAGTACTTTTCATCCATGGTAACATCTGCCGATTCACAATACTCATGTAGCGTCTCCTTTTTAAATCTCCAACCCCCCCACGCTTCCTCCTGGGATGTGAAATTAGCTACATCTGATTTGTATTTATTGTGTATATACATCGAATCAGTAGCTACTCTAACCGCGGTATTAGGAAATCTATTTATCATCGAAAATAAATTGATAGAAGCATAAGCTAGCATAGAACTTCTCAAATGTGTGTACTGGGAATTATATCCATCACAGTAGGTAACAACCGTACCCAATTTCTCACCATTGGATAGAAAAGCATCCTTACGGGATACAAGTTTTCCCTGTTTCGTTAAATCCGTTACAAGAAAATCGTATTCAGCGACGTCTATGATCAACCGCGAGGAAAATTTTGCATTGTCGTATCTTCCACCCTGGGTAAATTTACCGATTATTCTTCGTCCAAAATCCTTTGCTTGTTCTTTTTTAATTTCAAATAACTTCTTAGACCAATTCATGATTTGTTCTTCATTGAAATCAGGGAATTGTTTTCGCAATTCGCTGATTATACGATCTAGATCGGGTTGTGGTAGCCAAACTTCTTTCTGAGCTCGATAGCATATAATAGCTTCGGAAACAATCAACGATATCAGCATGCCACAATCAATCATATATCGTAGTAACACTATTGGCATCCAGGCCTTTTCAGATAGGTGTCTACCGAGCCAAACATAACTACACGGATGTAACCCTGTAGCGAGTTCAAATGATATCACACGAGCGAATCCGGTTAAATCAAAATCAGGTAATGGTCCATTAATCGCAACACGAGTCATTTCATGCGTGGGGTGTCCAAATCGTTTAAAATAGTTACTACATTCTCCATACCCGAGAAAACTTCCAGGATAACACGCGGATATATCAATTGAAATCATACCGTCACGATGGTATTTTGTATTCCACAGTCCTCCATGACCAAATTCGATGCAACTCAATTTAACGTCCTCGAGAAAATCACTTCGTGTTGGACGCCAGGAGTTTTTTTCTCTTGCGAAGTGAGCTACCACTGAAGAAATAGTAAAACTATCCGTGAGTAGTTTTTCATGGAAACTCTCTGGTGAAAAATCATTAGCGATTTTTCTCATTCTGTTATCTAATTCTTCAACGCGATATAATTCACCATTTGGTCTTACAAATTGATCGAATCCTGATTCGGAACCAGCACTGCTAAGTAACCACACTGACACAGGGTCCTCTTTACACAACGCATGAATAGCATCAAATAATTTCTCTTCATAGAAAACATCCCCGGAAAATTCCGGGGGGATATATCTCACGATTCGTTCTCGTGGAAATATTGTTACCGCAGGTGTCCACGCGTGTTCGTTATGATCAATAATTTGTATTGGCGCTCCTTGTAATCTATATTTCGGTTCGTGTAATACTTCCCCGGTTATTGTCGTTACTGATATTGGGAATTTTAATAATGTCTCTAATTTAGCTATATCAGAAATCTTTGCACCGTGCTGTTTCACTGTCAGTTCCCATTCTGTTATTTTCCTACGTCGCAGATCAGTTAGTTTATTTCCTCGGGATGCATTTGTGAAGTGTTCCATTACCCGTGTTGCTACACAATTGAGCCTTAACGAAGTCAATGGTGAATATTTCATAGGAGCTAGTTTTGCAATATCGGGTTTATCATTTAACGGATATATCCCATAAACGATTGCTGTTACGGGATAAGATCTCTCGTAGTATGGTTTGTCAATTCCAGTTAGAATTCCTGGTTTGGAATCTCTACTTACAATGACAGTTTTTTTATCCTTGAGGATTGGTTCAAATTTATCCCTGATAATCCATTTGCCTTCGACTTCGATAATGAATTTTATTCTGAAAAAATACTTTTGTTGGGAATTGCTTTGTTTGGGAATTGCTTTGCTTGAAATCTTTTGGATTTCCACCTTTGGATTTCCACCTTTGGATTTCTCATGGGAATTGCTTTGTTTGGGAATTGCTTTGCTTGAAATCTTTTGGATTTCCACCTTTGGATTTCCACCTTTGGATTTTACGCCAAGGTGTGAAATTATCTCAGCTGCTCTTTTATCGTTCATAGTAGCATCGATGATGGGTACATTGACATCATCATTGATAATTCGAAATGTCGACCAACAGTATGCTGCACCGTCTCGGTAGAATTCATTAAAACACTCCCTGATTTTACCGAGTATAGTTCTATCACCGATTAGACGTTTTGGTGTATTAGAGACTCTATCAAGATTGAATTTAGTATTTTTCCAGGGCTTAATTTTCGATAATCTTTGGAACTCCCTATCAAGATTGAATTTAGTATTTTTCCAGGGCTTAATTTTCGATAATCTTTGGAACTCCCTAGCAAGATTGAATTTAGTATTTTTCCAGGGCTTAATTTTCGATAATCTTTGGAACTCCTCCATGTTATAATTAAAACAAGTATTTAAATAGAAAAATATAGTATAATGAATCACTGTAAGTGGCTTATGATTGGATCAACAACCCCGTGTAACAAATCATGCAGAAGCGAATTCTGTGGGTATCATATGCAAAGCGTTAGGCGAGGAAGTTTTGGCCCTCTCCCATGCCTCCAATGTGGGGTGGGCGTTAGAGGAAAATCGCAGTTGTGTCTTGCTTGTGGGGGTAAACGATACAGGGAACTAAAACGCTATTATGACAAACGAATCAATGACTCCGTCCTTGATAAAATCAAGGACAAAATCATCAAAACCCCGCAAGATTATATCAAGAGGTTTATAATAAATTAGACAAATAGTATTATTATACAAATGAGCCAAGATTTCAGACCTCATCCAGTGCTTGTTAATTACGAAGCCTCCAGTGATGGTGTTGTCAGGCACCGCAGACTAAAAAAAACGGTTGGATATCTGAATAATATGGGTTATTTGTTGTTTAGTGCTAGAAATAAAACATATCCTTGTCACAGAATTATTTTTGAATGTCATAACGGATTAATCGAAGACGGATTTGTGATTGATCACATAAATGGCGTGAAGACTGATAATTGTCTTGAGAATCTTCAAGCCGTCTCACAAAGTCTGAATGCAAAATTAGGTGGAACAGGCAAATATGCAAAACGTCCTAGGGGAGTTAAATCGTTTGATTTAGAAACCAGCGAGGAGAGAATCTTTCATTCGATAAACGAAGCCAGTAGATACTTTGACATTTGCGTGCCTTCAATTCGATTTGTTGCACAAAATTTAATTAAAACATCTCTGTCTAAAAAAAATGGTCATAAAGTAAGATTCGTATACACCTGAAACGATTCAAGGGAGATAAATCCCCATGGACAAATCCAACCACTCAAAACACTCTACCTACTAAGTTCCCTTGTATTATGACGTCAAAGGAATTTGTCGCCTGCTATATTACCTGTACTTGACTAGGCGTGCCCACGTGACTGTAATGGAGATCGATAGAGAATAAAACTTTTTATTGTCGCTTGTGGGCTAAAACTGTATTATTTATTTAAGCTAACTCGTTCTTTTCAGTACAAAATTTTTTATTTATCTACATATCTCATGTGTGGGGGGTGGGTGGACTAGCAGTAAAGCAGACAGCTAACTCGTTCTTTTCAGTACAGACGTTCTTTATAATCTACGCATTACCTATGTTCGCTCAGCCGGAACGCGAGTGTTTCCTATTCATTGAAGTAGGTGGGCGTGGTTAAAATTCCTTGTATACAGCTCTTTATGAATGTATTTTATCTAGAGAATTATAACAGAGTATATAAAACGCTGTTTTATTTAACAACTAAAATGTTGCAGCATAAAATTGTCTGTTTTAAAAATCTCTTATTGTTAAGTATATCAGAAGATATATATATATTAAAAAATCTCTATTCTGTATGACAGCTCCGTGGTGTAATGGTATATCGTGTTTGTCTTGTAAACATAGATCTATCAACTACGTGTTCGGTCCCCATAGCAGATACATTATTTGATGGCGAAACGGAAGATGTTTTTCTATTAATTGGGGGGGAGGGGCGATCCCCCTCAGCCAAACCAACATTGTAACTCATGCTATCGCATTCTCGGTAGCGTGGGTTGGTGTTTTTTTCCAACTCATGCAACCATGAATTCGATTTCATGGGTTGCCATGTTGGTTTGGTTTACCACGCCCACATCATTACCATCATCGTTCCATTGAATTATAATCCATCCTTAATTAAGTACATGTTATGCCTAAAATTTGCCGCAACACTCGAGCGGAGATATATATGGCATTGTGCCGTCCATGTTGTGACGTCCCCCCCAAGCATATCTTCTGGGCGGTCTAAGATGGCGTTTGCCACCTTAGGCCTCCCGCCGGAGATGTATGTTTCGGGTTCCCTTGGGCTTACTTGGATGCGAAGGCAACCAAGGAGTTCCAAAGATGTGTTGTCGTAAACCTCTGGGTCTCTCTGACGTCATAGGGCGACAACAAACACTCATTTGGCAATCTTTGTTTTGTTTTTTTTTAATAATTAGAGATATAGTATACTATATTTATATAAAACTATAAATAATGGATATCAATGATGTAAATGCTATAATTGCTGAAATTTCAATTTTAAAAAATAAAGGGGTATTATTATCTGAAGATCTTGACGCTGACAAGATTGCCTCGGAATATGAAGACATTGAGTATCAGTGTAGTAAGGGTCGTTATGTTTTATCCAAGATGTACAGGCTCGTGAAAGGAATTCAAAAATCCATCAATGCTTGTTTGTATGGTAACGACATTAATGTATTCATAACGCTATTTAGCACCGTTGAAGCAATACGTCAAAAGCTCGGCCAAGAGTATCAAAAACGAGCTGAAATTAGTTCTAAGGTTCGTGATCTTAGAAAAATGTTAAACGAGGAAAAACCCGTATCTTAACCACGTGAGCGTTACTATAAAATAGGCTTTCAGTAATTTTTATTAAAAATAAATTTTTTTTTAGCGTTTTTTGTAACACTTACATAGGATTTTCTCCTGAAAGGATACTCAGCAGTCTGGACTTGCCCATGCAGTTATGTGCATAATGGATGATCTGGTCGTAGTAGCAAGTAATCACCGCGACGCCTCCATTTTCACGTAGTTGTTCTTGTTGCCGCGTCGTTAACACAAATCGTTCATCGCCGTTCTCAGATATTACAATTCTGAAACCCCCAGCGATGTTATTTCTGAAACATTCGCGGATAGCGTCGTACAGTTTAACCCTGTCGAAGATGAATACGTTAGCTTGATGGTACATTATTTAATAACTAAGTTATTTAATAACTAAGCTTTTAATTGTGATAGTTTTACATTTGAAAATTTAGTTCACAAACAATATATGGTTGGTGAATCGCTTACAACTAAATTAACCCGAGAGCGGCTAGCAGCAATTAAAAAGTTTATACCGGTTCGAGACAGACTTCGCGAGAAACTTCAACAACGACAACAAGCGCAGACTGACTTTTCTGTGTCAAGTGAACAACTGTTTACTCCGATAACAAGTGCGACCAAAGATGTGAAAACAGCAACTGAACGAGCAATATACGGAGATATTCCTAAGGAAGGCAAGCGACGAGAAGTGCCTGTTCTTGGTGTGCTTGAAAAGATAGCAGCAGAGACCGGACAAACACGCGCAGGAATACAACAGCTATCCAGTGATATAAAAACTCAACGCGAGTATGAACGACTAGCTGATATTGATGATTCTGCGCCTGAAACTCAACCTGTTGATGTCGTCACCCCAAGAGGTGTTTCCTTTATAGACAAACTCACCGAAGGAGCTATAGCAGAAATCAAACGACCTCAATTAATAAAACCCGAACATTATAAGATTTTTGGTAATTTTGCCGCCCAAAGCTTTCATTCCAGAAAAAACTTTTTAAAAGACGAGTATAAGAACAGTAGAATAAGCCGAGATGAATGGGCTGATTGGTTGTATAAAACGAATAGGGGGGTTGGCCGTTTAAATAAAAGAGAATTGGGATATAAAGAATTTAGAAAGGGAATTGAAGAGTATGATGAAACTGGTACAACTGAGAAAACAAGCGGAAAAGGATATTCGATTGGAAATCTAAAGGATGTCTTTGACTCTACAGTGACATGCCCTGGTAACATTCTAAGTGATATATCAAGGTTAGAGGTTCTCATCGGAGGGAAACGAGCCGGAAATAACTCACCGGAAGTAATTAATGAAGCAGCTGATATCTGTAGACGATTATTTGCCGGCGGTATCATGGACATTGATGTATATCGAGAACTTATTGCTGAATTAGTTGAAAATCACAACGATGACAACGTCATTGATGATGAAAATCCAATGGATGTAAGCGATTAATCACTAATTGAAAAACTACTAGTTTTATAACAAGATGATTATACACTACAACCATGATAAACCAGTAAGCGTCTACGTGGTGAACTCACGATTGCCTGTTTATAGAGCATATTACGGAGATGGTTTCGGCAATACCATTGCGGGGTTATTTACAAGAATGGCTCCCAAGGTGGCGCCGTTAGCTAAACAATTATCAATGAAAGCCATTGATGCTATCCGTGATAAGGGAATCAATTTCGTTGGAAATCTTGCCGGAAAGGCATTTTCTGCCGCGAAAGATAAAATAGCATCATTGGTGCGAAAGAAACCAGGAATGACTTCGTCAGTGGTGAAACCAGGAATGACTTCGTCATTAGTGCTGCCATCAACTACAGTGATGCCTGCAAAAATCAGCAAAGCAATAAATAACGCAGTGGAAGAAAAACTAGCGCAATTGACTTCGTCACCACCGGTAACAGATAGCGCTATCATGAACGCGATAGCAGGAAGTGGTTTGAAACAAAAAAGAAATTCGAAGAATTTTCAACGACGATGATTATTGCTTTGCAATTCACCAATTGAAAACACTAGTAATGTTATAAATGTTTAAACGAACAGCTGATCCCGCGTTAGATATGGAAGCCCCAGTGCGCAAAGATGATTCCGTCCGCGATTATCAATACTATTCCTATCATGCAATACAACCCGACCTACGATCGCGAATTGAACTTCAAGTTCAAGATACCAGTAAATACTTTTTGCCGTGTGAAGCATTTATTGAAATCGAGGGAAAACTCGTAACAAATGTTGCAGCTGATACACCATATGAAAATGATCCAAATATCCGAGTTGGTTTTGTTAATAATGGTATAATGGCGTTATTTGAAAGTGCAAGATATCTCATTGATGGAAAAGAGATTGAATCAATAGACCGCGAGGTTGATGTTGCAACAACAATAATCGGGTTAGCAAGATACTCCGATGATTATACAAGATCGGCTGGTCCGTCTATGATGTTTGCAAAGGATACCTCTGATAACGCTGACCACCTTCAATACATTAAAGTGTTAACACCGCAAGACACTTCAGTTGATAATCAACGAGAAGCAACTAATCCAGAACGTCGAGCTAGACCAGGAGCTGCGTTTGATATTCTTGGAGGCGTTAATGGTAATTTCAATTTAGGATTTGCAACACGAAAATTAGCATTGCAAGAACAGCAGCGATATTTTTCATGTGCGATTCCACTCCATCATATATTTGGATTCTGCAGAAATGTAAGAAAGGTCATCTATGGAGCCAAACACACAATCGCGTTAGTGCGAAAAGGCAATGACAATGATGCAATTTGGCGTACTGGTGCCGCTGATGGTAAAGTTGTTTTGAGTAAAATAGTATTATGGATGCCAGTAATGACTCCATCAATTACCACGGAAGAGCGGCTGCTTTCATTTATGGAAACCGGTGGTAAATCATTGCTAAGTTGGCTAACAACAACGACTGATGCTAAAGAGGATAATGTTAATAGCACATTTACATGGCACCTGGCATCAAAACAAGGCGTTTCAGCTCCACGTCATATATTTATAGCGCTGCAGAATAGGAATCGATTAGGTTCCCAAGAACGCAGTCATATGATATTTGATCGATTAGGGGTAAGTGAGGTTTCACTGAGAATAAACGGACAACAAGAACCATCTGAGGATATACAGCTTAATTACGGAAACAACCAAATAGCACGTGTGTATCATCGGATGCTGTCATATATGGGTCGTGATCAAAATGTTGATACCGGTTTGCAAATATCGCAACTCGATTTTAAGAATTTGTATCCAATTTATTACTTTTCACTGGAACATCTTGATTTAACAAGGCAATCCGTCGTCGACATACATTTTAGAGCTCGTATAGATCCTGGTGGTGTTGATTATAGAGCGATTGCTGTTATTCTCAGCGACAAATCAATGTTGTTAGAAGGGGCTGGCGGACGAATGAGAATCGTTGATGCACCAGTGGAAAATCTATGATTGAAATCGTAAACGATTTTCACAATTAGATCAATTGAAAGCATAAATGTGTTTTACAATAAAATGCCATATAGTGTTGTTAGTGTCAAGCTGACTGATGGTCAGGTCAAGAAATTAAAATCAAAATCCGCTAAAGAATGTGGAACCACAATAACGTTAAAACCAGCGCAGATGTCTGGCGGTACACATAAAATATCATTAACGGATCGTCAAATAAAACATTTTAATGATGCAATGAAAAATAAGCGAGGAGTTCAAATAGAATTTTCAAAAGCCGCAGTCGCGAACATGATAAAATCAGGTGGTATATTTCCATTGTTAGCCGCAATACCAGCATTGATTGCAGCGGCTGCCCCAGCGGTGGCGAAAGCGGCAGCGTTGGGAGCCGTTGGTACCGCGGCAGGGATGGCGTTGAAAAAGGCAACTGGGAAAGGATATAAAAAAAAGGGAAAGGGGTTGTACCTACCAGGAACCCCGTATTCATGGTACAGCGGGAAATCCGTGAACGGATCGGGTCTAAGAAGAATACCAGGAACGGTTTATTAATTGAAAAATCTTCGATTTCCGAACCTATGGTTCCTATGTCCAATTTTGATTTAATTGATGCTGCTACAAAACTAGCGATAAAAAACTTCAGAGGGGTTTTTATGAGAGATCAATTACCAAGAAAACCAAATAACGTTGAAACCGGTATCATCAATCTTGATAACAGCAGCGGATCGGGAACTCACTGGGTTGCATACGCGATTGATCCACGTGGAATTGTCTTTTTCGATTCATATGGGTTAGCTCCACCAAGCGAGTTTATGCGGTATATAAATTCTTCGATGAAACTCAAAAAGTTTCCGATAACAAGTTACGATAACAATAATGATTGATATTTGGGGACAATCTCTGTCAATGTCGGAACCCACCGCGGAAACATCTGCGGGTTCTATCGAGGATGTAAAAAAAATAATTGAAGATGAAATCGCTGAGATGTTAAATTTAATAGATGTTGACCCGAACGAATTAGTTGTATTTCAAGATCGCCAGGGTAAATTGAAAAGCAGTAATATATCCGTGAATGACATTTTGATACGGCAGAGCGATGCCGCTGAAAACTCTATTGCGCTTTATTCCAACGGTGGACGACTTAAACCAGGTGCACTTGTGTCTACGATCACCGACGCGATTGCTACCAACGAACGTGAGCTGAATGATCTTATACGAGGTTATAATAATTTTCGCAAAAATGTTATACATAAATTCTTTGGAACCCCGCTTGTGGTTGGCATGACTCTCGCTGAAATTAAAGACTTGTTGAATTCATTCTTCGCTAACAAGGAAGCTGGAAGGATGATGACTGCTTCAGAAATCAAGGCAAATTATCTCGAGATTTCTAAACTAATAGAAGATCAAAAACCCACTAAAGACGTAGTTGTTAAGTTTTTTGGAACCCCACTTGTGGCTGGCATGACTCTCGCTGAAATTAGCGAGTTTATCGGCAAGCACACTCACAATGCCTACATCGCTAATAGTTTCTTTGGTGTCACAGCTACATCTACAATGACTCTCAAAGATATTAATATGTTTATGGTGAGACAAACAACACTTAATACCATCGTTGATAAATTTCTTGGGAGAACACCTGTGTCTGAAACCACATCGTTGACAGGCCCGACCCTCGCTGAAGTTAAAAGCGCTATTGACGAACAAAAACTCATCAACAAAATGGTTAATAATTTCTTTGAGAGTTCTAAAAATTACAATATCACGACGACATATTCTCAACTCGACGCGAATTATAGATCCCAAACAGGTTTTGGAGTTAACTTCCTTGTGGTTTCATTTTTTATTCGCCGCGATAAAACGACAATGAAGTATACCGAAATCAATAAAACCTATTCCGACGTTATTGACGATATTATTAAATTAAAGGAAGATCAAAAACCAGTCAATGACATTGTTGATAAGTTTTTTGGTGTCCCGGCTACATCTACGATGACTCTCAAAGATATTTACAATGATATTCGTAAACTAAAAGAAAATTTTGAAAAGATAAAGATTCCGCATCCACACATAAGAATTAAAAATGTCGTGTATACAGTCGATCATGGAACCATGGATTGGATAAGAGACGTTTATACTACATTATCCACTGGTCTCTGGACGAGGAGTGATGCGGGGGGCGATATCTACAGTACAACGGGGATTGAAGGTATCTACAGGCTAACGTGGATCTCTATCAATCAATTTAACATGATCGCGGGCGGTAAAACCTACTCTGGTGGCACTGCGATGTTAATTATCAAGAGTAACGGTCAACACTTTAATGTCGTCGCGGTTGATAGCTCCACCATTAGATCAAAAATAACTTGGTGTTTAGAACTCGTAGATGATTTTTCAGGCTGAAGCTACTAACAATTCCCGCTAACGATGGCAAATAATTGAAAACACTAGCGGGTTTAAAATAACAATGATTTCATCAACGCAATGTCGCTATGATCAGGTCAGAGAATTTCAGACTAGACTCAAAACCCTCACTGAGGAGTATCAAATAAAAATAAAAAAATACCGACGAAGAATCACCGCAATTGATGTTATTATGTACTCGGTGTCAAGCGTTCTCACTGGCGCCGGAATAATACTTGCATCGGTTATAATGATTGCCCCGGTCGTAGTTCCAATTTGCATTTCTGCGGTGGCTACAATCGGGGGTATATCAACCGGGATAGCAAAAAAGATATCATCATGCAGCCAGAGTAAACTGCAGAATTACTTACTTCAATTTCATATTACATCAACCGCATATTCGCAATTATCATTGATGATATCATCGTCACTCGATAATACGATTATATCAGATAGTGAATTCTCAGCGATGGTCAGTATTTTTGATTCAGCGATATCAAAATTAGAGCAACAACATGAATATAATAACAATGACAACACCGATGGAATCAGAAAACACGAACCCAAAAACAAACCCAAAAACCAAAATGATCTCAATAATCTCAACCATACCAGATTGTGAGTTCTCAGTGATGGTCAGTATTTATGATTCCTCGATACCAAAATTAGAAATAAATCATGAGTATAATAACAATGACAACACCGATGGAATTACTTCAACGATTAGTGGAGAACACGAACCCAGTACAAACAAGCATGATATCAATAACATCAACGAGTCCTGAATTTAGTGTGAACTTCCCTTCTCCGATTCCAGTGCGTGAGATCGCGCTGGCAAAATTACGAGTATATATATCATAGCTGGCCTAATATCAGATCGGTTGCATTTGGCGGTCAGCAACCCAATAACGCACTGGTGTTCTCGTATAAGAATAAACCCGATGGTACTCCAGAGTGGGAAACTGTTTCGATACCAACTGGGTCGTACCAAATTAAGCAAATCAATGCTGAAATTCAGCGTAGAATAAAATCAATCACTGGAAAAGAATCAAAAATAGCTATTAATCTTCATCAACCGACGCTCTCGTCGTCGATCGAAATAAGCACAGAGGGATACATTGTAGATATCTATAACAGCTCGTTAAGAACAGTGTTAGGATGGCCTGAAAAACCACCGGAAAATTCCACCGCCGACTTAACCACGGACGTACAATCATATCATGAAATCAATCCCAGTTATCGAGATAATTTAACTGATATAAGAAAAGGAAGAATCGCCGATAGATTTATATTTACCAACAAAGACACATTGCAATGGGATTTTATCATTAAAAGAACAACCGACTCATCTGTTACTATTTCATTTACGCTAACTGACGTCCGTGGTTATTTTAATGAAATTAAACAATTATATGAAACACAACTAGAACAACTACGGAAAACAAAATCGCAAAAACACGTTGAAATAATAAATCAACTTATATCTGATATGGAATATATCTATGAACTAATTATTCAAACAATAATTAATGACAACAGCGACAATAAACAACGATTCCTAACCGATTACAATATCACAGAGGACAATCTGCGTAATTTCAAGTTTCCCGGGTACAAAGCTGATGAACTAGCAAGAATTGTTAAAACCGATATCAAGGCGCTACAAAAACAAGATCCATCTGTCCTCTTCAGGTATAATAATGATCCAGATGGTGGCGGTAGGCATATTGCCCCTCATAATGTGAATATTTCAACGGTGATTGCGCTCAATTTAGTATGTGATGTTATCGAAGGAAGCTATCAAATTAATCTCGAACGATCAAATCAAGCTCAGCAAGGATATATTCTTTATTCGTTTGCACCAACAGCTCCTCCAGGATTCCTAATTATTGAGAACCCAATTAATCCTGTCTACATGCGATGCCATAATAATTCGTTAACGAGAATTAATTTCAAACTCACCGACCAGTCAAATAATCTGATTGATTTACAAGAAGAGGTGTTAGCGATTAGTTTGTTTGTGAAATCCTAAATTGCTTTGCAATTTCAAAGGATTTTCGTCATAAAGACTCGATCAAATATTTGGTTGAACTCGTAAAAGAATTATTAACCACAAATGAAACATTTGCAGCAGCAGAGAGGGTGGATGACAACGACGTTGGCGTATATAAGGAAATCTTATTTTATCGAATAGACGCTATTTTTTTTACTATTTGGTGGAAGCCTCAGATTTCCAAATCGACGCTCGAAAAGTTGTGAGGTTCACCCTCTCTGCTGCTTGAAAAACAAAAAAGTCCGTTTTTCATCAAAAGTCATGCTGAAAAAAATGGTGGGAACCGGTTTTAAAGTATGGTGACGTACTATCCAATGGTGCGCAGCCAATAAACCAAGTATTAACCAAATCCAAGCGGGGTAAAGGGTTTCAACAGCTTTTATCTAAGCCCAACTGATCCATAACATGAAAAACAAAAAAGTCCGTTTTTCATCAAAAGTCATGCTGAAAAAAATGGTGGGAACCGGTTTTAAAGTATGGTGACGTACTATCCAATGGTGCGCAGCCAATAAACCAAGTATTAACCAAATCCAAGCGGGGTAAAGGGTTTCAACAGCTTTTATCTAAGCCCAACTGATCCATAACATGAAAAACAAAAAAGTCCGTTTTTCATCAAAAGTCATGCTGAAAAAAATGGTGGGAACCGGTTTTAAAGTATGGTGACGTACTATCCAATGGTGCGCAGCCAATAAACCAAGTATTAACCAAATCCAAGCGGGGTAAAGGGTTTCAACAGCTTTTATCTAAGCCCAACTGATCCATAACATGAAAAACAAAAAAGTCCGTTTTTCATCAAAAGTCATGCTGAAAAAAATGGTGGGAACCGGTTTTAAAGTATGGTGACGTACTATCCAATGGTGCGCAGCCAATAAACCAAGTATTAACCAAATCCAAGCGGGGTAAAGGGTTTCAACAGCTTTTATCTAAGCCCAACTGATCCATAACATGAAAAACAAAAAAGTCCGTTTTTCATCAAAAGTCATGCTGAAAAAAATGGTGGGAACCGGTTTTAAAGTATGGTGACGTACTATCCAATGGTGCGCAGCCAATAAACCAAGTATTAACCAAATCCAAGCGGGGTAAAGGGTTTCAACAGCTTTTATCTAAGCCCAACTGATCCATAACATGAAAAACAAAAAAGTCCGTTTTTCATCAAAAGTCATGCTGAAAAAAATGGTGGGAACCGGTTTTAAAGTATGGTGACGTACGATCCAATGGTGCGCAGCCAATAAACCAAGTATTAACCAAATCCAAGCGGGGTAAAGGGTTTCAACAGCTTTTATCTAAGCCGAACTGATCCATAACATGAAAAACAAAAAAGTCCGTTTTTCATCAAAAGTCATGCTGAAAAAAATGGTGGGAACCGGTTTTAAAGTATGGTGACGTACTATCCAATGGTGCGCAGCCAATAAACCAAGTATTAACCAAATCCAAGCGGGGTAAAGGGTTTCAACAGCTTTTATCTAAGCCCAACTGATCCATAACATGAAAAACAAAAAAGTCCGTTTTTCATCAAAAGTCATGCTGAAAAAAATGGTGGGAACCGGTTTTAAAGTATGGTGACGTACTATCCAATGGTGCGCAGCCAATAAACCAAGTATTAACCAAATCCAAGCGGGGTAAAGGGTTTCAACAGCTTTTATCTAAGCCCAACTGATCCATAACATGAAAAACAAAAAAGTCCGTTTTTCATCAAAAGTCATGCTGAAAAAAATGGTGGGAACCGGTTTTAAAGTATGGTGACGTACTATCCAATGGTGCGCAGCCAATAAACCAAGTATTAACCAAATCCAAGCGGGGTAAAGGGTTTCAACAGCTTTTATCTAAGCCCAACTGATCCATAACATGAAAAACAAAAAAGTCCGTTTTTCATCAAAAGTCATGCTGAAAAAAATGGTGGGAACCGGTTTTAAAGTATGGTGACGTACTATCCAATGGTGCGCAGCCAATAAACCAAGTATTAACCAAATCCAAGCGGGGTAAAGGGTTTCAACAGCTTTTATCTAAGCCCAACTGATCCATAACATGAAAAACAAAAAAGTCCGTTTTTCATCAAAAGTCATGCTGAAAAAAATGGTGGGAACCGGTTTTAAAGTATGGTGACGTACTATCCAATGGTGCGCAGCCAATAAACCAAGTATTAACCAAATCCAAGCGGGGTAAAGGGTTTCAACAGCTTTTATCTAAGCCCAACTGATCCATAACATGAAAAACAAAAAAGTCCGTTTTTCATCAAAAGTCATGCTGAAAAAAATGGTGGGAACCGGTTTTAAAGTATGGTGACGTACTATCCAATGGTGCGCAGCCAATAAACCAAGTATTAACCAAATCCAAGCGGGGTAAAGGGTTTCAACAGCTTTTATCTAAGCCCAACTGATCAATAACATGAAAAACAAAAAAGTCCGTTTTTCATCAAAAGTCATGCTGAAAAAAATGGTGGGAACCGGTTTTAAAGTATGGTGACGTACTATCCAATGGTGCGCAGCCAATAAACCAAGTATTAACCAAATCCAAGCGGGGTAAAGGGTTTCAACAGCTTTTATCTAAGCCCAACTGATCCATAACATGAAAAACAAAAAAGTCCGTTTTTCATCAAAAGTCATGCTGAAAAAAATGGTGGGAACCGGTTTTAAAGTATGGTGACGTACTATCCAATGGTGCGCAGCCAATAAACCAAGTATTAACCAAATCCAAGCGGGGTAAAGGGTTTCAACAGCTTTTATCTAAGCCCAACTGATCCATAACATGAAAAATAAAAAGTCCGTTTTTCATCAAAAGTCATGCTGAAAAAAATGGTGGGAACCGGTTTTAAAGTATGGTGACGTACTATCCAATGGTGCGCAGCCAATAAACCAAGTATTAACCAAATCCAAGCGGGGTAAAGGGTTTCAACAGCTTTTATCTAAGCCCAACTGATCCATAACATGAAAAACAAAAAGTCCGTTTTTCATCAAAAGTCATGCTGAAAAAAATGGTGGGAACCGGTTTTAAAGTATGGTGACGTACTATCCAATGGTGCGCAGCCAATAAACCATGTATTAACCAAATCCAAGCGGGGTAAAGGGTTTCAACAGCTTTTATCTAAGCCCAACTGATCCATAACATGAAAAACAAAAAAGTCCGTTTTTCATCAAAAGTCATGTTAAAAAAAATGGTGGGAACCGGTTTTAAAGTATGGTGACGTACTATCCAATGGTGCGCAGCCAATAAACCAAGTATTAACCAAATCCAAGCGGGGTAAAGGGTTTCAACAGCTTTTATCTAAGCCCAACTGATCCATAACATGAAAAACAAAAAAGTCCGTTTTTCATCATGCTGAAAAAAATGGTGGGAACCGGTTTTAAAGTATGGTGACGTACTATCCAATGGTGCGCAGCCAATAAACCAAGTATTAACCAAATCCAAGCGGGGTAAAGGGTTTCAACAGCTTTTATCTAAGCCCAACTGATCCATAACATGAAAAACAAAAAAGTCCGTTTTTCATCAAAAGTCATGCTGAAAAAAATGGTGGGAACCGGTTTTAAAGTATGGTGACGTACTATCCAATGGTGCGCAGCCAATAAACCAAGTATTAACCAAATCCAAGCGGGGTAAAGGGTTTCAACAGCTTTTATCTAAGCCCAACTGATCCATAACATGAAAAACAAAAAAGTCCGTTTTTCATCAAAAGTCATGCTGAAAAAAATGGTGGGAACCGGTTTTAAAGTATGGTGACGTACTATCCAATGGTGCGCAGCCAATAAACCAAGTATTAACCAAATCCAAGCGGGGTAAAGGGTTTCAACAGCTTTTATCTAAGCCCAACTGATCCATAACATGAAAAACAAAAAAGTCCGTTTTTCATCAAAAGTCATGCTGAAAAAAATGGTGGGAACCGGTTTTAAAGTATGGTGACGTACTATCCAATGGTGCGCAGCCAATAAACCAAGTATTAACCAAATCCAAGCGGGGTAAAGGGTTTCAACAGCTTTTATCTAAGCCCAACTGATCCATAACATGAAAAACAAAAAAGTCCGTTTTTCATCAAAAGTCATGCTGAAAAAAATGGTGGGAACCGGTTTTAAAGTATGGTGACGTACTATCCAATGGTGCGCAGCCAATAAACCAAGTATTAACCAAATCCAAGCGGGGTAAAGGGTTTCAACAGCTTTTATCTAAGCCCAACTGATCCATAACATGAAAAACAAAAAAGTCCGTTTTTCATCAAAAGTCATGCTGAAAAAAATGGTGGGAACCGGTTTTAAAGTATGGTGACGTACTATCCAATGGTGCGCAGCCAATAAACCAAGTATTAACCAAATCCAAGCGGGGTAAAGGGTTTCAACAGCTTTTATCTAAGCCCAACTGATCCATAACATGAAAAACAAAAAAGTCCGTTTTTCATCAAAAGTCATGCTGAAAAAAATGGTGGGAACCGGTTTTAAAGTATGGTGACGTACTATCCAATGGTGCGCAGCCAATAAACCAAGTATTAACCAAATCCAAGCGGGGTAAAGGGTTTCAACAGCTTTTATCTAAGCCCAACTGATCCATAACATGAAAAACAAAAAAGTCCGTTTTTCATCAAAAGTCATGCTGAAAAAAATGGTGGGAACCGGTTTTAAAGTATGGTGACGTACTATCCAATGGTGCGCAGCCAATAAACCAAGTATTAACCAAATCCAAGCGGGGTAAAGGGTTTCAACAGCTTTTATCTAAGCCCAACTGATCCATAACATGAAAAACAAAAAAGTCCGTTTTTCATCAAAAGTCATGCTGAAAAAAATGGTGGGAACCGGTTTTAAAGTATGGTGACGTACTATCCAATGGTGCGCAGCCAATAAACCAAGTATTAACCAAATCCAAGCGGGGTAAAGGGTTTCAACAGCTTTTATCTAAGCCCAACTGATCCATAACATGAAAAACAAAAAAGTCCGTTTTTCATCAAAAGTCATGCTGAAAAAAATGGTGGGAACCGGTTTTAAAGTATGGTGACGTACTATCCAATGGTGCGCAGCCAATAAACCAAGTATTAACCAAATCCAAGCGGGGTAAAGGGTTTCAACAGCTTTTATCTAAGCCCAACTGATCCATAACATGAAAAACAAAAAAGTCCGTTTTTCATCAAAAGTCATGCTGAAAAAAATGGTGGGAACCGGTTTTAAAGTATGGTGACGTACTATCCAATGGTGCGCAGCCAATAAACCAAGTATTAACCAAATCCAAGCGGGGTAAAGGGTTTCAACAGCTTTTATCTAAGCCCAACTGATCCATAACATGAAAAACAAAAAAGTCCGTTTTTCATCAAAAGTCATGCTGAAAAAAATGGTGGGAACCGGTTTTAAAGTATGGTGACGTACTATCCAATGGTGCGCAGCCAATAAACCAAGTATTAACCAAATCCAAGCGGGGTAAAGGGTTTCAACAGCTTTTATCTAAGCCCAACTGATCCATAACATGAAAAACAAAAAAGTCCGTTTTTCATCAAAAGTCATGCTGAAAAAAATGGTGGGAACCGGTTTTAAAGTATGGTGACGTACTATCCAATGGTGCGCAGCCAATAAACCAAGTATTAACCAAATCCAAGCGGGGTAAAGGGTTTCAACAGCTTTTATCTAAGCCCAACTGATCCATAACATGAAAAACAAAAAAGTCCGTTTTTCATCAAAAGTCATGCTGAAAAAAATGGTGGGAACCGGTTTTAAAGTATGGTGACGTACTATCCAATGGTGCGCAGCCAATAAACCAAGTATTAACCAAATCCAAGCGGGGTAAAGGGTTTCAACAGCTTTTATCTAAGCCCAACTGATCCATAACATGAAAAACAAAAAAGTCCGTTTTTCATCAAAAGTCATGCTGAAAAAAATGGTGGGAACCGGTTTTAAAGTATGGTGACGTACTATCCAATGGTGCGCAGCCAATAAACCAAGTATTAACCAAATCCAAGCGGGGTAAAGGGTTTCAACAGCTTTTATCTAAGCCCAACTGATCCATAACATGAAAAACAAAAAAGTCCGTTTTTCATCAAAAGTCATGCTGAAAAAAATGGTGGGAACCGGTTTTAAAGTATGGTGACGTACTATCCAATGGTGCGCAGCCAATAAACCAAGTATTAACCAAATCCAAGCGGGGTAAAGGGTTTCAACAGCTTTTATCTAAGCCCAACTGATCCATAACATGAAAAACAAAAAAGTCCGTTTTTCATCAAAAGTCATGCTGAAAAAAATGGTGGGAACCGGTTTTAAAGTATGGTGACGTACTATCCAATGGTGCGCAGCCAATAAACCAAGTATTAACCAAATCCAAGCGGGGTAAAGGGTTTCAACAGCTTTTATCTAAGCCCAACTGATCCATAACATGAAAAACAAAAAAGTCCGTTTTTCATCAAAAGTCATGCTGAAAAAAATGGTGGGAACCGGTTTTAAAGTATGGTGACGTACTATCCAATGGTGCGCAGCCAATAAACCAAGTATTAACCAAATCCAAGCGGGGTAAAGGGTTTCAACAGCTTTTATCTAAGCCCAACTGATCCATAACATGAAAAACAAAAAAGTCCGTTTTTCATCAAAAGTCATGCTGAAAAAAATGGTGGGAACCGGTTTTAAAGTATGGTGACGTACTATCCAATGGTGCGCAGCCAATAAACCAAGTATTAACCAAATCCAAGCGGGGTAAAGGGTTTCAACAGCTTTTATCTAAGCCCAACTGATCCATAACATGAAAAACAAAAAAGTCCGTTTTTCATCAAAAGTCATGCTGAAAAAAATGGTGGGAACCGGTTTTAAAGTATGGTGACGTACTATCCAATGGTGCGCAGCCAATAAACCAAGTATTAACCAAATCCAAGCGGGGTAAAGGGTTTCAACAGCTTTTATCTAAGCCCAACTGATCCATAACATGAAAAACAAAAAAGTCCGTTTTTCATCAAAAGTCATGCTGAAAAAAATGGTGGGAACCGGTTTTAAAGTATGGTGACGTACTATCCAATGGTGCGCAGCCAATAAACCAAGTATTAACCAAATCCAAGCGGGGTAAAGGGTTTCAACAGCTTTTATCTAAGCCCAACTGATCCATAACATGAAAAACAAAAAAGTCCGTTTTTCATCAAAAGTCATGCTGAAAAAAATGGTGGGAACCGGTTTTAAAGTATGGTGACGTACTATCCAATGGTGCGCAGCCAATAAACCAAGTATTAACCAAATCCAAGCGGGGTAAAGGGTTTCAACAGCTTTTATCTAAGCCCAACTGATCCATAACATGAAAAACAAAAAAGTCCGTTTTTCATCAAAAGTCATGCTGAAAAAAATGGTGGGAACCGGTTTTAAAGTATGGTGACGTACTATCCAATGGTGCGCAGCCAATAAACCAAGTATTAACCAAATCCAAGCGGGGTAAAGGGTTTCAACAGCTTTTATCTAAGCCCAACTGATCCATAACATGAAAAACAAAAAAGTCCGTTTTTCATCAAAAGTCATGCTGAAAAAAATGGTGGGAACCGGTTTTAAAGTATGGTGACGTACTATCCAATGGTGCGCAGCCAATAAACCAAGTATTAACCAAATCCAAGCGGGGTAAAGGGTTTCAACAGCTTTTATCTAAGCCCAACTGATCCATAACATGAAAAACAAAAAAGTCCGTTTTTCATCAAAAGTCATGCTGAAAAAAATGGTGGGAACCGGTTTTAAAGTATGGTGACGTACTATCCAATGGTGCGCAGCCAATAAACCAAGTATTAACCAAATCCAAGCGGGGTAAAGGGTTTCAACAGCTTTTATCTAAGCCCAACTGATCCATAACATGAAAAACAAAAAAGTCCGTTTTTCATCAAAAGTCATGCTGAAAAAAATGGTGGGAACCGGTTTTAAAGTATGGTGACGTACTATCCAATGGTGCGCAGCCAATAAACCAAGTATTAACCAAATCCAAGCGGGGTAAAGGGTTTCAACAGCTTTTATCTAAGCCCAACTGATCCATAACATGAAAAACAAAAAAGTCCGTTTTTCATCAAAAGTCATGCTGAAAAAAATGGTGGGAACCGGTTTTAAAGTATGGTGACGTACTATCCAATGGTGCGCAGCCAATAAACCAAGTATTAACCAAATCCAAGCGGGGTAAAGGGTTTCAACAGCTTTTATCTAAGCCCAACTGATCCATAACATGAAAAACAAAAAAGTCCGTTTTTCATCAAAAGTCATGCTGAAAAAAATGGTGGGAACCGGTTTTAAAGTATGGTGACGTACTATCCAATGGTGCGCAGCCAATAAACCAAGTATTAACCAAATCCAAGCGGGGTAAAGGGTTTCAACAGCTTTTATCTAAGCCCAACTGATCCATAACATGAAAAACAAAAAAGTCCGTTTTTCATCAAAAGTCATGCTGAAAAAAATGGTGGGAACCGGTTTTAAAGTATGGTGACGTACTATCCAATGGTGCGCAGCCAATAAACCAAGTATTAACCAAATCCAAGCGGGGTAAAGGGTTTCAACAGCTTTTATCTAAGCCCAACTGATCCATAACATGAAAAACAAAAAAGTCCGTTTTTCATCAAAAGTCATGCTGAAAAAAATGGTGGGAACCGGTTTTAAAGTATGGTGACGTACTATCCAATGGTGCGCAGCCAATAAACCAAGTATTAACCAAATCCAAGCGGGGTAAAGGGTTTCAACAGCTTTTATCTAAGCCCAACTGATCCATAACATGAAAAACAAAAAAGTCCGTTTTTCATCAAAAGTCATGCTGAAAAAAATGGTGGGAACCGGTTTTAAAGTATGGTGACGTACTATCCAATGGTGCGCAGCCAATAAACCAAGTATTAACCAAATCCAAGCGGGGTAAAGGGTTTCAACAGCTTTTATCTAAGCCCAACTGATCCATAACATGAAAAACAAAAAAGTCCGTTTTTCATCAAAAGTCATGCTGAAAAAAATGGTGGGAACCGGTTTTAAAGTATGGTGACGTACTATCCAATGGTGCGCAGCCAATAAACCAAGTATTAACCAAATCCAAGCGGGGTAAAGGGTTTCAACAGCTTTTATCTAAGCCCAACTGATCCATAACATGAAAAACAAAAAAGTCCGTTTTTCATCAAAAGTCATGCTGAAAAAAATGGTGGGAACCGGTTTTAAAGTATGGTGACGTACTATCCAATGGTGCGCAGCCAATAAACCAAGTATTAACCAAATCCAAGCGGGGTAAAGGGTTTCAACAGCTTTTATCTAAGCCCAACTGATCCATAACATGAAAAACAAAAAAGTCCGTTTTTCATCAAAAGTCATGCTGAAAAAAATGGTGGGAACCGGTTTTAAAGTATGGTGACGTACTATCCAATGGTGCGCAGCCAATAAACCAAGTATTAACCAAATCCAAGCGGGGTAAAGGGTTTCAACAGCTTTTATATAAGCCCAACTGATCCATAACATGAAAAACAAAAAAGTCCGTTTTTCATCAAAAGTCATGCTGAAAAAAATGGTGGGAACCGGTTTTAAAGTATGGTGACGTACTATCCAATGGTGCGCAGCCAATAAACCAAGTATTAACCAAATCCAAGCGGGGTAAAGGGTTTCAACAGCTTTTATCTAAGCCCAACTGATCCATAACATGAAAAACAAAAAAGTCCGTTTTTCATCAAAAGTCATGCTGAAAAAAATGGTGGGAACCGGTTTTAAAGTATGGTGACGTACTATCCAATGGTGCGCAGCCAATAAACCAAGTATTAACCAAATCCAAGCGGGGTAAAGGGTTTCAACAGCTTTTATCTAAGCCCAACTGATCCATAACATGAAAAACAAAAAAGTCCGTTTTTCATCAAAAGTCATGCTGAAAAAAATGGTGGGAACCGGTTTTAAAGTATGGTGACGTACTATCCAATGGTGCGCAGCCAATAAATCAAGTATTAACCAAATAAAACGGGGTAAAGGGTTTCAACAGCTTTTATCTAAGCCCAACTGATCCATAACATGAAAAACAAAAAAGTCCGTTTTTCATCAAAAGTCATGCTGAAAAAAATGGTGGGAACCGGTTTTAAAGTATGGTGACGTACTATCCAATGGTGCGCAGCCAATAAACCAAGTATTAACCAAATCCAAGCGGGGTAAAGGGTTTCAACAGCTTTTATCTAAGCCCAACTGATCCATAACATGAAAAACAAAAAAGTCCGTTTTTCATCAAAAGTCATGCTGAAAAAAATGGTGGGAACCGGTTTTAAAGTATGGTGACGTACTATCCAATGGTGCGCAGCCAATAAACCAAGTATTAACCAAATCCAAGCGGGGTAAAGGGTTTCAACAGCTTTTATCTAAGCCCAACTGATCCATAACATGAAAAACAAAAAAGTCCGTTTTTCATCAAAAGTCATGCTGAAAAAAATGGTGGGAACCGGTTTTAAAGTATGGTGACGTACTATCCAACGGTGCGCAGCCAATAAACCAAGTATTAACCAAATCCAAGCGGGGTAAAGGGTTTCAACAGCTTTTATCTAAGCCCAACTGATCCATAACATGAAAAACAAAAAAGTCCGTTTTTCATCAAAAGTCATGCTGAAAAAAATGGTGGGAACCGGTTTTAAAGTATGGTGACGTACTATCCAATGGTGCGCAGCCAATAAACCAAGTATTAACCAAATCCAAGCGGGGTAAAGGGTTTCAACAGCTTTTATCTAAGCCCAACTGATCCATAACATGAAAAACAAAAAAGTCCGTTTTTCATCAAAAGTCATGCTGAAAAAAATGGTGGGAACCGGTTTTAAAGTATGGTGACGTACTATCCAATGGTGCGCAGCCAATAAACCAAGTATTAACCAAATCCAAGCGGGGTAAAGGGTTTCAACAGCTTTTATCTAAGCCCAACTGATCCATAACATGAAAAACAAAAAAGTCCGTTTTTCATCAAAAGTCATGCTGAAAAAAATGGTGGGAACCGGTTTTAAAGTATGGTGACGTACTATCCAATGGTGCGCAGCCAATAAACCAAGTATTAACCAAATCCAAGCGGGGTAAAGGGTTTCAACAGCTTTTATCTAAGCCCAACTGATCCATAACATGAAAAACAAAAAAGTCCGTTTTTCATCAAAAGTCATGCTGAAAAAAATGGTGGGAACCGGTTTTAAAGTATGGTGACGTACTATCCAATGGTGCGCAGCCAATAAACCAAGTATTAACCAAATCCAAGCGGGGTAAAGGGTTTCAACAGCTTTTATCTAAGCCCAACTGATCCATAACATGAAAAACAAAAAAGTCCGTTTTTCATCAAAAGTCATGCTGAAAAAAATGGTGGGAACCGGTTTTAAAGTATGGTGACGTACTATCCAATGGTGCGCAGCCAATAAACCAAGTAATAACCAAATCCAAGCGGGGTAAAGGGTTTCAACAGCTTTTATCTAAGCCCAACTGATCCATAACATGAAAAACAAAAAAGTCCGTTTTTCATCAAAAGTCATGCTGAAAAAAATGGTGGGAACCGGTTTTAAAGTATGGTGACGTACTATCCAATGGTGCGCAGCCAATAAACCAAGTATTAACCAAATCCAAGCGGGGTAAAGGGTTTCAACAGCTTTTATCTAAGCCCAACTGATCCATAACATGAAAAACAAAAAAGTCCGTTTTTCATCAAAAGTCATGCTGAAAAAAATGGTGGGAACCGGTTTTAAAGTATGGTGACGTACTATCCAATGGTGCGCAGCCAATAAACCAAGTATTAACCAAATCCAAGCGGGGTAAAGGGTTTCAACAGCTTTTATCTAAGCCCAACTGATCCATAACATGAAAAACAAAAAAGTCCGTTTTTCATCAAAAGTCATGCTGAAAAAAATGGTGGGAACCGGTTTTAAAGTATTGTGACGTACTATCCAATGGTGCGCAGCCAATAAACCAAGTATTAACCAAATCCAAGCGGGGTAAAGGGTTTCAACAGCTTTTATCTAAGCCCAACTGATCCATAACATGAAAAACAAAAAAGTCCGTTTTTCATCAAAAGTCATGCTGAAAAAAATGGTGGGAACCGGTTTTAAAGTATGGTGACGTACTATCCAATGGTGCGCAGCCAATAAACTAAGTATTAACCAAATCCAAGCGGGTAAAGGGTTTCAACAGCTTTTATCTAAGCCCAACTGATCCATAACATGAAAAACAAAAAAGTCCGTTTTTCATCAAAAGTCATGCTGAAAAAAATGGTGGGAACCGGTTTTAAAGTATGGTGACGTACTATCCAATGGTGCGCAGCCAATAAACCAAGTATTAACCAACTCCAAGCGGGGTAAAGGGTTTTCAACAGCTTTTATCTAAGCCCAACTGATCCATAACATGAAAAACAAAAAAGTCCGTTTTTCATCAAAAGTCATGCTGAAAAAAATGGTGGGAACCGGTTTTAAAGTATGGTGACGTACTATCCAATGGTGCGCAGCCAATAAACCAAGTATTAACCAAATCCAAGCGGGGTAAAGGGTTTCAACAGCTTTTATCTAAGCCCAACTGATCCATAACATGAAAAACAAAAAAGTCCGTTTTTCATCAAAAGTCATGCTGAAAAAAATGGTGGGAACCGGTTTTAAAGTATGGTGACGTACTATCCAATGGTGCGCAGCCAATAAACCAAGTATTAACCAAATCCAAGCGGGGTAAAGGGTTTCAACAGCTTTTATCTAAGCCCAACTGATCCATAACATGAAAAACAAAAAAGTCCGTTTTTCATCAAAAGTCATGCTGAAAAAAATGGTGGGAACCGGTTTTAAAGTATGGTGACGTACTATCCAATGGTGCGCAGCCAATAAACCAAGTATTAACCAAATCCAAGCGGGGTAAAGGGTTTCAACAGCTTTTATCTAAGCCCAACTGATCCATAACATGAAAAACAAAAAAGTCCGTTTTTCATCAAAAGTCATGCTGAAAAAAATGGTGGGAACCGGTTTTAAAGTATGGTGACGTACTATCCAATGGTGCGCAGCCAATAAACCAAGTATTAACCAAATCCAAGCGGGGTAAAGGGTTTCAACAGCTTTTATCTAAGCCCAACTGATCCATAACATGAAAAACAAAAAAGTCCGTTTTTCATCAAAAGTCATGCTGAAAAAAATGGTGGGAACCGGTTTTAAAGTATGGTGACGTACTATCCAATGGTGCGCAGCCAATAAACCAAGTATTAACAAAATCCAAGCGGGGTAAAGGGTTTCAACAGCTTTTATCTAAGCCCAACTGATCCATAACATGAAAAACAAAAAAGTCCGTTTTTCATCAAAAGTCATGCTGAAAAAAATGGTGGGAACCGGTTTTAAAGTATGGTGACGTACTATCCAATGGTGCGCAGCCAATAAACCAAGTATTAACCAAATCCAAGCGGGGTAAAGGGTTTCAACAGCTTTTATCTAAGCCCAACTGATCCATAACATGAAAAACAAAAAAGTCCGTTTTTCATCAAAAGTCATGCTGAAAAAAATGGTGGGAACCGGTTTTAAAGTATGGTGACGTACTATCCAATGGTGCGCAGCCAATAAACCAAGTATTAACCAAATCCAAGCGGGGTAAAGGGTTTCAACAGCTTTTATCTAAGCCCAACTGATCCATAACATGAAAAACAAAAAAGTCCGTTTTTCATCAAAAGTCATGCTGAAAAAAATGGTGGGAACCGGTTTTAAAGTATGGTGACGTACTATCCAATGGTGCGCAGCCAATAAACCAAGTATTAACCAAATCCAAGCGGGGTAAAGGGTTTCAACAGCTTTTATCTAAGCCCAACTGATCCATAACATGAAAAACAAAAAAGTCCGTTTTTCATCAAAAGTCATGCTGAAAAAAATGGTGGGAACCGGTTTTAAAGTATGGTGACGTACTATCCAATGGTGCGCAGCCAATAAACCAAGTATTAACCAAATCCAAGCGGGGTAAAGGGTTTCAACAGCTTTTATCTAAGCCCAACTGATCCATAACATGAAAAACAAAAAAGTCCGTTTTTCATCAAAAGTCATGCTGAAAAAAATGGTGGGAACCGGTTTTAAAGTATGGTGACGTACTATCCAATGGTGCGCAGCCAATAAACCAAGTATTAACCAAATCCAAGCGGGGTAAAGGGTTTCAACAGCTTTTATCTAAGCCCAACTGATCCATAACATGAAAAACAAAAAAGTCCGTTTTTCATCAAAAGTCATGCTGAAAAAAATGGTGGGAACCGGTTTTAAAGTATGGTGACGTACTATCCAATGGTGCGCAGCCAATAAACCAAGTATTAGCCAAATCCAAGCGGGGTAAAGGGTTTCAACAGCTTTTATCTAAGCCCAACTGATCCATAACATGAAAAACAAAAAAGTCCGTTTTTCATCAAAAGTCATGCTGAAAAAAATGGTGGGAACCGGTTTTAAAGTATGGTGACGTACTATCCAATGGTGCGCAGCCAATAAACCAAGTATTAACCAAATCCAAGCGGGGTAAAGGGTTTCAACAGCTTTTATCTAAGCCCAACTGATCCATAACATGAAAAACAAAAAAGTCCGTTTTTCATCAAAAGTCATGCTGAAAAAAATGGTGGGAACCGGTTTTAAAGATGGTGACGTACTATCAATGGTGCGCAGCCAATAAACCAAGTATTAACCAAATCCAAGCGGGGTAAAGGGTTTCAACAGCTTTTATCTAAGCCCAACTGATCCATAACATGAAAAACAAAAAAGTCCGTTTTTCATCAAAAGTCATGCTGAAAAAAATGGTGGGAACCGGTTTTAAAGTATGGTGACGTACTATCCAATGGTGCGCAGCCAATAAACCAAGTATTAGCCAAATCCAAGCGGGGTAAAGGGTTTCAACAGCTTTTATCTAAGCCCAACTGATCCATAACATGAAAAACAAAAAAGTCCGTTTTCATCAAAAGTCATGCTGAAAAAAAATGGTGGGAACCGGTTTTAAAGTATGGTGACGTTACTATCCAATGGTGCGCAGCCAATAAACCAAGTATTAACCAAATCCAAGCGGGGTAAAGGGTTTCAACAGCTTTTATCTAAGCCCAACTGATCCATAACATGAAAAACAAAAAAGTCCGTTTTTCATCAAAAGTCATGCTGAAAAAAAATGGTGGGAACCGGTTTTAAAGTATGGTGACGTACTATCCAATGGTGCGCAGCCAATAAACCAAGTATTAACCAAATCCAAGCGGGGTAAAGGGTTTCGACAGCTTTTATCTAAGCCCAACTGATCCATAACATGAAAAACAAAAAAGTCCGTTTTTCATCAAAAGTCATGCTGAAAAAAATGGTGGGAACCGGTTTTAAAGTATGGTGACGTACTATCCAATGGTGCGCAGCCAATAAACCAAGTATTAACCAAATCCAAGCGGGGTAAAGGGTTTCAACAGCTTTTATCTAAGCCCAACTGATCCATAACATGAAAAACAAAAAAGTCCGTTTTTCATCAAAAGTCATGCTGAAAAAAAATGGTGGGAACCGGTTTTAAAGTATGGTGACGTACTATCCAATGGTGCGCAGCCAATAAACCAAGTATTAACCAAATCCAAGCGGGGTAAAGGGTTTCAACAGCTTTTATCTAAGCCCAACTGATCCATAACATGAAAAACAAAAAAGTCCGTTTTTCATCAAAAGTCATGCTGAAAAAAATGGTGGGAACCGGTTTTAAGTATGGTGACGTACTATCCAATGGTGCGCAGCCAATAAACCAAGTATTAACCAAATCCAAGCGGGGTAAAGGGTTTCAACAGCTTTTATCTAAGCCCAACTGATCCATAACATGAAAAACAAAAAAGTCCGTTTTTCATCAAAAGTCATGCTGAAAAAAATGGTGGGAACCGGTTTTAAAGTATGGTGACGTACTATCCAATGGTGCGCAGCCAATAAACCAAGTATTAACCAAATCCAAGCGGGGTAAAGGGTTTCAACAGCTTTTATCTAAGCCCAACTGATAAATAACATGAAAAACAAAAAAGTCCGTTTTTCATCAAAAGTCATGCTGAAAAAAATGGTGGGAACCGGTTTTAAAGTATGGTGACGTACTATCCAATGGTGCGCAGCCAATAAACCAAGTATTAACCAAATCCAAGCGGGGTAAAGGGTTTCAACAGCTTTTATCTAAGCCCAACTGATCCATAACATGAAAAACAAAAAAGTCCATTTTTCATCAAAAGTCATGCTGAAAAAAATGGTGGGAACCGGTTTTAAAGTATGGTGACGTACTATCCAATGGTGCGCAGCCAATAAACCAAGTATTAACCAAATCCAAGCGGGGTAAAGGGTTTCAACAGCTTTTATCTAAGCCCAACTGATCCATAACATGAAAAACAAAAAAGTCCGTTTTTCATCAAAAGTCATGCTGAAAAAAATGGTGGGAACCGGTTTTAAAGTATGGTGACGTACTATCCAATGGTGCGCAGCCAATAAACCAAGAGCAGCAGAGAGGGTGAACCTCACAACTTTTCGAGCGTCGATTCGGAAATCTGAGGCTTCCACCAAATAGTAAAAAAAATAGCGTCTATTCGATAAAATAAGATTTCCTTATATACGCCAACGTCGTTGTCATCCACCCTCTCTGCTGCTGCAAATGTTTCATTTGTGGTTAATAATTCTTTTACGAGTTCAACCAAATATTTGATCCAGTCCGATACGATATCGTGTCCGAGGATCATGTAAATTTATTGTTATAAATCCGTGCGGAGTCGACTGAGCGTTACTAAAGAAATTTTTAAATTGATTGAAGTCCATATCAGAGCACCATGTCTGCCAAATATTTCGAAGCGTATGAGTATCAACGCCGTTAAATACACACAGTAAGTTACAGTTGTCTCTAATCACTTTTGGAATCTGAGTGTATCGTTGAGTGACATATATCACGTCAGTGTTTTTGTGACGCCCCCGGGAAAATATTCTAGCTGTTTTTTTTTTGATTGTCTAACATCACATCGTCGTATACGACTAAATTGTTAATGCTCCCATCAAGGTCATCCACGGATGGCGCCTCGTCAATATCAGTTATAAAATCAATGGTATTCTCACCTTTAATTTCTGATGCATTCTCGTTAAAATCCTTTAACACTTCATAGCATCGTTGATCATCTACGCTAGGAGCAATTAAATACAACTTATCCCACTTCATCCATCTCATTATTAAATTGAGCAACAATTGAGTCTTGCCGGATCCAGATGGCCCGATTATAATTGCACGGATAGAGTTTGGTAGCGCTGCATGATGCTTAACTGGTTCTCTTATTTTAGTCGCTGAAAAATCAATTATATTCATATCTCTATACATAAATTATGGATCTATATTGTGTGAAGTGTAAAACGCGTACTAGCACAAATGATGTGACGACGGTTACAACTAAAAATAACAGATCAGCACTAACTGGTAGATGTGCAACATGTGGTATTAAAAAGTTCAGATTTGTTTCTACAAAATCAAAGATTTTACAATCCGGAGATGTTTTAAAAAAAAACGAGGAGGTGATATCGCAGCCAAATTGGCAAAGCTCCCTGGAACCCCATGGGCAAAGTACCCCGGAGAAAAGCACCTTCCAGGATATAGCTACTGTGGCCCCGGAACACGATTAGATATCAGACTTGATGATCAAAATCAACCCCGATCCGGCGAGTATCCGATAAACGCTATTGATAAGGCGTGTCATGCTCATGATGTTGCATATAAAAGCAGCAATCTGCAAAACAGGCATATCGCGGATGTGAAATTAATTCATGCGTTAAATGCTATTCCTGATAAATCTTTTAAAGAAAAGTTGGCTTCGTGGTTGGTAAAATCAGCTATGAAAGGCAAATTGATGGTGGGTGCTGGTAATTGAAAATGCTAGCATTTTAATATGGAATCAATTTATTATTCCCCAAGAGGATACTGGAGGGGTAACGCTGCAATCAATAAACTCGCCAACGCCGCAAAGGTGAAAAAGGCTACTGCGGCTAATTGGTTATCCAAACAGGCTATATGGCAAATTTATCTACCGCGTCCTAAACAAATCAATTTCTCGCATTTTGATGGGACTGTCCCTAATGAAGTTCATCAGGCTGATTTATTGTTTTTACCACATGACAACGGTTACAAATACGCGCTAACCGTAGTTGACGTTGCTAGTCGATACAAACAAGCAGAACCGTTAAAAACAAAATCAGCCACTGAAGTTGCTTCTGCATTTGAAAGGATTTATCGACGAGGTCCTCTGCACTGGCCAAATCTATTGCAGGTTGATCCTGGAAAGGAATTTCAGGGTGCTGTTCTATCTACAATGAAAAATCATAATGTCACCATACGACGAGGGCATACTGCGCTACATCGCGATCAGGCCATTGTCGAACGATTTAATCGGACGATTGCTGAGCGGTTATTTGGATATCAATACGCAAAAGAATTCATTCAAGAAAAGCGATCCCGTGAATGGGTCAAAAGGTTACCAGCTGTGATTACCGCACTGAATAATGAGATCACTAGAACAATCAACATGAAACCTAGGAACGCTATTAAAAAGAAGTCTATACCCGTACAACCACAAAAAGATTTCCCTAGAAACGCTAGCGTTTCCCAACCAATTCTTGGTAGTAATGTCACTGTTAGGTACTTATACGAACCAGGAGAGCTTGAGGGTGGTAAAAAAAGAGCTACCGATCCTATTTGGAGTGTTACTGCACACAAGATATCTACTATAACACGATCTACGGGTAGACCAGCAATCTATAAACTGGATTCAACTGCTCCTCAGCGAGGATTTACTCGACAACAACTACAGGTAATCCCCGAGGATACTCAATTACCACCGCGTGGTCTTAACTAGCACCCGATGCCAGAGGCATTGTGCTTGCACCTCTGCGTCTGTTGCACTCAAGACAAGTCAGCATAACGTTATCTTTGATATGACCAATGCTGCTATTCTTTCTGTCTACGGTAAATTGGCGAGGATCTTTATCCGAATACTGCCAACGCATTATACAATTGCAACTCGCGCAGTGATTATTCTGTTGTTGCTTCAGCGTAGTTATTAATTCAGCATCAATGTCAAATTTTCTATTATTTTTTTTATCCTGTTGTTTATAACCAGAGAGTTTTTTTCTGATTATATCCTTGACGTTGTCGGCGTTGATTGTGGTGTCATCATCGCCACAAATGATTTCATCATCGCCACTGGCTTCGCCAACGACAACTCTTCGAAGCTGATTTATTCTTCGTACTCTGGATACTGCGAGATAGACTAAATTCGACCATTCGATGCGATTATCTACCATCCAAACAATTGTATCTGATATAGTTAATCCCTGTGAAGAATGTATCGTCGCTGCGTATCCTAGCGTCCATGGGGATTTATTAGCACGCAATGCATTTTCGACGACGCTGATATCAACCAGCACAATATCATTTAACACGAGAATCTGCTTTTCACTCTTCCCTGGAATATCAACTTCAATATTCTGCTTTCGTGTATCCGAAGGCCTATAACACAACGGTACTGGAAGTGTTGCAAATTTTTCTTTATGCGTTTCAAATAGCTTCATCTGAAGTGTGTCTCTGACTATTTTTCTACTTGCTACTATCAAATCATTTGGTCTCCACGTTTCCCAGAAATCATTCATGGGAGTTTCTGAAATTATTTCACGCGCTATTTCGCATTGGATTTTATCCGGTTGTAATCTAATCAGTGCTTTGAACTCGCGTAATTGTTCATCAAGTGATCTATGGTCGGTATTAATTTCTTCATAATAGTCTACAGAACCCTTTAGCCATTCATGTGGAGATCCACCGACAAATGGTGGTGGTTGGCCGTGATCACCGCACATGACGACTTTTGTGTTTTTGTTTAACAACCACTCGAGAAATGTTTGTAATACTCTCAACGATACCGTGCATATTTCATCCCAAATTATGATTTCAGGAATGAATTTATCACCCATTCGATCAGGGGTCCATTCATCGCCTTTCCATCGAAAGAAACTATGATAAGTACAGGCATTTACCCCTCGCTGTATCATCTCTCTGGCGAGTCTGTGAGTCGGTGTTAACACAATCATGTTTGTGAAATCCGTAGGATTTTTCCGACGATATAATTCAATTGCACGAGTTGTCTTTCCTGACCCACCACAACCGTTTAAATAAACTGTCTTGTATCTACATATTGGATCAGATACCGGTGGTGCATTAGAAAATTCTGATTGAATCTCATCACATTTTAAGTACTTTTCATCCATGGTAACATCTGCCGATTCACAATACTCATGTAGCGTCTCCTTTTTAAATCTCCAACATCCCCACGCTTCCTCCTGGGATGTGAATTTAGCTACATCTGATTTGTATTTATTGTGTATATACATCGAATCAGTAGCTACTCTAACCGCGGTATTAGGAAATCTATTTATCATCGAAAATAAATTGATAGAAGCATAAGCTAGCATAGAACTTCTCAAATGTGTGTACTGGGAATTATATCCATCACAGTAGGTAACAACCGTACCCAATTTCTCACCATTGGATAGAAAAGCATCCTTACGGGATACAAGTTTTCCCTGTTTCGTTAAATCCGTTACAAGAAAATCGTATTCAGCGACGTCTATGATCAACCGCGAGGAAAATTTTGCATTGTCGTATCTTCCACCCTGGGTAAATTTACCGATTATTCTTCGTCCAAAATCCTTTGCTTGTTCTTTTTTAATTTCAAATAACTTCTTAGACCAATTCATGATTTGTTCTTCATTGAAATCAGGGAATTGTTTTCGCAATTCGCTAATTATACGATCTAGATCGGGTTGTGGTAGCCAAACTTCTTTCTGAGCTCGATAGCATATAATAGCTTCGGAAACAATCAACGATATCAGCATGCCACAATCAATCATATATCGTAGTAACACTATTGGCATCCAGGCCTTTTCAGATATATGTCTACCAAGCCAAACATAACTACACGGATGTAACCCTGTAGCGAGTTCAAATGATATCACACGAGCGAATCCGGTTAAATCAAAATCAGGTAATGGTCCATTAATCGCAACACGAGTCATTTCATGCGTGGGGTGTCCAAATCGTTTAAAATAGTTACTACATTCTCCATACCCGAGAAAACTTCCAGGATAACACGCGGATATATCAATTGAAATCATACCGTCACGATGGTATTTTGTATTCCACAGTCCTCCATGACCAAATTCGATGCAACTCAATTTAACGTCCTCGAGAAAATCACTTCGTGTTGGACGCCAGGAGTTTTTTTCTCTTGCGAAGTGAGCTACCACTGAAGAAATAGTAAAACTATCCGTGAGTAGTTTTTCATGGAAACTCTCTGGTGAAAAATCATTAGCGATTTTTCTCATTCTGTTATCTAATTCTTCAACGCGATATAATTCACCATTTGGTCTTACAAATTGATCGAATCCTGATTCGGAACCAGCACTGCTAAGTAACCACACTGACACAGGGTCCTCTTTACACAACGCATGAATAGCATCAAATAATTTCTCTTCATAGAAAACATCCCCGGAAAATTCCCCGGAAAATTTCCGGGGGATATATCTCACGATTCGTTCTCGTGGAAATATTGTTACCGCAGGTGTCCACGCGTGTTCGTTATGATCAATAATTTGTATTGGCGCTCCTTGTAATCTATATTTCGGTTCGTGTAATACTTCCCCGGTTATTGTCGTTACTGATATTGGGAATTTTAATAATATCTCTAATTTAGCTATATCAGAAATCTTTGCACCGTGCTGTTTCACTGTCAGTTCCCATTCTGTTATTTTCCTACGTCGCAGATCAGTTAGTTTATTTCCTCGGGATGCATTTGTGAAGTGTTCCATTACCCGTGTTGCTACACAATTGAGCCTTAACGAAGTCAATGGTGAATATTTCATAGGAGCTAGTTTTGCAATATCGGGTTTATCATTTAACGGATATATCCCATAAACGATTGCTGTTACGGGATAAGATCTCTCGTAGTATGGTTTGTCAATTCCAGTTAGAATTCCTGGTTTGGAATCTCTTCTTACAATGACAGTTTTTTTATCCTTGAGGATTGGTTCAAATTTATCCCTGATAATCCATTTGCCTTCGACTTCGATAATGAATTTTATTCTGAAAAAATACTTTTGTTGGGAATTGCTTTGTTTGGGAATTGCTTTGCTTGAAATCTTTTGGATTTCCACCTTTGGATTTCCACCTTTGGATTTCTCATGGGAATTGCTTTGTTTGGGAATTGCTTTGCTTGAAATCTTTTGGATTTCCACCTTTGGATTTCCACCTTTGGATTTTACGCCAAGGTGTGAAATTATCTCAGCTGCTCTTTTATCGTTCATAGTAGCATCGATGATGGGTACATTGACATCTTCATCAATAATTCGAAATGTCGACCAACAGTATGCTGCACCGTCTCGGTAGAATTCATTAAAACACTCCCTGATTTTACCGAGTATAGTTCTATCACCGATTAGACGTTTTGGTGTATCAGAGACTCTATCAAGATTGAATTTAGTATTTTTCCAGGGCTTAATTTTCGATAATCTTTGGAACTCCCTATCAAGATTGAATTTAGTATTTTTCCAGGGCTTAATTTTCGATAATCTTTGGAACTCCCTATCAAGATTGAATTTAGTATTTTTCCAGGGCTTAATTTTCGATAATCTTTGGAACTCCTCCATGTTATAATTAAAACAAGTATTTAAATAGAAAAATATAGTATAATGAATCACTGTAAGTGGCTTATGATTGGATCAACAACCCCGTGTAACAAATCATGCAGAAGCGAATTCTGTGGGTATCATATGCAAAGCGTTAGGCGAGGAAGTTTTGGCCCTCTCCCATGCCTCCAATGTGGGGTTGGGGTAAGGGGAAAATCGCAGTTGTGTCTTGCTTGTGGGGGTAAACGATACAGGGAACTAAAACGCTATTATGACAAACGAATCAATGACTCCGTCCTTGATAAAATCAAGGACAAAATCATCAAAACCCCGCAAGATTATATCAAGAGGTTTATAATAAATTAGACAAATAGTATTATTATACAAATGAGCCAAGATTTCAGACCTCATCCAGTGCTTGTTAATTACGAAGCCTCCAGTGATGGTGTTGTCAGGCACCGCAGACTAAAAAAAACGGTTGGATATCTGAATAATATGGGTTATTTGTTGTTTAGTGCTAGAAATAAAACATATCTTTGTCACAGAATTATTTTTGAATGTCATAACGGATTAATCGAAGACGGATTTGTGATTGATCACATAAATGGCGTGAAGACTGATAATTGTCTTGAGAATCTTCAAGCCGTCTCACAAAGTCTGAATGCAAAATTAGGTGGAACAGGCAAATATGCAAAACGTCCTAGGGGAGTTAAATCGTTTGATTTAGAAACCAGCGAGGAGAGAATCTTTCATTCGATAAACGAAGCCAGTATATACTTTGACATTTGCGTGCCTTCAATTCGATTTGTTGCACAAAATTTAATTAAAACATCTCTGTCTAAAAAAAATGGTCATAAAGTAAGATTCGTATACACCTGAAACGATTCAAGGGAGATAAATCCCCATGGACAAATCCAACCACTCAAAACACTCTACCTACTAAGTTCCCTTGTATTATGACGTCAAAGGAATTTGTCGCCTGCTATATTACCTGTACTTGACTAGGCGTGCCCACGTGACTGTAATGGAGATCGATAGAGAATAAAACTTTTTATTGTCGCTTGTGGGCTAAAACTGTATTATTTATTTAAGCTAACTCGTTCTTTTCAGTACAAAATTTTTTATTTATCTACATATCTCATGTGTGGGGGGTGGGTGGACTAGCAGTAAAGCAGACAGCTAACTCGTTCTTTTCAGTACAGACGTTCTTTATAATCTACGCATTACCTATGTTCGCTCAGCCGGAACGCGAGTGTTTCCTATTCATTGAAGTAGGTGGGCGTGGTTAAAATTCCTTGTATACAGCTCTTTATGAATGTATTTTATCTAGAGAATTATAACAGAGTATATAAAACGCTGTTTTATTTAACAACTAAAATGTTGCAGCATAAAATTGTCTGTTTTAAAAATCTCTTATTGTTAAGTATATCAGAAGATATATATATATTAAAAAATCTCTATTCTGTATGACAGCTCCGTGGTGTAATGGTATATCGTGTTTGTCTTGTAAACATAGATCTATCAACTACGTGTTCGGTCCCCATAGCAGATACATTATTTGATGGCGAAACGGAAGATGTTTTTCTATTAATTGGGGGGGGAGGGGCGATCCCCCTCAGCCAAACCAACATTGTAACTCATGCTATCGCATTCTCGGTAGCGTGGGTTGGTGTTTTTTTCCAACTCATGCAACCATGAATTCGATTTCATGGGTTGCCATGTTGGTTTGGTTTACCACGCCCACATCATTACCATCATCGTTCCATTGAATTATAATCCATCCTTAATTAAGTACATGTTATGCCTAAAATTTGCCGCAACACTCGAGCGGAGATATATATGGCATTGTGCCGTCCATGTTGTGACGTCCCCCCCAAGCATATCTTCTGGGCGGTCTAAGATGGCGTTTGCCACTTTAGGCCTCCCGCCGGAGATGTATGTTTCGGGTTCCCTTGGGCTTACTTGGATGCGAAGGCAACCAAGGAGTTCCAAAGATGTGTTGTCGTAAACCTCTGGGTCTCTCTGACGTCATAGGGCGCCAGCGAGATTGCCAAATGAGTGTTTTTTGTTTTGTTTTTTTTTAATAATTAGAGATATAGTATACTATATTTATATAAAACTATAAATAATGGATATCAATGATGTAAATGCTATAATTGCTGAAATTTCAATTTTAAAAAATAAAGGGGTATTATTATCTGAAGATCTTGACGCTGACAAGATTGCCTCGGAATATGAAGACATTGAGTATCAGTGTAGTAAGGGTCGTTATGTTTTACCCAAGATGTACAGGCTCGTGAAAGGAATTCAAAAATCCATCAATGCTTGTTTGTATGGTAACGACATTAATGTATTCATAACGCTATTTAGCACCGTTGAAGCAATACGTCAAAAGCTCGGCCAAGAGTATCAAAAACGAGCTGAAATTAGTTCTAAGGTTCGTGATCTTAGAAAAATGTTAAACGAGGAAAAACCCGTATCTTAACCACGTGAGCGTTACTATAAAATAGGCTTTCAGTAATTTTTATTAAAAATAAATTTTTTTTTAGCGTTTTTTGTAACACTTGTTACACAAGTTACATAGGATTTTCTCCTGAAAGGATACTCAGCAGTCTGGACTTGCCCATGCAGTTATGTGCATAATGGATGATCTGGTCGTAGTAGCAAGTAATCACCGCGACGCCTCCATTTTCACGTAGTTGTTCTTGTTGCCGCGTCGTTAACACAAATCGTTCATCGCCGTTCTCAGATATTACAATTCTGAAACCCCCAGCGATGTTATTTCTGAAACATTCGCGGATAGCGTCGTACAGTTTAACCCTGTCGAAGATGAATACGTTAGCTTGATGGTACATTATTTAATAACTAAGTTATTTAATAACTAAGCTTTTAATTGTGATGGAAACCCAAAGGGTTTTACATTTGAAAATTCAGTTCATAAACAATATATGGTAGGTGAATCGCTTACAACTAGATTAGCCCGAGAGCGGCTAGCAGCAATTAAAAAGTTTATACCGGTTCGAGACAGACTTCGCGAGAAACTTCAACAACGACAACAAGCGCAGACTGACTTTTCTGTGTCAAGTGAACAACTGTTTACTCCGATAACAAGTGCGACCAAAGATGTGAAAACAGCAACTGAACGAGCAATATACGGAGATATTCCTAAGGAAGGCAAGCGACGAGAAGTGCCTGTTCTTGGTATGCTTGAAAAGATAGCAGCAGAGACCGGACAAACACGCGCAGGGATACAACAGCTATCCAGTGATATAAAAACTCAGCGCGAATATGAACGATTAGCTGATATTGATGATTCTGCGTCTGAAACTCAACCTGTTGATGTCGTCACCCCAAGAGGTGTTTCCTTTATAGACAAACTCACCGAAGGAGCTATAGCAGAAATCAAACGACCTCAATTAATAAAACCCGAACATTATAAGATTTTTGGTAATTTTGCCGCCCAAAGCTTTCATTCCAGAAAAAACTTTTTAAAAGACGAGTATAAGAACAGTAGAATAAGCCGAGATGAATGGGCTGATTGGTTGTATAAAACGAATAGGGGGGTTGGCCGTTTAAATAAAAGAGAATTGGGATATAAAGAATTTAGAAAGGGAATTGAAGAGTATGATGAAACTGGTACAACTGAGAAAACAAGCGGAAAAGGATATTCGATTGGAAATCTAAAGGATGTCTTTGACTCTACCGTGACATGCCCTGGTAACATTCTCAGTGATATATCACGGTTAGAGGTTCTCATCGGAGGGAAACGAGCCGGAAATAATTCACCGGAAGTAATTAATGAAGCAGCTGATATCTGTAGACGATTATTTGCCGGCGGTATCATGGACATTGATGTATATCGAGAACTTATTGCTGAATTAGTTGAAAATCACAACGATGACAACGTCATTGATGATGAAAATCCAATGGATGTAAGCGATTAATCACTAATTGAAAAACTACTAGTTTTATAACAAGATGATTATACACTACAACCATGATAAACCAGTAAGCGTCTACGTGGTGAACTCACGATTGCCTGTTTATAGAGCATATTACGGAGATGGTTTCGGCAATACCATTGCGGGGTCATTTACAAGAATGGCTCCCAAGGTGGCGCCGTTAGCTAAACAATTATCAATGAAAGCCATTGATGCTATCCGTGATAAGGGAATCAATTTCGTTGGAAATCTTGCCGGAAAGGCATTTTCTGCCGCGAAAGATAAAATAGCATCATTGGTGCGAAAGAAACCAGGAATGACTTCGTCAGTGGTGAAACCAGGAATGACTTCGTCATTAGTGCTGCCATCAACTACAGTGATGCCTGCAAAAATCAGCAAAGCAATAAATAACGCAGTGGAAGAAAAACTAGCGCAATTGACTTCGTCACCACCGGTAACAGATAGCGCTATCATGAATACGATAGCAGGAAGTGGTTTGAAACAAAAAAGAAATTCGAAGAATTTTCAACGACGATGATTATTGCTTTGCAATTCACCAATTGAAAACACTAGTAATGTTATAAATGTTTAAACGAACAGCTGATCCCGCGTTAGATATGGAAGCCCCAGTGCGCAAAGATGATTCCGTCCGCGATTATCAATACTATTCCTATCATGCAATACAACCCGACCTACGATCGCGAATTGAACTTCAAGTTCAAGATACCAGTAAATACTTTTTGCCGTGTGAAGCATTTATTGAAATCGAGGGAAAACTCGTAACAAATGTTGCAGCTGATACACCATATGAAAATGATCCAAATATCCGAGTTGGTTTTGTTAATAATGGTATAATGGCGTTATTTGAAAGTGCAAGATATCTCATTGATGGAAAAGAGATTGAATCAATAGACCGCGAGGTTGATGTTGCAACAACAATAATCAGGTTAGCAAGATACTCCGATGATTATACAAGATCGGCTGGTCCGTCTATGATGTTTGCAAAGGATACCTCTGATAACGCTGACCACCTTCAATACATTAAAGTGTTAACACCGCAAGACACTTCAGTTGATAATCAACGAGAAGCAACTAATCCAGAACGTCGAGCTAGACCAGGAGCTGCGTTTGATATTCTTGGAGGCGTTAATGGTAATTTCAATTTAGGATTTGCAACACGAAAATTAGCATTGCAAGAACAAGAGAAAAAGTTTTCGTGTGCAATTCCACTCCATCATATATTTGGATTCTGCAGAAATGTAAGAAAGGTCATCTATGGAGCCAAACACACAATCGCGTTAGTGCGAAAAGGCAATGACAATGATGCAATTTAGCGTACTGGTGCCGCTGATGGTAAAGTTGTTTTGAGTAAAATAGTATTATGGATGCCAGTAATGACTCCATCAATTACCACGGAAGAGCGGCTGCTCTCATTTATGGAAACCGGTGGTAAATCATTGCTAAGTTGGCTAACAACAACGACTGATGCTAAAGAGGATAATGTTAATAGCACATTTACATGGCACCTGGCATCAAAACAAGGCGTTTCAGCTCCACGTCATATATTTATAGCGCTGCAGAATAGGAATCGATTAGGTTCCCAAGAACGCAGTCATATGATATTTGATCGATTAGGGGTAAGTGAGGTTTCACTGAGAATAAACGGACAACAAGAACCATCTGAGGATATACAGCTTAATTACGGAAACAACCAAATAGCACGTGTGTATCATCGGATGCTGTCATATATGGGTCGTGATCAAAATGTTGATACCGGTTTGCAAATATCGCAACTCGATTTTAAGAATTTGTATCCAATTTATTACTTTTCACTGGAACATCTTGATTTAACAAGACAATCCGTTGTTGACATACATTTTAGAGCTCGTATAGATCCTGGTGGTGTTGATTATAGAGCGGTTGCTGTTATTCTCAGCGACAAATCAATGTTGTTAGAAGGGGCTGGCGGACGAATGAGAATCGTTGATGCACCAGTGGAAAATCTATGATTGAAATCGTAAACGATTTTCACAATTAGATCAATTGAAAGCATAAATGTGTTTTACAATAAAATGCCATATAGTGTTGTTAGTGTCAAGCTGACTGATGGTCAGGTCAAGAAATTAAAATCAAAATCCGCTAAAGAATGTGGAACCACAATAACGTTAAAACCAGCGCAGATGTCCGGCGGTACACATAAAATATCATTAACGGATCGTCAAATAAAACATTTTAATGATGCAAAGAAAAATAAGCGAGGAGTTCAAATAGAATTTTCAAAAGCCGCAGTCGCGAACATGATAAAATCAGGTGGTATATTTCCATTGTTAGCCGCAATACCAGCATTGATTGCAGCGGCTGCCCCAGCGGTGGCCAAAGCGGCAGCGTTTGGAGCCGTTGGTACCGCGGCAGGGATGGCGTTGAAAAAGGCAACTGGGAAAGGATATAAAAAAAAGGGAAAGGGGTTGTACCTACCAGGAACCCCGTATTCATGGTACAGCGGGAAATCCGTGAACGGATCGGGTCTAAGAAGAATACCAGGAACGGTTTATTAATTGAAAAATCTTCGATTTCCGAACCTATGGTTCCCATGTCCAATTTTGATTTAATTGATGCTGATAAAAAACTAGCGATAAAAAACTTCAGAGGGGTTTTTATGAGAGATCAATTACCAAGAAAACCAAATAACGTTGAAACCGGTATCATCAATCTTGATAACAGCAGCGGATCGGGAACTCACTGGGTTGCATACGCGATTGATCCACGTGGAATTGTCTATTTCGATTCATATGGGTTAGCTCCACCAAGCGAGTTTATGCGGTATATAAATTCTTCGATGAAACTCAAAGAGTTTCCGATTTTTTATTCAACGCTGCCAACACAACAATTAAATGATCCACCGATATGCGGCCGTGAAGTATTAAATGTCCTCGCGGAGATTTCATTAAAATCCTTTGGATCTCCGTGGAAACCACCTCATCTGGTTGTAAACGAATACACGAGTGGGAAATTACAAGGATCAATAAATTGAAAACACAAGTTACGATAACAATAATGATCGATATTTGGGGACAATCTCTGTCAATGTCGGAACCCACCGCGGAAACATCTGCGGGTTCTATCGAAGAAGTAAAAAAAATAATAGAAGATGAAATCGCTGAGACGTTAAATTTAACAAGTGTTGACCCGAACGAAATAGTTGTATTTCAAGATAGCCAGGGTAAATTGAAAAGCAGTAATATATCCGTGAATGACATTTTGATACGGCATCGCGCTGCCGCTGAAAACTCTATTGCGCTGTATTCCAACGATGGACAACTTAAACCAGGCGCACTTGTGTCTACGATCACCGACGCGATTGCTACCAACGAACGTGAGCTGAATGATCTTATACGAGGTTATAATAATTTTCGCAAAAATGTTATACATAAATTCTTTGGAACCCCGCTTGTGGTTGGCATGACTCTCGCTGAAATTAAAGACTTGTTGAATTCATTCTTCGCTAACAAGGAAGCTGGAAGGATGATGACTGCTTCAGAAATCAAGGCAAATTATCTCGAGATTTCTAAACTAATAGAAGATCAAAAACCCACTAACGACGTAGTTGTTAAGTTTTTTGGAACCCCACTTGTGGCTGGCATGACTCTCGCTGAAATTAGCGAGTTTATCGGCAAGCACACTCACAATGCCTACATCGCTAATAGTTTCTTTGGTGTCCCAGCTACATCTACAATGACTCTCAAAGATATTAATATGTTTATGGTGAGACAAACAACACTTAATACCATCGTTGATAAATTTCTTGGGAGAACACCTGTGTCTGAAACCACATCGTTGACAGGCCCGACCCTCGCTGAAGTTAAAAGCGCTATTGACGAACAAAAACTCATCAACAAAATGGTTAATAATTTCTTTGAGAGTTCTAAAAATTACAATATCACGACGACATATTCTCAACTCGACGCGAATTATAGATCCCAAACAGGTTTTGGAGTTAACTTCCTTGTGGTTTCATTTTTTATTCGCCGCGATAAAACGATAATGAAGTATACCGAAATCAATAAAACCTATTCCGACGTTATTGACGATATTATTAAATTAAAGGAAGATCAAAAACCAGTCAATGACATTGTTGATAAGTTTTTTGGTGTCCCGGCTACATCTACGATGACTCTCAAAGATATTTACAATGATATTCGTAAACTAAAAGAAAATTTTGAAAAGATAAAGATTCCGCATCCACACATAAGAATTAAAAATGTCGTGTATACAGTCGATCATGGAACCATGGATTGGATAAGAGACGTTTATACTACATTATCCACTGGTCTCTGGACGAGGAGTGATGCGGGGGGCGATATCTACAGTACAACGGGGATTGAAGGTATCTACAGGCTAACGTGGATCTCTATCAATCAATTTAACATGATCGCGGGCGGTAAAACCTACTCTGGTGGCACTGCGATGTTAATTATCAAGAGTAACGGTCAACACTTTAATGTCGTCGCGGTTGATAGCTCCACCATTAGATCAAAAATAACTTGGTGTTTAGAACTCGTAGATGATTTTTCAGGCTGAAGCTACTAACAATTCCCGCTAACGATGGCAAATAATTGAAAACACTAGCGGGTTTAAAATAACAATGATTTCATCAACGCAATGTCGCTATGATCAGGTCAGAGAATTTCAGACTAGACTCAAAACCCTCACTGAGGAGTATCAAATAAAAATAAAAAAATACCGACGAAGAATCACCGCAATTGATATTACTATGTACTCGGTGTCAAGCGTTCTCGATGGCGCCGGAATAATACTTGCATCGGTTACAATGATTGCCCCGGTTGTAGTTCCAATTTGCATTTCTGCGGTGGCTACAATCGGGGGTATATCAACCGGGATAGCAAAAAAGATATCATCATGCAGCCAGAGTAAACTGCAGAATTACTTACTTCAATTTCATATTGCATCAACCGCATATTCGCAATTATCATTGATGATATCATCGTCACTCGATAATACAATTATATCAGATAGTGAATTCTCAGCGATGGTCAGTATTTTTGATTCAGCGATATCAAAATTAGAGCAACAACATGAATATAATAACAATGACAACACCGATGGAATTGGAAAACACAAACCCAAAAAAAACCAGAATGATCTCAATAATCTCAACCATACCAGATTGTGAGTTCTCAGTGATGGTCAGTATTTATGATTCCTCGATACCAAAATTAGAAATAAATCATGAGTATAATAACAATGACATCACCGATGGAATTACTTCAACAAATAGTGGAGAACACGAACCCAGTACAAACAAGCATGATATCAATAACATCAACGAGTCCTGAATTTAGTGTGAACTTCCCTTCTCCGATTCCAGTGCGTGAGATCGCGCTGGCAAAATTACGAGTATATCATAGCTGGCCTAATATCAGATCGGTTGCATTTGGTGGTCAGCAACCCAATAACGCACTGGTGTTCTCGTATAAGAATAAACCCGATGGTACTCCAGAGTGGGAAACTGTTTCGTTACCAACTGGGTCGTACCAAATTAAGCAAATCAATGCTGAAATTCAGCGTAGAATAAAATCAATCACTGGAAAAGAATCAAAAATAGCTATTAATCTTCATCAACCGACGCTCTCGTCGTCGATCGAAATAAGCACAGAGGGATACATTGTAGATATATATAACAGCTCGTTAAGAACAGTGTTAGGATGGCCTGAAAAACCACCGGAAAAATCCGCCACCGACTTAACCACGGACGTACAATCATATCATGAAATCAATCCCAGTTATCGAGATAATTTATCTGATATAAGAAAAGGAAGAATCGCCGATAGATTTATATTTACCAACAAAGATACATTGCAATGGGATTTTATCATTAAAAGAACAACCGACTCATCTGTTACTATTTCATTTACGCTAACTGACGTCCGTGGCTATTTTAATGAAATTAAACAATTATATGACACACAACTAGAACAACTACGGAAAACAAAATCGCAAAAACATGTTGAAATAATAAATCAACTTATATCGGACATGGAATATATCTATGAACTAATTATTCAAACAATAATTAATGACAACAGCGACAATAAACAACGATTCCTAACCGATTACAATATCACAGAGGACAATCTGCGTAATTTCAAGTTTCCCGGGTACAAAGCTGATGAACTAGCAAGAATTGTTAAAACCGATATCAAGGCGCTACAAAAACAAGATCCATCTGTCCTCCTCAAATATAATAATGACCCAGATGGCGGTGGTAGGCATATCGCTCCGTTCAACGTGAATATTTCATCGGTGATTGCGCTCAATTTAGTATGTGATGTTATCGAAGGAAGCTATCAAATTAATCTCGAACGATCAAATCAAGCTCAGCAAGGATATATTCTTTATTCGTTTGCACCAACAGCTCCTCCAGGATTACTAATTATTGAGAACCCAATTAATCCTGTCTACATGCGATGCCATAATAATTCGTTAACGAGAATTAATTTTAAACTCACCGACCAGTCAAATAATCTGATTGATTTACAAGAAGAGGTGTTAGCGATTAGTTTGTTTGTGAAATCCTAAATTGCTTTGCAATTTCAAAGGATTTTCGTCCTAAAGACTCGATCAAATATTTGGTTGAACTCGTAAAAGAATTATTAACCACAAATGAAACATTTGCAGCAGCAGAGAGGGTGGATGACAACGACGTTGGCGTATATAAGGAAATCTTATTTTATCGAATAGACGCTATTTTTTTTACTATTTGGTGGAAGCCTCAGATTTCCGAATCGACGCTCGAAAAGTTGTGAGGTTCACCCTCTCTGCTGCTCCAAGTATTAACCAAATCCAAGCGGGGTAAAGGGTTTCAACAGCTTTTATCTAAGCCCAACTGATCCATAACATGAAAAACAAAAAAGTCCGTTTTTCATCAAAAGTCATGCTGAAAAAAATGGTGGGAACCGGTTTTAAAGTATGGTGACGTACTATCCAATGGTGCGCAGCCAATAAACCAAGTATTAACCAAATCCAAGCGGGGTAAAGGGTTTCAACAGCTTTTATCTAAGCCCAACTGATCCATAACATGAAAAACAAAAAAGTCCGTTTTTCATCAAAAGTCATGCTGAAAAAAATGGTGGGAACCGGTTTTAAAGTATGGTGACGTACTATCCAATGGTGCGCAGCCAATAAACCAAGTATTAACCAAATCCAAGCGGGGTAAAGGGTTTCAACAGCTTTTATCTAAGCCCAACTGATCCATAACATGAAAAACAAAAAAGTCCGTTTTTCATCAAAAGTCATGCTGAAAAAAATGGTGGGAACCGGTTTTAAAGTATGGTGACGTACTATCCAATGGTGCGCAGCCAATAAACCAAGTATTAACCAAATCCAAGCGGGGTAAAGGGTTTCAACAGCTTTTATCTAAGCCCAACTGATCCATAACATGAAAAACAAAAAAGTCCGTTTTTCATCAAAAGTCATGCTGAAAAAAATGGTGGGAACCGGTTTTAAAGTATGGTGACGTACTATCCAATGGTGCGCAGCCAATAAACCAAGTATTAACCAAATCCAAGCGGGGTAAAGGGTTTCAACAGCTTTTATCTAAGCCCAACTGATCCATAACATGAAAAACAAAAAAGTCCGTTTTTCATCAAAAGTCATGCTGAAAAAAATGGTGGGAACCGGTTTTAAAGTATGGTGACGTACTATCCAATGGTGCGCAGCCAATAAACCAAGTATTAACCAAATCCAAGCGGGGTAAAGGGTTTCAACAGCTTTTATCTAAGCCCAACTGATCCATAACATGAAAAACAAAAAAGTCCGTTTTTCATCAAAAGTCATGCTGAAAAAAATGGTGGGAACCGGTTTTAAAGTATGGTGACGTACTATCCAATGGTGCGCAGCCAATAAACCAAGTATTAACCAAATCCAAGCGGGGTAAAGGGTTTCAACAGCTTTTATCTAAGCCCAACTGATCCATAACATGAAAAACAAAAAAGTCCGTTTTTCATCAAAAGTCATGCTGAAAAAAATGGTGGGAACCGGTTTTAAAGTATGGTGACGTACTATCCAATGGTGCGCAGCCAATAAACCAAGTATTAACCAAATCCAAGCGGGGTAAAGGGTTTCAACAGCTTTTATCTAAGCCCAACTGATCCATAACATGAAAAACAAAAAAGTCCGTTTTTCATCAAAAGTCATGCTGAAAAAAATGGTGGGAACCGGTTTTAAAGTATGGTGACGTACTATCCAATGGTGCGCAGCCAATAAACCAAGTATTAACCAAATCCAAGCGGGGTAAAGGGTTTCAACAGCTTTTATCTATGCTCAACTGATCCATAACATGAAAAACAAAAAAGTCCGTTTTTCATCAAAAGTCATGCTGAAAAAAATGGTGGGAACCGGTTTTAAAGTATGGTGACGTACTATCCAATGGTGCGCAGCCAATAAACCAAGTATTAACCAAATCCAAGCGGGGTAAAGGGTTTCAACAGCTTTTATCTAAGCCCAACTGAGCCATAACATGAAAAACAAAAAAGTCCGTTTTTCATCAAAAGTCATGCTGAAAAAAATGGTGGGAACCGGTTTTAAAGTATGGTGACGTACTATCCAATGGTGCGCAGCCAATAAACCAAGTATTAACCAAATCCAAGCGGGGTAAAGGGTTTCAACAGCTTTTATCTAAGCCCAACTGATCCATAACATGAAAAACAAAAAAGTCCGTTTTTCATCAAAAGTCATGCTGAAAAAAATGGTGGGAACCGGTTTTAAAGTATGGTGACGTACTATCCAATGGTGCGCAGCCAATAAACCAAGTATTAACCAAATCCAAGCGGGGTAAAGGGTTTCAACAGCTTTTATCTAAGCCCAACTGATCCATAACATGAAAAACAAAAAAGTCCGTTTTTCATCAAAAGTCATGCTGAAAAAAATGGTGGGAACCGGTTTTAAAGTATGGTGACGTACTATCCAATGGTGCGCAGCCAATAAACCAAGTATTAACCAAATCCAAGCGGGGTAAAGGGTTTCAACAGCTTTTATCTAAGCCCAACTGATCCATAACATGAAAAACAAAAAAGTCCGTTTTTCATCAAAAGTCATGCTGAAAAAAATGGTGGGAACCGGTTTTAAAGTATGGTGACGTACTATCCAATGGTGCGCAGCCAATAAACCAAGTATTAACCAAATCCAAGCGGGGTAAAGGGTTTCAACAGCTTTTATCTAAGCCCAACTGATCCATAACATGAAAAACAAAAAAGTCCGTTTTTCATCAAAAGTCATGCTGAAAAAAATGGTGGGAACCGGTTTTAAAGTATGGTGACGTACTATCCAATGGTGCGCAGCCAATAAACCAAGTATTAACCAAATCCAAGCGGGGTAAAGGGTTTCAACAGCTTTTATCTAAGCCCAACTGATCCATAACATGAAAAACAAAAAAGTCCGTTTTTCATCAAAAGTCATGCTGAAAAAAATGGTGGGAACCGGTTTTAAAGTATGGTGACGTACTATCCAATGGTGCGCAGCCAATAAACCAAGTATTAACCAAATCCAAGCGGGGTAAAGGGTTTCAACAGCTTTTATCTAAGCCCAACTGATCCATAACATGAAAAACAAAAAAGTCCGTTTTTCATCAAAAGTCATGCTGAAAAAAATGGTGGGAACCGGTTTTAAAGTATGGTGACGTACTATCCAATGGTGCGCAGCCAATAAACCAAGTATTAACCAAATCCAAGCGGGGTAAAGGGTTTCAACAGCTTTTATCTAAGCCCAACTGATCCATAACATGAAAAACAAAAAAGTCCGTTTTTCATCAAAAGTCATGCTGAAAAAAATGGTGGGAACCGGTTTTAAAGTATGGTGACGTACTATCCAATGGTGCGCAGCCAATAAACCAAGTATTAACCAAATCCAAGCGGGGTAAAGGGTTTCAACAGCTTTTATCTAAGCCCAACTGATCCATAACATGAAAAACAAAAAAGTCCGTTTTTCATCAAAAGTCATGCTGAAAAAAATGGTGGGAACCGGTTTTAAAGTATGGTGACGTACTATCCAATGGTGCGCAGCCAATAAACCAAGTATTAACCAAATCCAAGCGGGGTAAAGGGTTTCAACAGCTTTTATCTAAGCCCAACTGATCCATAACATGAAAAACAAAAAAGTCCGTTTTTCATCAAAAGTCATGCTGAAAAAAATGGTGGGAACCGGTTTTAAAGTATGGTGACGTACTATCCAATGGTGCGCAGCCAATAAACCAAGTATTAACCAAATCCAAGCGGGGTAAAGGGTTTCAACAGCTTTTATCTAAGCCCAACTGATCCATAACATGAAAAACAAAAAAGTCCGTTTTTCATCAAAAGTCATGCTGAAAAAAATGGTGGGAACCGGTTTTAAAGTATGGTGACGTACTATCCAATGGTGCGCAGCCAATAAACCAAGTATTAACCAAATCCAAGCGGGGTAAAGGGTTTCAACAGCTTTTATCTAAGCCCAACTGATCCATAACATGAAAAACAAAAAAGTCCGTTTTTCATCAAAAGTCATGCTGAAAAAAATGGTGGGAACCGGTTTTAAAGTATGGTGACGTACTATCCAATGGTGCGCAGCCAATAAACCAAGTATTAACCAAATCCAAGCGGGGTAAAGGGTTTCAACAGCTTTTATCTAAGCCCAACTGATCCATAACATGAAAAACAAAAAAGTCCGTTTTTCATCAAAAGTCATGCTGAAAAAAATGGTGGGAACCGGTTTTAAAGTATGGTGACGTACTATCCAATGGTGCGCAGCCAATAAACCAAGTATTAACCAAATCCAAGCGGGGTAAAGGGTTTCAACAGCTTTTATCTAAGCCCAACTGATCCATAACATGAAAAACAAAAAAGTCCGTTTTTCATCAAAAGTCATGCTGAAAAAAATGGTGGGAACCGGTTTTAAAGTATGGTGACGTACTATCCAATGGTGCGCAGCCAATAAACCAAGTATTAACCAAATCCAAGCGGGGTAAAGGGTTTCAACAGCTTTTATCTAAGCCCAACTGATCCATAACATGAAAAACAAAAAAGTCCGTTTTTCATCAAAAGTCATGCTGAAAAAAATGGTGGGAACCGGTTTTAAAGTATGGTGACGTACTATCCAATGGTGCGCAGCCAATAAACCAAGTATTAACCAAATCCAAGCGGGGTAAAGGGTTTCAACAGCTTTTATCTAAGCCCAACTGATCCATAACATGAAAAACAAAAAAGTCCGTTTTTCATCAAAAGTCATGCTGAAAAAAATGGTGGGAACCGGTTTTAAAGTATGGTGACGTACTATCCAATGGTGCGCAGCCAATAAACCAAGTATTAACCAAATCCAAGCGGGGTAAAGGGTTTCAACAGCTTTTATCTAAGCCCAACTGATCCATAACATGAAAAACAAAAAAGTCCGTTTTTCATCAAAAGTCATGCTGAAAAAAATGGTGGGAACCGGTTTTAAAGTATGGTGACGTACTATCCAATGGTGCGCAGCCAATAAACCAAGTATTAACCAAATCCAAGCGGGGTAAAGGGTTTCAACAGCTTTTATCTAAGCCCAACTGATCCATAACATGAAAAACAAAAAAGTCCGTTTTTCATCAAAAGTCATGCTGAAAAAAATGGTGGGAACCGGTTTTAAAGTATGGTGACGTACTATCCAATGGTGCGCAGCCAATAAACCAAGTATTAACCAAATCCAAGCGGGGTAAAGGGTTTCAACAGCTTTTATCTAAGCCCAACTGATCCATAACATGAAAAACAAAAAAGTCCGTTTTTCATCAAAAGTCATGCTGAACAAAATGGATGGGAACCGGTTTTAAAGTATGGTGACGTACTATCCAATGGTGCGCAGCCAATAAACCAAGTATTAACCAAATCCAAGCGGGGTAAAGGGTTTCAACAGCTTTTATCTAAGCCCAACTGATCCATAACATGAAAAACAAAAAAGTCCGTTTTTCATCAAAAGTCATGCTGAAAAAAATGGTGGGAACCGGTTTTAAAGTATGGTGACGTACTATCCAATGGTGCGCAGCCAATAAACCAAGTATTAACCAAATCCAAGCGGGGTAAAGGGTTTCAACAGCTTTTATCTAAGCCCAACTGATCCATAACATGAAAAACAAAAAAGTCCGTTTTTCATCAAAAGTCATGCTGAAAAAAATGGTGGGAACCGGTTTTAAAGTATGGTGACGTACTATCCAATGGTGCGCAGCCAATAAACCAAGTATTAACCAAATCCAAGCGGGGTAAAGGGTTTCAACAGCTTTTATCTAAGCCCAACTGATCCATAACATGAAAAACAAAAAAGTCCGTTTTTCATCAAAAGTCATGCTGAAAAAAATGGTGGGAACCGGTTTTAAAGTATGGTGACGTACTATCCAATGGTGCGCAGCCAATAAACCAAGTATTAACCAAATCCAAGCGGGGTAAAGGGTTTCAACAGCTTTTATCTAAGCCCAACTGATCCATAACATGAAAAACAAAAAAGTCCGTTTTTCATCAAAAGTCATGCTGAAAAAAATGGTGGGAACCGGTTTTAAAGTATGGTGACGTACTATCCAATGGTGCGCAGCCAATAAACCAAGTATTAACCAAATCCAAGCGGGGTAAAGGGTTTCAACAGCTTTTATCTAAGCCCAACTGATCCATAACATGAAAAACAAAAAAGTCCGTTTTTCATCAAAAGTCATGCTGAAAAAAATGGTGGGAACCGGTTTTAAAGTATGGTGACGTACTATCCAATGGTGCGCAGCCAATAAACCAAGTATTAACCAAATCCAAGCGGGGTAAAGGGTTTCAACAGCTTTTATCTAAGCCCAACTGATCCATAACATGAAAAACAAAAAAGTCCGTTTTTCATCAAAAGTCATGCTGAAAAAAATGGTGGGAACCGGTTTTAAAGTATGGTGACGTACTATCCAATGGTGCGCAGCCAATAAACCAAGTATTAACCAAATCCAAGCGGGGTAAAGGGTTTCAACAGCTTTTATCTAAGCCCAACTGATCCATAACATGAAAAACAAAAAAGTCCGTTTTTCATCAAAAGTCATGCTGAAAAAAATGGTGGGAACCGGTTTTAAAGTATGGTGACGTACTATCCAATGGTGCGCAGCCAATAAACCAAGTATTAACCAAATCCAAGCGGGGTAAAGGGTTTCAACAGCTTTTATCTAAGCCCAACTGATCCATAACATGAAAAACAAAAAAGTCCGTTTTTCATCAAAAGTCATGCTGAAAAAAATGGTGGGAACCGGTTTTAAAGTATGGTGACGTACTATCCAATGGTGCGCAGCCAATAAACCAAGTATTAACCAAATCCAAGCGGGGTAAAGGGTTTCAACAGCTTTTATCTAAGCCCAACTGATCCATAACATGAAAAACAAAAAAGTCCGTTTTTCATCAAAAGTCATGCTGAAAAAAATGGTGGGAACCGGTTTTAAAGTATGGTGACGTACTATCCAATGGTGCGCAGCCAATAAACCAAGTATTAACCAAATCCAAGCGGGGTAAAGGGTTTCAACAGCTTTTATCTAAGCCCAACTGATCCATAACATGAAAAACAAAAAAGTCCGTTTTTCATCAAAAGTCATGCTGAAAAAAATGGTGGGAACCGGTTTTAAAGTATGGTGACGTACTATCCAATGGTGCGCAGCCAATAAACCAAGTATTAACCAAATCCAAGCGGGGTAAAGGGTTTCAACAGCTTTTATCTAAGCCCAACTGATCCATAACATGAAAAACAAAAAAGTCCGTTTTTCATCAAAAGTCATGCTGAAAAAAATGGTGGGAACCGGTTTTAAAGTATGGTGACGTACTATCCAATGGTGCGCAGCCAATAAACCAAGTATTAACCAAATCCAAGCGGGGTAAAGGGTTTCAACAGCTTTTATCTAAGCCCAACTGATCCATAACATGAAAAACAAAAAAGTCCGTTTTTCATCAAAAGTCATGCTGAAAAAAATGGTGGGAACCGGTTTTAAAGTATGGTGACGTACTATCCAATGGTGCGCAGCCAATAAACCAAGTATTAACCAAATCCAAGCGGGGTAAAGGGTTTCAACAGCTTTTATCTAAGCCCAACTGATCCATAACATGAAAAACAAAAAAGTCCGTTTTTCATCAAAAGTCATGCTGAAAAAAATGGTGGGAACCGGTTTTAAAGTATGGTGACGTACTATCCAATGGTGCGCAGCCAATAAACCAAGTATTAACCAAATCCAAGCGGGGTAAAGGGTTTCAACAGCTTTTATCTAAGCCCAACTGATCCATAACATGAAAAACAAAAAAGTCCGTTTTTCATCAAAAGTCATGCTGAAAAAAATGGTGGGAACCGGTTTTAAAGTATGGTGACGTACTATCCAATGGTGCGCAGCCAATAAACCAAGTATTAACCAAATCCAAGCGGGGTAAAGGGTTTCAACAGCTTTTATCTAAGCCCAACTGATCCATAACATGAAAAACAAAAAAGTCCGTTTTTCATCAAAAGTCATGCTGAAAAAAATGGTGGGAACCGGTTTTAAAGTATGGTGACGTACTATCCAATGGTGCGCAGCCAATAAACCAAGTATTAACCAAATCCAAGCGGGGTAAAGGGTTTCAACAGCTTTTATCTAAGCCCAACTGATCCATAACATGAAAAACAAAAAAGTCCGTTTTTCATCAAAAGTCATGCTGAAAAAAATGGTGGGAACCGGTTTTAAAGTATGGTGACGTACTATCCAATGGTGCGCAGCCAATAAACCAAGTATTAACCAAATCCAAGCGGGGTAAAGGGTTTCAACAGCTTTTATCTAAGCCCAACTGATCCATAACATGAAAAACAAAAAAGTCCGTTTTTCATCAAAAGTCATGCTGAAAAAAATGGTGGGAACCGGTTTTAAAGTATGGTGACGTACTATCCAATGGTGCGCAGCCAATAAACCAAGTATTAACCAAATCCAAGCGGGGTAAAGGGTTTCAACAGCTTTTATCTAAGCCCAACTGATCCATAACATGAAAAACAAAAAAGTCCGTTTTTCATCAAAAGTCATGCTGAAAAAAATGGTGGGAACCGGTTTTAAAGTATGGTGACGTACTATCCAATGGTGCGCAGCCAATAAACCAAGTATTAACCAAATCCAAGCGGGGTAAAGGGTTTCAACAGCTTTTATCTAAGCCCAACTGATCCATAACATGAAAAACAAAAAAGTCCGTTTTTCATCAAAAGTCATGCTGAAAAAAATGGTGGGAACCGGTTTTAAAGTATGGTGACGTACTATCCAATGGTGCGCAGCCAATAAACCAAGTATTAACCAAATCCAAGCGGGGTAAAGGGTTTCAACAGCTTTTATCTAAGCCCAACTGATCCATAACATGAAAAACAAAAAAGTCCGTTTTTCATCAAAAGTCATGCTGAAAAAAATGGTGGGAACCGGTTTTAAAGTATGGTGACGTACTATCCAATGGTGCGCAGCCAATAAACCAAGTATTAACCAAATCCAAGCGGGGTAAAGGGTTTCAACAGCTTTTATCTAAGCCCAACTGATCCATAACATGAAAAACAAAAAAGTCCGTTTTTCATCAAAAGTCATGCTGAAAAAAATGGTGGGAACCGGTTTTAAAGTATGGTGACGTACTATCCAATGGTGCGCAGCCAATAAACCAAGTATTAACCAAATCCAAGCGGGGTAAAGGGTTTCAACAGCTTTTATCTAAGCCCAACTGATCCATAACATGAAAAACAAAAAAGTCCGTTTTTCATCAAAAGTCATGCTGAAAAAAATGGTGGGAACCGGTTTTAAAGTATGGTGACGTACTATCCAATGGTGCGCAGCCAATAAACCAAGTATTAACCAAATCCAAGCGGGGTAAAGGGTTTCAACAGCTTTTATCTAAGCCCAACTGATCCATAACATGAAAAACAAAAAAGTCCGTTTTTCATCAAAAGTCATGCTGAAAAAAATGGTGGGAACCGGTTTTAAAGTATGGTGACGTACTATCCAATGGTGCGCAGCCAATAAACCAAGTATTAACCAAATCCAAGCGGGGTAAAGGGTTTCAACAGCTTTTATCTAAGCCCAACTGATCCATAACATGAAAAACAAAAAAGTCCGTTTTTCATCAAAAGTCATGCTGAAAAAAATGGTGGGAACCGGTTTTAAAGTATGGTGACGTACTATCCAATGGTGCGCAGCCAATAAACCAAGTATTAACCAAATCCAAGCGGGGTAAAGGGTTTCAACAGCTTTTATCTAAGCCCAACTGATCCATAACATGAAAAACAAAAAAGTCCGTTTTTCATCAAAAGTCATGCTGAAAAAAATGGTGGGAACCGGTTTTAAAGTATGGTGACGTACTATCCAATGGTGCGCAGCCAATAAACCAAGTATTAACCAAATCCAAGCGGGGTAAAGGGTTTCAACAGCTTTTATCTAAGCCCAACTGATCCATAACATGAAAAACAAAAAAGTCCGTTTTTCATCAAAAGTCATGCTGAAAAAAATGGTGGGAACCGGTTTTAAAGTATGGTGACGTACTATCCAATGGTGCGCAGCCAATAAACCAAGTATTAACCAAATCCAAGCGGGGTAAAGGGTTTCAACAGCTTTTATCTAAGCCCAACTGATCCATAACATGAAAAACAAAAAAGTCCGTTTTTCATCAAAAGTCATGCTGAAAAAAATGGTGGGAACCGGTTTTAAAGTATGGTGACGTACTATCCAATGGTGCGCAGCCAATAAACCAAGTATTAACCAAATCCAAGCGGGGTAAAGGGTTTCAACAGCTTTTATCTAAGCCCAACTGATCCATAACATGAAAAACAAAAAAGTCCGTTTTTCATCAAAAGTCATGCTGAAAAAAATGGTGGGAACCGGTTTTAAAGTATGGTGACGTACTATCCAATGGTGCGCAGCCAATAAACCAAGTATTAACCAAATCCAAGCGGGGTAAAGGGTTTCAACAGCTTTTATCTAAGCCCAACTGATCCATAACATGAAAAACAAAAAAGTCCGTTTTTCATCAAAAGTCATGCTGAAAAAAATGGTGGGAACCGGTTTTAAAGTATGGTGACGTACTATCCAATGGTGCGCAGCCAATAAACCAAGTATTAACCAAATCCAAGCGGGGTAAAGGGTTTCAACAGCTTTTATCTAAGCCCAACTGATCCATAACATGAAAAACAAAAAAGTCCGTTTTTCATCAAAAGTCATGCTGAAAAAAATGGTGGGAACCGGTTTTAAAGTATGGTGACGTACTATCCAATGGTGCGCAGCCAATAAACCAAGTATTAACCAAATCCAAGCGGGGTAAAGGGTTTCAACAGCTTTTATCTAAGCCCAACTGATCCATAACATGAAAAACAAAAAAGTCCGTTTTTCATCAAAAGTCATGCTGAAAAAAATGGTGGGAACCGGTTTTAAAGTATGGTGACGTACTATCCAATGGTGCGCAGCCAATAAACCAAGTATTAACCAAATCCAAGCGGGGTAAAGGGTTTCAACAGCTTTTATCTAAGCCCAACTGATCCATAACATGAAAAACAAAAAAGTCCGTTTTTCATCAAAAGTCATGCTGAAAAAAATGGTGGGAACCGGTTTTAAAGTATGGTGACGTACTATCCAATGGTGCGCAGCCAATAAACCAAGTATTAACCAAATCCAAGCGGGGTAAAGGGTTTCAACAGCTTTTATCTAAGCCCAACTGATCCATAACATGAAAAACAAAAAAGTCCGTTTTTCATCAAAAGTCATGCTGAAAAAAATGGTGGGAACCGGTTTTAAAGTATGGTGACGTACTATCCAATGGTGCGCAGCCAATAAACCAAGTATTAACCAAATCCAAGCGGGGTAAAGGGTTTCAACAGCTTTTATCTAAGCCCAACTGATCCATAACATGAAAAACAAAAAAGTCCGTTTTTCATCAAAAGTCATGCTGAAAAAAATGGTGGGAACCGGTTTTAAAGTATGGTGACGTACTATCCAATGGTGCGCAGCCAATAAACCAAGTATTAACCAAATCCAAGCGGGGTAAAGGGTTTCAACAGCTTTTATCTAAGCCCAACTGATCCATAACATGAAAAACAAAAAAGTCCGTTTTTCATCAAAAGTCATGCTGAAAAAAATGGTGGGAACCGGTTTTAAAGTATGGTGACGTACTATCCAATGGTGCGCAGCCAATAAACCAAGTATTAACCAAATCCAAGCGGGGTAAAGGGTTTCAACAGCTTTTATCTAAGCCCAACTGATCCATAACATGAAAAACAAAAAAGTCCGTTTTTCATCAAAAGTCATGCTGAAAAAAATGGTGGGAACCGGTTTTAAAGTATGGTGACGTACTATCCAATGGTGCGCAGCCAATAAACCAAGTATTAACCAAATCCAAGCGGGGTAAAGGGTTTCAACAGCTTTTATCTAAGCCCAACTGATCCATAACATGAAAAACAAAAAAGTCCGTTTTTCATCAAAAGTCATGCTGAAAAAAATGGTGGGAACCGGTTTTAAAGTATGGTGACGTACTATCCAATGGTGCGCAGCCAATAAACCAAGTATTAACCAAATCCAAGCGGGGTAAAGGGTTTCAACAGCTTTTATCTAAGCCCAACTGATCCATAACATGAAAAACAAAAAAGTCCGTTTTTCATCAAAAGTCATGCTGAAAAAAATGGTGGGAACCGGTTTTAAAGTATGGTGACGTACTATCCAATGGTGCGCAGCCAATAAACCAAGTATTAACCAAATCCAAGCGGGGTAAAGGGTTTCAACAGCTTTTATCTAAGCCCAACTGATCCATAACATGAAAAACAAAAAAGTCCGTTTTTCATCAAAAGTCATGCTGAAAAAAATGGTGGGAACCGGTTTTAAAGTATGGTGACGTACTATCCAATGGTGCGCAGCCAATAAACCAAGTATTAACCAAATCCAAGCGGGGTAAAGGGTTTCAACAGCTTTTATCTAAGCCCAACTGATCCATAACATGAAAAACAAAAAAGTCCGTTTTTCATCAAAAGTCATGCTGAAAAAAATGGTGGGAACCGGTTTTAAAGTATGGTGACGTACTATCCAATGGTGCGCAGCCAATAAACCAAGTATTAACCAAATCCAAGCGGGGTAAAGGGTTTCAACAGCTTTTATCTAAGCCCAACTGATCCATAACATGAAAAACAAAAAAGTCCGTTTTTCATCAAAAGTCATGCTGAAAAAAATGGTGGGAACCGGTTTTAAAGTATGGTGACGTACTATCCAATGGTGCGCAGCCAATAAACCAAGTATTAACCAAATCCAAGCGGGGTAAAGGGTTTCAACAGCTTTTATCTAAGCCCAACTGATCCATAACATGAAAAACAAAAAAGTCCGTTTTTCATCAAAAGTCATGCTGAAAAAAATGGTGGGAACCGGTTTTAAAGTATGGTGACGTACTATCCAATGGTGCGCAGCCAATAAACCAAGTATTAACCAAATCCAAGCGGGGTAAAGGGTTTCAACAGCTTTTATCTAAGCCCAACTGATCCATAACATGAAAAACAAAAAAGTCCGTTTTTCATCAAAAGTCATGCTGAAAAAAATGGTGGGAACCGGTTTTAAAGTATGGTGACGTACTATCCAATGGTGCGCAGCCAATAAACCAAGTATTAACCAAATCCAAGCGGGGTAAAGGGTTTCAACAGCTTTTATCTAAGCCCAACTGATCCATAACATGAAAAACAAAAAAGTCCGTTTTTCATCAAAAGTCATGCTGAAAAAAATGGTGGGAACCGGTTTTAAAGTATGGTGACGTACTATCCAATGGTGCGCAGCCAATAAACCAAGTATTAACCAAATCCAAGCGGGGTAAAGGGTTTCAACAGCTTTTATCTAAGCCCAACTGATCCATAACATGAAAAACAAAAAAGTCCGTTTTTCATCAAAAGTCATGCTGAAAAAAATGGTGGGAACCGGTTTTAAAGTATGGTGACGTACTATCCAATGGTGCGCAGCCAATAAACCAAGTATTAACCAAATCCAAGCGGGGTAAAGGGTTTCAACAGCTTTTATCTAAGCCCAACTGATCCATAACATGAAAAACAAAAAAGTCCGTTTTTCATCAAAAGTCATGCTGAAAAAAATGGTGGGAACCGGTTTTAAAGTATGGTGACGTACTATCCAATGGTGCGCAGCCAATAAACCAAGTATTAACCAAATCCAAGCGGGGTAAAGGGTTTCAACAGCTTTTATCTAAGCCCAACTGATCCATAACATGAAAAACAAAAAAGTCCGTTTTTCATCAAAAGTCATGCTGAAAAAAATGGTGGGAACCGGTTTTAAAGTATGGTGACGTACTATCCAATGGTGCGCAGCCAATAAACCAAGTATTAACCAAATCCAAGCGGGGTAAAGGGTTTCAACAGCTTTTATCTAAGCCCAACTGATCCATAACATGAAAAACAAAAAAGTCCGTTTTTCATCAAAAGTCATGCTGAAAAAAATGGTGGGAACCGGTTTTAAAGTATGGTGACGTACTATCCAATGGTGCGCAGCCAATAAACCAAGTATTAACCAAATCCAAGCGGGGTAAAGGGTTTCAACAGCTTTTATCTAAGCCCAACTGATCCATAACATGAAAAACAAAAAAGTCCGTTTTTCATCAAAAGTCATGCTGAAAAAAATGGTGGGAACCGGTTTTAAAGTATGGTGACGTACTATCCAATGGTGCGCAGCCAATAAACCAAGTATTAACCAAATCCAAGCGGGGTAAAGGGTTTCAACAGCTTTTATCTAAGCCCAACTGATCCATAACATGAAAAACAAAAAAGTCCGTTTTTCATCAAAAGTCATGCTGAAAAAAATGGTGGGAACCGGTTTTAAAGTATGGTGACGTACTATCCAATGGTGCGCAGCCAATAAACCAAGTATTAACCAAATCCAAGCGGGGTAAAGGGTTTCAACAGCTTTTATCTAAGCCCAACTGATCCATAACATGAAAAACAAAAAAGTCCGTTTTTCATCAAAAGTCATGCTGAAAAAAATGGTGGGAACCGGTTTTAAAGTATGGTGACGTACTATCCAATGGTGCGCAGCCAATAAACCAAGTATTAACCAAATCCAAGCGGGGTAAAGGGTTTCAACAGCTTTTATCTAAGCCCAACTGATCCATAACATGAAAAACAAAAAAGTCCGTTTTTCATCAAAAGTCATGCTGAAAAAAATGGTGGGAACCGGTTTTAAAGTATGGTGACGTACTATCCAATGGTGCGCAGCCAATAAACCAAGTATTAACCAAATCCAAGCGGGGTAAAGGGTTTCAACAGCTTTTATCTAAGCCCAACTGATCCATAACATGAAAAACAAAAAAGTCCGTTTTTCATCAAAAGTCATGCTGAAAAAAATGGTGGGAACCGGTTTTAAAGTATGGTGACGTACTATCCAATGGTGCGCAGCCAATAAACCAAGTATTAACCAAATCCAAGCGGGGTAAAGGGTTTCAACAGCTTTTATCTAAGCCCAACTGATCCATAACATGAAAAACAAAAAAGTCCGTTTTTCATCAAAAGTCATGCTGAAAAAAATGGTGGGAACCGGTTTTAAAGTATGGTGACGTACTATCCAATGGTGCGCAGCCAATAAACCAAGTATTAACCAAATCCAAGCGGGGTAAAGGGTTTCAACAGCTTTTATCTAAGCCCAACTGATCCATAACATGAAAAACAAAAAAGTCCGTTTTTCATCAAAAGTCATGCTGAAAAAAATGGTGGGAACCGGTTTTAAAGTATGGTGACGTACTATCCAATGGTGCGCAGCCAATAAACCAAGTATTAACCAAATCCAAGCGGGGTAAAGGGTTTCAACAGCTTTTATCTAAGCCCAACTGATCCATAACATGAAAAACAAAAAAGTCCGTTTTTCATCAAAAGTCATGCTGAAAAAAATGGTGGGAACCGGTTTTAAAGTATGGTGACGTACTATCCAATGGTGCGCAGCCAATAAACCAAGTATTAACCAAATCCAAGCGGGGTAAAGGGTTTCAACAGCTTTTATCTAAGCCCAACTGATCCATAACATGAAAAACAAAAAAGTCCGTTTTTCATCAAAAGTCATGCTGAAAAAAATGGTGGGAACCGGTTTTAAAGTATGGTGACGTACTATCCAATGGTGCGCAGCCAATAAACCAAGTATTAACCAAATCCAAGCGGGGTAAAGGGTTTCAACAGCTTTTATCTAAGCCCAACTGATCCATAACATGAAAAACAAAAAAGTCCGTTTTTCATCAAAAGTCATGCTGAAAAAAATGGTGGGAACCGGTTTTAAAGTATGGTGACGTACTATCCAATGGTGCGCAGCCAATAAACCAAGTATTAACCAAATCCAAGCGGGGTAAAGGGTTTCAACAGCTTTTATCTAAGCCCAACTGATCCATAACATGAAAAACAAAAAAGTCCGTTTTTCATCAAAAGTCATGCTGAAAAAAATGGTGGGAACCGGTTTTAAAGTATGGTGACGTACTATCCAATGGTGCGCAGCCAATAAACCAAGTATTAACCAAATCCAAGCGGGGTAAAGGGTTTCAACAGCTTTTATCTAAGCCCAACTGATCCATAACATGAAAAACAAAAAAGTCCGTTTTTCATCAAAAGTCATGCTGAAAAAAATGGTGGGAACCGGTTTTAAAGTATGGTGACGTACTATCCAATGGTGCGCAGCCAATAAACCAAGTATTAACCAAATCCAAGCGGGGTAAAGGGTTTCAACAGCTTTTATCTAAGCCCAACTGATCCATAACATGAAAAACAAAAAAGTCCGTTTTTCATCAAAAGTCATGCTGAAAAAAATGGTGGGAACCGGTTTTAAAGTATGGTGACGTACTATCCAATGGTGCGCAGCCAATAAACCAAGTATTAACCAAATCCAAGCGGGGTAAAGGGTTTCAACAGCTTTTATCTAAGCCCAACTGATCCATAACATGAAAAACAAAAAAGTCCGTTTTTCATCAAAAGTCATGCTGAAAAAAATGGTGGGAACCGGTTTTAAAGTATGGTGACGTACTATCCAATGGTGCGCAGCCAATAAACCAAGTATTAACCAAATCCAAGCGGGGTAAAGGGTTTCAACAGCTTTTATCTAAGCCCAACTGATCCATAACATGAAAAACAAAAAAGTCCGTTTTTCATCAAAAGTCATGCTGAAAAAAATGGTGGGAACCGGTTTTAAAGTATGGTGACGTACTATCCAATGGTGCGCAGCCAATAAACCAAGTATTAACCAAATCCAAGCGGGGTAAAGGGTTTCAACAGCTTTTATCTAAGCCCAACTGATCCATAACATGAAAAACAAAAAAGTCCGTTTTTCATCAAAAGTCATGCTGAAAAAAATGGTGGGAACCGGTTTTAAAGTATGGTGACGTACTATCCAATGGTGCGCAGCCAATAAACCAAGTATTAACCAAATCCAAGCGGGGTAAAGGGTTTCAACAGCTTTTATCTAAGCCCAACTGATCCATAACATGAAAAACAAAAAAGTCCGTTTTTCATCAAAAGTCATGCTGAAAAAAATGGTGGGAACCGGTTTTAAAGTATGGTGACGTACTATCCAATGGTGCGCAGCCAATAAACCAAGTATTAACCAAATCCAAGCGGGGTAAAGGGTTTCAACAGCTTTTATCTAAGCCCAACTGATCCATAACATGAAAAACAAAAAAGTCCGTTTTTCATCAAAAGTCATGCTGAAAAAAATGGTGGGAACCGGTTTTAAAGTATGGTGACGTACTATCCAATGGTGCGCAGCCAATAAACCAAGTATTAACCAAATCCAAGCGGGGTAAAGGGTTTCAACAGCTTTTATCTAAGCCCAACTGATCCATAACATGAAAAACAAAAAAGTCCGTTTTTCATCAAAAGTCATGCTGAAAAAAATGGTGGGAACCGGTTTTAAAGTATGGTGACGTACTATCCAATGGTGCGCAGCCAATAAACCAAGTATTAACCAAATCCAAGCGGGGTAAAGGGTTTCAACAGCTTTTATCTAAGCCCAACTGATCCATAACATGAAAAACAAAAAAGTCCGTTTTTCATCAAAAGTCATGCTGAAAAAAATGCGTGGGAACCGGTTTTAAAGTATGGTGACGTACTATCCAATGGTGCGCAGCCAATAAACCAAGTATTAACCAAATCCAAGCGGGGTAAAGGGTTTCAACAGCTTTTATCTAAGCCCAACTGATCCATAACATGAAAAACAAAAAAGTCCGTTTTTCATCAAAAGTCATGCTGAAAAAAATGGTGGGAACCGGTTTTAAAGTATGGTGACGTACTATCCAATGGTGCGCAGCCAATAAACCAAGTATTAACCAAATCCAAGCGGGGTAAAGGGTTTCAACAGCTTTTATCTAAGCCCAACTGATCCATAACATGAAAAACAAAAAAGTCCGTTTTTCATCAAAAGTCATGCTGAAAAAAATGGTGGGAACCGGTTTTAAAGTATGGTGACGTACTATCCAATGGTGCGCAGCCAATAAACCAAGTATTAACCAAATCCAAGCGGGGTAAAGGGTTTCAACAGCTTTTATCTAAGCCCAACTGATCCATAACATGAAAAACAAAAAAGTCCGTTTTTCATCAAAAGTCATGCTGAAAAAAATGGTGGGAACCGGTTTTAAAGTATGGTGACGTACTATCCAATGGTGCGCAGCCAATAAACCAAGTATTAACCAAATCCAAGCGGGGTAAAGGGTTTCAACAGCTTTTATCTAAGCCCAACTGATCCATAACATGAAAAACAAAAAAGTCCGTTTTTCATCAAAAGTCATGCTGAAAAAAATGGTGGGAACCGGTTTTAAAGTATGGTGACGTACTATCCAATGGTGCGCAGCCAATAAACCAAGTATTAACCAAATCCAAGCGGGGTAAAGGGTTTCAACAGCTTTTATCTAAGCCCAACTGATCCATAACATGAAAAACAAAAAAGTCCGTTTTTCATCAAAAGTCATGCTGAAAAAAATGGTGGGAACCGGTTTTAAAGTATGGTGACGTACTATCCAATGGTGCGCAGCCAATAAACCAAGTATTAACCAAATCCAAGCGGGGTAAAGGGTTTCAACAGCTTTTATCTAAGCCCAACTGATCCATAACATGAAAAACAAAAAAGTCCGTTTTTCATCAAAAGTCATGCTGAAAAAAATGGTGGGAACCGGTTTTAAAGTATGGTGACGTACTATCCAATGGTGCGCAGCCAATAAACCAAGTATTAACCAAATCCAAGCGGGGTAAAGGGTTTCAACAGCTTTTATCTAAGCCCAACTGATCCATAACATGAAAAACAAAAAAGTCCGTTTTTCATCAAAAGTCATGCTGAAAAAAATGGTGGGAACCGGTTTTAAAGTATGGTGACGTACTATCCAATGGTGCGCAGCCAATAAACCAAGTATTAACCAAATCCAAGCGGGGTAAAGGGTTTCAACAGCTTTTATCTAAGCCCAACTGATCCATAACATGAAAAACAAAAAAGTCCGTTTTTCATCAAAAGTCATGCTGAAAAAAATGGTGGGAACCGGTTTTAAAGTATGGTGACGTACTATCCAATGGTGCGCAGCCAATAAACCAAGTATTAACCAAATCCAAGCGGGGTAAAGGGTTTCAACAGCTTTTATCTAAGCCCAACTGATCCATAACATGAAAAACAAAAAAGTCCGTTTTTCATCAAAAGTCATGCTGAAAAAAATGGTGGGAACCGGTTTTAAAGTATGGTGACGTACTATCCAATGGTGCGCAGCCAATAAACCAAGTATTAACCAAATCCAAGCGGGGTAAAGGGTTTCAACAGCTTTTATCTAAGCCCAACTGATCCATAACATGAAAAACAAAAAAGTCCGTTTTTCATCAAAAGTCATGCTGAAAAAAATGGTGGGAACCGGTTTTAAAGTATGGTGACGTACTATCCAATGGTGCGCAGCCAATAAACCAAGTATTAACCAAATCCAAGCGGGGTAAAGGGTTTCAACAGCTTTTATCTAAGCCCAACTGATCCATAACATGAAAAACAAAAAAGTCCGTTTTTCATCAAAAGTCATGCTGAAAAAAATGGTGGGAACCGGTTTTAAAGTATGGTGACGTACTATCCAATGGTGCGCAGCCAATAAACCAAGTATTAACCAAATCCAAGCGGGGTAAAGGGTTTCAACAGCTTTTATCTAAGCCCAACTGATCCATAACATGAAAAACAAAAAAGTCCGTTTTTCATCAAAAGTCATGCTGAAAAAAATGGTGGGAACCGGTTTTAAAGTATGGTGACGTACTATCCAATGGTGCGCAGCCAATAAACCAAGTATTAACCAAATCCAAGCGGGGTAAAGGGTTTCAACAGCTTTTATCTAAGCCCAACTGATCCATAACATGAAAAACAAAAAAGTCCGTTTTTCATCAAAAGTCATGCTGAAAAAAATGGTGGGAACCGGTTTTAAAGTATGGTGACGTACTATCCAATGGTGCGCAGCCAATAAACCAAGTATTAACCAAATCCAAGCGGGGTAAAGGGTTTCAACAGCTTTTATCTAAGCCCAACTGATCCATAACATGAAAAACAAAAAAGTCCGTTTTTCATCAAAAGTCATGCTGAAAAAAATGGTGGGAACCGGTTTTAAAGTATGGTGACGTACTATCCAATGGTGCGCAGCCAATAAACCAAGTATTAACCAAATCCAAGCGGGGTAAAGTTTCAACAGCTTTTATCTAAGCCCAACTGATCCATAACATGAAAAACAAAAAAGTCCGTTTTTCATCAAAAGTCATGCTGAAAAAAATGGTGGGAACCGGTTTTAAAGTATGGTGACGTACTATCCAATGGTGCGCAGCCAATAAACCAAGTATTAACCAAATCCAAGCGGGGTAAAGGTTTCAACAGCTTTTATCTAAGCCCAACTGATCCATAACATGAAAAACAAAAAAGTCCGTTTTTCATCAAAAGTCATGCTGAAAAAAATGGTGGGAACCGGTTTTAAAGTATGGTGACGTACTATCCAATGGTGCGCAGCCAATAAACCAAGTATTAACCAAATCCAAGCGGGGTAAAGGGTTTCAACAGCTTTTATCTAAGCCCAACTGATCCATAACATGAAAAACAAAAAAGTCCGTTTTTCATCAAAAGTCATGCTGAAAAAAATGGTGGGAACCGGTTTTAAAGTATGGTGACGTACTATCCAATGGTGCGCAGCCAATAAACCAAGTATTAACCAAATCCAAGCGGGGTAAAGGGTTTCAACAGCTTTTATCTAAGCCCAACTGATCCATAACATGAAAAACAAAAAAGTCCGTTTTTCATCAAAAGTCATGCTGAAAAAAATGGTGGGAACCGGTTTTAAAGTATGGTGACGTACTATCCAATGGTGCGCAGCCAATAAACCAAGTATTAACCAAATCCAAGCGGGGTAAAGGGTTTCAACAGCTTTTATCTAAGCCCAACTGATCCATAACATGAAAAACAAAAAAGTCCGTTTTTCATCAAAAGTCATGCTGAAAAAAATGGTGGGAACCGGTTTTAAAGTATGGTGACGTACTATCCAATGGTGCGCAGCCAATAAACCAAGTATTAACCAAATCCAAGCGGGGTAAAGGGTTTCAACAGCTTTTATCTAAGCCCAACTGATCCATAACATGAAAAACAAAAAAGTCCGTTTTTCATCAAAAGTCATGCTGAAAAAAATGGTGGGAACCGGTTTTAAAGTATGGTGACGTACTATCCAATGGTGCGCAGCCAATAAACCAAGTATTAACCAAATCCAAGCGGGGTAAAGGGTTTCAACAGCTTTTATCTAAGCCCAACTGATCCATAACATGAAAAACAAAAAAGTCCGTTTTTCATCAAAAGTCATGCTGAAAAAAATGGTGGGAACCGGTTTTAAAGTATGGTGACGTACTATCCAATGGTGCGCAGCCAATAAACCAAGTATTAACCAAATCCAAGCGGGGTAAAGGGTTTCAACAGCTTTTATCTAAGCCCAACTGATCCATAACATGAAAAACAAAAAAGTCCGTTTTTCATCAAAAGTCATGCTGAAAAAAATGGTGGGAACCGGTTTTAAAGTATGGTGACGTACTATCCAATGGTGCGCAGCCAATAAACCAAGTATTAACCAAATCCAAGCGGGGTAAAGGGTTTCAACAGCTTTTATCTAAGCCCAACTGATCCATAACATGAAAAACAAAAAAGTCCGTTTTTCATCAAAAGTCATGCTGAAAAAAATGGTGGGAACCGGTTTTAAAGTATGGTGACGTACTATCCAATGGTGCGCAGCCAATAAACCAAGTATTAACCAAATCCAAGCGGGGTAAAGGGTTTCAACAGCTTTTATCTAAGCCCAACTGATCCATAACATGAAAAACAAAAAAGTCCGTTTTTCATCAAAAGTCATGCTGAAAAAAATGGTGGGAACCGGTTTTAAAGTATGGTGACGTACTATCCAATGGTGCGCAGCCAATAAACCAAGTATTAACCAAATCCAAGCGGGGTAAAGGGTTTCAACAGCTTTTATCTAAGCCCAACTGATCCATAACATGAAAAACAAAAAAGTCCGTTTTTCATCAAAAGTCATGCTGAAAAAAATGGTGGGAACCGGTTTTAAAGTATGGTGACGTACTATCCAATGGTGCGCAGCCAATAAACCAAGTATTAACCAAATCCAAGCGGGGTAAAGGGTTTCAACAGCTTTTATCTAAGCCCAACTGATCCATAACATGAAAAACAAAAAAGTCCGTTTTTCATCAAAAGTCATGCTGAAAAAAATGGTGGGAACCGGTTTTAAAGTATGGTGACGTACTATCCAATGGTGCGCAGCCAATAAACCAAGTATTAACCAAATCCAAGCGGGGTAAAGGGTTTCAACAGCTTTTATCTAAGCCCAACTGATCCATAACATGAAAAACAAAAAAGTCCGTTTTTCATCAAAAGTCATGCTGAAAAAAATGGTGGGAACCGGTTTTAAAGTATGGTGACGTACTATCCAATGGTGCGCAGCCAATAAACCAAGTATTAACCAAATCCAAGCGGGGTAAAGGGTTTCAACAGCTTTTATCTAAGCCCAACTGATCCATAACATGAAAAACAAAAAAGTCCGTTTTTCATCAAAAGTCATGCTGAAAAAAATGGTGGGAACCGGTTTTAAAGTATGGTGACGTACTATCCAATGGTGCGCAGCCAATAAACCAAGTATTAACCAAATCCAAGCGGGGTAAAGGGTTTTCAACAGCTTTTATCTAAGCCCAACTGATCCATAACATGAAAAACAAAAAAGTCCGTTTTTCATCAAAAGTCATGCTGAAAAAAATGGTGGGAACCGGTTTTAAAGTATGGTGACGTACTATCCAATGGTGCGCAGCCAATAAACCAAGTATTAACCAAATCCAAGCGGGGTAAAGGGTTTCAACAGCTTTTATCTAAGCCCAACTGATCCATAACATGAAAAACAAAAAAGTCCGTTTTTCATCAAAAGTCATGCTGAAAAAAATGGTGGGAACCGGTTTTAAAGTATGGTGACGTACTATCCAATGGTGCGCAGCCAATAAACCAAGTATTAACCAAATCCAAGCGGGGTAAAGGGTTTCAACAGCTTTTATCTAAGCCCAACTGATCCATAACATGAAAAACAAAAATGTCCGTTTTTCATCAAAAGTCATGCTGAAAAAAATGGTGGGAACCGGTTTTAAAGTATGGTGACGTACTATCCAATGGTGCGCAGCCAATAAACCAAGTATTAACCAAATCCAAGCGGGGTAAAGGGTTTCAACAGCTTTTATCTAAGCCCAACTGATCCATAACATGAAAAACAAAAAAGTCCGTTTTTCATCAAAAGTCATGCTGAAAAAAATGGTGGGAACCGGTTTTAAAGTATGGTGACGTACTATCCAATGGTGCGCAGCCAATAAACCAAGTATTAACCAAATCCAAGCGGGGTAAAGGGTTTCAACAGCTTTTATCTAAGCCCAACTGATCCATAACATGAAAAACAAAAAAGTCCGTTTTTCATCAAAAGTCATGCTGAAAAAATGGTGGGAACCGGTTTTAAAGTATGGTGACGTACTATCCAATGGTGCGCAGCCAATAAACCAAGTATTAACCAAATCCAAGCGGGGTAAAGGGTTTCAACAGCTTTTATCTAAGCCCAACTGATCCATAACATGAAAAACAAAAAAGTCCGTTTTTCATCAAAAGTCATGCTGAAAAAAATGGTGGGAACCGGTTTTAAAGTATGGTGACGTACTATCCAATGGTGCGCAGCCAATAAACCAAGTATTAACCAAATCCAAGCGGGGGTAAAAGGGTTTCAACAGCTTTTATCTAAGCCCAACTGATCCATAACATGAAAAACAAAAAAGTCCGTTTTTCATCAAAAGTCATGCTGAAAAAAATGGTGGGAACCGGTTTTAAAGTATGGTGACGTACTATCCAATGGTGCGCAGCCAATAAACCAAGTATTAACCAAATCCAAGCGGGGTAAAGGGTTTCAACAGCTTTTATCTAAGCCCAACTGATCCATAACATGAAAAACAAAAAAGTCCGTTTTTCATCAAAAGTCATGCTGAAAAAAATGGTGGGAACCGGTTTTAAAGTATGGTGACGTACTATCCAATGGTGCGCAGCCAATAAACCAAGTATTAACCAAATCCAAGCGGGGTAAAGGGTTTCAACAGCTTTTATCTAAGCCCAACTGATCCATAACATGAAAAACAAAAAAGTCCGTTTTTCATCAAAAGTCATGCTGAAAAAAATGGTGGGAACCGGTTTTAAAGTATGGTGACGTACTATCCAATGGTGCGCAGCCAATAAACCAAGTATTAACCAAATCCAAGCGGGGTAAAGGGTTTCAACAGCTTTTATCTAAGCCCAACTGATCCATAACATGAAAAACAAAAAAGTCCGTTTTTCATCAAAAGTCATGCTGAAAAAAATGGTGGGAACCGGTTTTAAAGTATGGTGACGTACTATCCAATGGTGCGCAGCCAATAAACCAAGTATTAACCAAATCCAAGCGGGGTAAAGGGTTTCAACAGCTTTTATCTAAGCCCAACTGATCCATAACATGAAAAACAAAAAAGTCCGTTTTTCATCAAAAGTCATGCTGAAAAAAATGGTGGGAACCGGTTTTAAAGTATGGTGACGTACTATCCAATGGTGCGCAGCCAATAAACCAAGTATTAACCAAATCCAAGCGGGGTAAAGGGTTTCAACAGCTTTTATCTAAGCCCAACTGATCCATAACATGAAAAACAAAAAAGTCCGTTTTTCATCAAAAGTCATGCTGAGAAAAAATGGTGGGAACCGGTTTTAAAGTATGGTGACGTACTATCCAATGGTGCGCAGCCAATAAACCAAGTATTAACCAAATCCAAGCGGGGTAAAGGGTTTCAACAGCTTTTATCTAAGCCCAACTGATCCATAACATGAAAAACAAAAAAGTCCGTTTTTCATCAAAAGTCATGCTGAAAAAAATGGTGGGAACCGGTTTTAAAGTATGGTGACGTACTATCCAATGGTGCGCAGCCAATAAACCAAGTATTAACCAAATCCAAGCGGGGTAAAGGGTTTCAACAGCTTTTATCTATGCCCAACTGATCCATAACATGAAAAACAAAAAAGTCCGTTTTTCATCAAAAGTCATGCTGAAAAAAATGGTGGGAACCGGTTTTAAAGTATGGTGACGTACTATCCAATGGTGCGCAGCCAATAAACCAAGTATTAACCAAATCCAAGCGGGGTAAAGGGTTTCAACAGCTTTTATCTAAGCCCAACTGATCCATAACATGAAAAACAAAAAAGTCCGTTTTTCATCAAAAGTCATGCTGAAAAAAATGGTGGGAACCGGTTTTAAAGTATGGTGACGTACTATCCAATGGTGCGCAGCCAATAAACCAAGTATTAACCAAATCCAAGCGGGGTAAAGGGTTTCAACAGCTTTTATCTAAGCCCAACTGATCCATAACATGAAAAACAAAAAAGTCCGTTTTTCATCAAAAGTCATGCTGAAAAAAATGGTGGGAACCGGTTTTAAAGTATGGTGACGTACTATCCAATGGTGCGCAGCCAATAAACCAAGTATTAACCAAATCCAAGCGGGGTAAAGGGTTTCAACAGCTTTTATCTAAGCCCAACTGATCCATAACATGAAAAACAAAAAAGTCCGTTTTTCATCAAAAGTCATGCTGAAAAAAATGGTGGGAACCGGTTTTAAAGTATGGTGACGTACTATCCAATGGTGCGCAGCCAATAAACCAAGTATTAACCAAATCCAAGCGGGGTAAAGGGTTTCAACAGCTTTTATCTAAGCCCAACTGATCCATAACATGAAAAACAAAAAAGTCCGTTTTTCATCAAAAGTCATGCTGAAAAAAATGGTGGGAACCGGTTTTAAAGTATGGTGACGTACTATCCAATGGTGCGCAGCCAATAAACCAAGTATTAACCAAATCCAAGCGGGGTAAAGGGTTTCAACAGCTTTTATCTAAGCCCAACTGATCCATAACATGAAAAACAAAAAAGTCCGTTTTTCATCAAAAGAGCAGCAGAGAGGGTGAATCCTACAACGTTTTCAGACAAAATTTGATTGAAATCCTAAAACGAGCCGTCCTATAATCTCATTTCAACCAAAAAGAGGGCGAACCCTACAACGTTTTCAGACAAAAAAAATTGATTGAATCCTTAAAACGATCCGTAGGATTTCGTTGAAATCTACGAAATCTCATTTTAACTAAAAAAATGAAAACGAAGATTTTTACGATTTTTTAATTAATTTTGGTCGCAACTTGTTGTCATCCACCCTCTCTGCTGCTAGAACTTTCAGTTCTGGGTTAACAAAAAATAATAAATGATTTTAACCAAATATTTGATCCAGTCCGATACGATATCGTGTCCGAGGATCATGTAGATTTATTGTTGCGAATCCGTGCGGAGTCGACTGAGCATGACTAAAGAAATCTCGAAATTGATTGAAGTCCATATCAGAGCACCATGTCTGCCAAATATTTCTAAGAGTATGAGTATCAACTCCGTTGAATACAGACAATAAATTGCAGTTATCTCTGATGACTTTTGGAACCTGAGTGTAGCGTTGAGTGACATATATCACGTCAGTGTTTTTGTGACGCCCCCGGGAAAAGATCCTAGCAGGATTTTTTTGTTTATCCAACATTATATCGTCGTATACGACTAAATTGTTAATATCTCCATCAATATCATCAATACTCGGTGCTTCATCGATATCGGTTATAAAATCAATGGCGTTCTCACCGCTAATTTCTGATGCATTCTCGTTAAAATCTTTTAGCACTTCATAACATCGTTGATCATCTACGCTAGGAGCAATTAAATACAACTTATCCCACTTCATCCATCTCATTATTAAATTGAGCAACAATTGCGTTTTACCGGATCCAGATGGCCCGATTATAATCATCCGGATAGAGTTTGGTAGCGCTGCATGATGCTTAATTGGTTCTCTTGTTTTAGTCGCTGAAAAATCAATTATATCCATATTTCTATACATAAATTATGGATCTATATTGTGTGAAGTGCAAAACGCGTACTGGCACAGATGATGTGACGACAGTTACAACTAAAAATAACCGATCAGCGCTTTCTGGTAAATGCATGCAATGTGGTACAAAGAAATTTAGATTTGTGTCTATGAAATCTGATTTAAAAAAAAACGAGGAGGTGATATCGCAGCCAAATTGGCAAAGCTCCCTGGAACCCCATGGGCAAAGTACCCCGGAGAAAAGCACCTTCCCGGATATAGCTACTGTGGACCGGGAACCAGACTTGATATCAGACTCAATAATCAAAATCAACCCAACCCCGGTGAAGAACCAATAAACGCCATTGATAAGGCCTGTCACCTTCATGATGTTGCTTATAAAAGCAGCAATCTGCAACACAGACATCTAGCAGATGTGAAATTAATTCATGCGTTAAATGCTATTCCTGATAAATCCTTCAAAGAAAAATTGGCTTCATTTTTGATAAAATCGGCTATGAAAAGCAAATTGATGTTAGGTGCCGGTAATTAATAATATGGAATCAATTTATTATTCCCCAAGAGGATACTGGAGGGGTAAATCAGCAGTCCATAAACTCGCTAGCGCTGCAAAAGTGAAAAAAACCACTGCGGCTAATTGGTTATCCAAACAGGCACTATGGCAAATTTATCTACCACCGCCTAAACAAATTCAATTCTCGCATTTTGATGTGACCGCTCCTAATGAAGTTCATCAGGCTGATATATTATTTCTGCCACATGATCGTGGTTACAAATACGCTTTAACCGTAGTTGATATTGCAAGTCGATACAAAGAAGCAGAACCGTTAAAAACAAAATCAGCCACTGAAGTCGCTTCTGCATTTGAGAGGATTTATCGACGAGGTCCTCTGCACTGGCCAAATCTATTGCAGGTTGATCCTGGCAAGGAATTTCAGGGTGTAGTATTATCTACAATGAAACATCATAATGTCACCATACGACGAGGGCATACTGCGCTACATCGCGATCAGGCCATTGTAGAACGATTTAATCGGACGATTGCTGAGCGGTTATTTGGATATCAATACGCAAAAGAATTCATTCAAGAAAAGCGATCCCGTGAATGGGTTAAAAGATTACCATCTGTGATTACTGCACTGAATAACGAGATTACTAGAACAATCAACATGAAACCTATCAACGCGATTAAAAAGAAGTCAATACCCGTACAACCACAAAAAGATTTCCCTAGAAACGCTAGCGTTTCCCAACCAATTCTTGGTAGTAATGTCATTGTGAGGTACTTATACGAACCAGGAGAGCTTGAAGGGGGTAGAAAAAGGGCTACTGATCCTATTTGGAGCGTCACTACGCATAAGATATCTAGTATAACACGATCAACTGGTAGACTTCCAGTCTATAAACTGGATTCAACTGCCCCTTAGCGGGGTTTTACTCGACAACAACTACAGGTAATTCCCGAGGATACTCAATTGCCACCGCATGGTCTTAACTAGCACCGTTGCGTCTATTGCACTCAAGACAAGTCAACATCACATTATTTCTGACATGACCGAGATTGTTATTTTTTCTGTCTACGGTGAATTGGCGAGGATCCTTATCCGAATACTGCCAACGCATTATACAATTGCAACTCGCGCAGTGATTATTCTGTTGTTGTTTCAGCGTAATTATTGATTCAGCATCAATATCAAATTCTCGTTGTTTTTTTTTGTCCTGTTGTTTGTAACCGGAGAGTTTTTTATCAATAATTTTAACATCAATATCATTTATTGTGGTGTCATTATCATCGAAAACAATTCTTCGAAGTTGATTTATTTTTCGTACTCTGGATACTGCGAGATAGACTAAATTCGACCATTCGATGTGATTATCCACCATCCAAACAATTGTATCCGATATAGTCAATCCCTGTGAAGAGTGTATTGTTGCTGCGTATCCTAGCGTCCACGGGGATTTATTAGCACGCAATGCATCTTCAACGACATTGATATCAACCAGCACAATATCATTTAATACGAGAATTTGTTTTTCACTCTGTCCTGGAATATCAACTTCAATATTCTGTTTTCGTGTATCCGATGGCCTATAACAAAGGGGTACTGGAAGCGTTGCAAATTTTTCTTTATGCAATTCAAATAACTTCATCTGAAGTGTATCCCTGACTATTTTTCTACTTGCAATTATCAAATCATTTGGTTTCCATGTTTCCCAGAAATCGTTTATTTGAGTTTCTGAAATCACTTCACGCGCTATTTCGCATTGGATTCTATCCGGTTGTAATCTAATTAGCGCTTTGAACTCGCGTAATCGTTCATCAATTGATCTATAATCAGTGGTGATTTCTTCATAGTAGTCTACAAAACCCCTTAGCCATTCATGTGGAGATGCACCGACAAATGGTGGTGGTTGGCCGTGATCACCGCACATGACGACTTTTGTGTTTTTGTTTAACAACCACTCGAGAAATATTTGTAATACATCTAATGACACTGTGCATATTTCATCCCAAATTATGATTTCAGGAATGAATTTATCACCCATACGCTCAGGAGTCCATTTGTCACCCTTCCATCGAAAGAAACTATGGTAAGTACAAGCATTTACCCCTCGCTGTATCATCTCTCTGGCGAGTCTGTGAGTCGGTGTTAGCACAATCATGTTAGTAGAAATACAAGTATTTCCACCACGACGAAATAATTCAATTGCACGAGTTGTCTTTCCTGACCCACCACAACCGTTTAAATAAATTGTTTTATATCTACAGATTGGATCAGATACCGGTGGTGCATTAGAAAATTCTGATTGATTTTCAATACGGTTACAACAAAGATATTTATCATCCATGGCAACGTCTGCGGATTCACAATACTCATGTAGCATCTCCTTTTTAAATCGCCAACGCCCCCAATTTTCTTCGGGATCTGTGAATTTAGCTACAGCTGATTTGTACTTATTGTGTATATACATCGAATCAGTGGCCACTCTAACCGCGGTATTAGGAAATCTATTTATCATCGAAAATAGATTAATAGAAGCATAGGCTAGCATTGAACTTCTCAAATGTGTGTACTGGGAATTATATCCATCACAGTAGGTAACAACCGTACCTAATTTCTCACCATTGGATAGAAAAGCATCCTTACGGGATACAAGTTTTCCCTGTTTTATTAAATCCGCTACAATAAAATCGTATTCAGCGACATCTATGATCAACCGCGAAGAGTATTTTGCGTTGTCGTACCGTCCACCTTGAGTGAATTTACCGATTATTCTTCGTCCGAGATCTTTTGCTTGTTCTTTTTTAATTTCAAATAACTTCTTATACCAATTTATGATTTCTTCTTCATTGAAATCAGGGAATTGTTTTCGTAGTTCGTTGATTATACGATCTAGATCGGGTTGTGGTAGCCAAACTTCTTTCTGAGCTCGATAGCATATAATAGCCTCGGAAACAATCAACGATATTAGCATACCACAATCAATCATATATCGTAGTAACACTATTGGCATCCAGGCCTTTTCAGATAGGTGTCTACCGAGCCAAACATAACTACACGGATGTAACCCTGTAGCTAATTCGAATGATATCACACGAGCGAATCCGGTTAAATCAAAATCAGGTAATGGTCCATTAATCGCAACACGAGTCATTTCATGTGTTGGGTGTCCAAATCGTTTGAAGTACTCAGCGCATTCCCCATATCCGAGAAAACTTCCGGGATAACACGCGGATATATCAATTGAAATCATACCATCACGTGAGTATTTCGTATTCCACAGTCCTCCATGGGAATATTCGACGCAACTCAATTTAACATCTTCGAGAAAATCACTTCGTGTTGGACGCCATGAGTTTTTTTCTCTTGCGAAGTGAGCTACCACTGATGGAATAGTAAAACTATCCGTGAGTAGTTTTTCATGGAAACTTTCCGGTGAAAAATCACTAGCGATTTTTCTCATTCTATTATCTAATTCTTCAACGCGATATAATTCACCATTTGGTTTTACAAATTGATCGAATCCTATTTCGGGATCTTCATCACTTCTAAGTAACCACACTGACACAGGATCATCCTTACACAACGCATTAATAGCATCAAATAATCTCTCTTCATAGAAAACATCCCCGACGAATTTCCCGGAAAATTCCGGGGGGATATATTTCACGGTTCGTTCTCGTGGAAATACTGTTACTGCAGGTGTCCACGCGTGTTTGTTATGATCAATAATCTGTATTGGTGCTCCATTTTTGTTATATTTCGGTTCGTATAAAACCTCTCCGGTTATCGTCATAACTGTTATTGGAAATCTTAATGATGTTTCTAATTTAGCTATATCAGAAATCTTTGCACCATGCTGTTTCACTGTCAGTTCCCATTCGGTTATTTTCCTACGTCGCAGATCAGTTAGTTTATTTCCTCGGGATGCATTTGTGAAGTGCTCCATTACCCGTGTTGCTACACAATTAAGCCCTGACGAATATTTCATAGGAGCTAGTTTTGCGATATCGGGTTTATCATTTAACGGATATATCCCATAAACCATTGCTGTTACGGGATAAGATCTTTCGTAGTATGGTTTGTCAATGCCGGTTAGAATCCCTGGTTTGGAATCTCTACTCACAATGACAGCTTTTTTATTCTTGAGGATTGGTTCAAATTTATCCTTAATAATCCATTTGCCATCGACTTCAATAATGAATTTGATTCGGAAAAAATACCGTTTTTCCCCAACACGTGAAATTATCACTGCTGCTTTTTCATCATTCATGGTAGCGTCAACAACACCATCAATTCGAAATGTTGACCAACAATAGGATGCTCCATCACGTTTGAATTCATTGAAACAATCTCTGATTTTACTAATCATGGCTTTATCAAGAATTGTATTCTTTGGTGTATTAGAAACTATATCGAGATTGAATTGAGCATCTTTCCAGGATAATTTTTTGGACGTTTTATTTGGTTTATCGAGATTAAATTTGTTACGTTTTTTTGGTTTATCGAGATTAAATTTAGGATTGATTTTCAATAATCTCTTAAACTCTTTCATGTTTCCGTCTCTTGGACGTTTGTTACGTCTTTTTGGTTTATCGAGATTAAATTTAGGATTGATTTTCAATAATCTCTTAAACTCTTTCATGTTTCCGTCTCTTGGACGTTTGTTACGTTTTTTGGGTCTATCGAGATTAAATTTAGGATTGATTTTCAATAATCTCTTAAACTCTTTCATGTTTCCGTCTCTTGGACGTTTGTTACGTTTTTTGGGTCTATCGAGATTAAATTTAGGATTGATTTTTAATAATCTCTTAAACTCCTTATCAGCATTGAATTCAGCATTTTTCGAAGTCAATCTCTTGAACTCTTTCATGCTATACTAAAAACAAGTGTCTAAATGAAAGATTTATGTATAATGAATCCCTGCAAATGGATCAGTCATTGAATTAGACAAATAGTATAGTATACGAATGACCCAAGAATTCAGACAGCACCCTGTGAGTACAAATTATGAAGCATCCAGTGATGGTGTTGTAAGAAACCGTAGACTGAAGAACCCAGTTGGGTGGGATAATGGTATGGGGTATTTGTTCTTTACTGTTGGAAAGAAGAAATATTACAATCATCGTTTCGTGTATGAATGTTTCCATGGATTGATCAAAGATGGTTTTGTTATTGATCATATTGATTCTAATCCGAAGAACAATTCCTTATCAAATCTTCAAGCAATCACACATAGTGAGAATACCAAACGAGGGGGGACTGGGAAATACTCGAAAAAAGCGAGACCTGTGAAATCTTTGAATACAATAACTAACGAAGAAAAAGTATTTAAATCAATATATGAAGCCGGCAAGTATTTCAATATTTGTAGACCCTCAGTACGATATGTTGCAGAGGGGGTTTGTCGATCGGCTATTTCAAAGGGGACGGGACAGAAAATTCGATTTAGTTATGTCTAATACGTCATATTTTTCATTTAGAAATATATCATTATTATAGAATAATGAATTCTGAAAACATGAATAGCATTTTATCCGAGATTTCAAAATTGAAAAGTTGGGATATTGAACTATCAGATGGGTTAAATTCTGATCAAATCATGTCTGATTTTCAGGATATAGAATACGGAGTTAACAACAATAAATACATGCTGCCAAAGAAATATGCACTCATCAAAAGAATTCAGAATTCTATTAAGGACTCTCTCGCATTTTCCAGTGACGTAAGTGTGTTCGCTCCGTTGTATACCATCGTAGAACGAATACGAAAAGAATTGGGGTACGAATACGAATTGAAAAAAGAAGTCAACTCTAAAGTTAGACACCTACGGGCGTTAATTCAAGAAAATGAACAATTTTGATTGACCATTTATCATTATTTGATTGACCGACCATTTATCATTATTTGATTGCCCGACCATTAATCATTTTTTTTAGCCGACCCTCAAGGGATGTCAAAAATCGATAGACGATATGTCAGATTGATCAAAAATAGAATGGCGAAACTATCAGTATTATTTTTTTATATATACAATTTTGATAGTTTCGCCATCGATGAACGAAGCTGTCTCACGATGAAATAATACTTCCATGACCATCCGATGGTGTTAGGTCGGGATTGAAAAATTGTTTCACAATTGAAAAATTGTTTCTGATTTCAAATAATGGTCAATGAAGCATTAACAACCCGATTGGCTCGTGAACGATTAGATGCAATCAGGAGATTTGTACCAATTCGTGACTCTGTACGGAATAAACTGCAACAACGACAGAATTTACAAACTGATTTTGCTGCGGGATCTGAAGAATTGTTTAAACCGGTAACCACAGCAACGAAGGGAGTAGAGCGCGCTATACTGGGAGATGGTCCCGAGACGGGAAAATCTGTTATTGGTGAACTCGAAAAAATAGCAGCGAAAACTGAACAAACAGAACAGGCCGTACAAAAAATAGAATCAAAAAGAACAGTAGATGATTTACGCGTGAGATTTAACGAGGAAGGGTTAGCAGCAATTGATAAGACTGATTCAACAGAAATTCCTGCGCTTGTTGTTACGACTTATGAAAACAGGAAAAATATGTTGAAACCAGAACATCATAAGTTTGTTAGAAGTATAACTCACTGGGCTGATATATTCTATAAGATCAAAACTGAAAAAAGTCAAATTAAGACAGGTAGTGCATCATACATCAAATATATCAATGCGGTGGGTATAGTGTATAAACAATTTGAAGAACTAAAACAACAACAAAAACCGCCAAAATTACAAAGGCGGCGACAGCAACCTGCAAAGAAAATATCTTTTTCACCTAAAAACAACAAATACCACGTGATTATGATGATAGTTATTTACAAGAAACGGATTTAGAAAAACAGGATGAAGCAATTGGTTATAGCGGAAGTGGATTAAGAGATTCCAGTGTTTCATGTCCTGGTAGTGTTCTCAGTGATATATCACGATTAGAGGTTCTTGTAGGAGGGTTCCGAGCTGGAAATAACTCACCGGAAATAATTAATGAAGCAGCTGATATCTGCAGACGATTATTTCAGGGTGGTATCATGGATATCAGCACATATCGAGATTTCATTGACGAGTTAGCAAATGGGTATCACAGTGATTAATTGATAAATTGTTTTACAATTGAAAAATTGTTTCTGATTTCAAATAATGATCATACACTACAATCATGATAAACCAACCCCCGTCTACGTAGTTAATTCACGGTTTCCGGTTTATAGAGCATACTACGGAGATGGTTTAGGTAATACCATTTTAGGGTTATTTGCGAGAATGGCTCCAAAAGTGATGCCGTTGGCTAAACAATTAGGAATGAAAGCAATTGATGTTATTCGTGATAAGGGTATTGGTGCTGTTGGAGATCTTGCTGGAAAAGCGTTTTCAACTGCGAAGAATAAATTAACATCATTAGTGAAATCACGGATGAAATCCAAAGGATTTTCAAAACCGTTACCGTCTACAGCGGAAATGCCTGCAAGTGTTAGTAGAATTATAAATAACGCAGTAGATGAAAAATTAGCGTCGATGGTTTTAACCCCCGACCAAAGCAATATTGCAAACATGATAGCAGGAAGTGGCTTTAAAAAACTACGACGATGAAATGGGAAATCGCGATTTAGACTCTGATAAATAGAATAAAATGTTCAAACAGTCACGTGATCCAGCATTTGATATAGACGCCCCAGTTGGCAAGGATGATTCTGTACGCGATTATCAATATTACGCCTATCATGCCATAGACTCAAATAGTCGAGCAAGAATTGATCTTCAAGTCCATGATACCAGTAAATACTTTCTACCCTGTGAAGCGTTTATTGAAGTAGAAGGAGAACTTGTAACAGCTGCTGATACTCCTGCTGTACCAGCACCGTATCCAGCTGGTACTCAAGTCGGTTTTGTCAATAATGGTATCATGGCGCTATTTGAGAGTGCTAGATATCTCATTGATGGAAAAGAAATCGAGTCGATAGATCGCGATGTTGATGTGGCTACAACAATAATCGGGTTAGCGAGATATTCTGATGATTATACAAGATCAGCAGGACCCTCTATGATGTTTGCAAAAGATGGTAAGAATACCGCTGGAGGAAATCCATTTGTTGTAAGACGACCAAAGAATAATGCTGGCACCGCTAATATTGATGCCGAAGATATGATTATAAACAACGATGCTAATTTCAATCTAGGAGCTGCAACACGAAACTCAATGTTGGGAGTAGGGCGTAAATCATTTTCATGCGCGATTCCACTGCATCATATATTTGGATTCTGTAGAAACGTCAGAAAAGTTATCTATGGAGCGAAGCATACAGTATCGCTTGTACGAAAGAGTGATGATAATGACGCAATCTGGAGGATTCCAGCAGACAATGCAAATCCAAATACTGATGCCGGTAAAGTCAATTTAACAAAAATATCATTGTGGATGCCAGTGTTGACTCCAGCAATCACCGCAGAAGAACGATTGCTATCATTTATGGACCAAGGAGGAAAGTCGTTGTTGAGTTGGCTAAACGTGAATACAGATGTTAAACAATCAAATATCAACGGGTTATTCACGTGGAATCTAGCATCAAAACAAGGTGTTTCTGCGCCACGTCATATATTTATTGCGTTACAGGATAACTCACGAGTTGGCAATCAACTCTTCAGCCATATGATATTTGATCAATTAGGTGTGAAAGACGTCTCACTGAGAATAAACGGCCAACAGGAACCATCCGAGGATATACAACTTAATTACACAGAAAATCATATCGCACGAGTTTATCATCGTCTGTTGTCATTTATGGCACGCGACCAAAATGTGGATACTGGTTTGCAAATATCACAATACGACTTTAAAAATCTGTATCCGATCTATTACTTCTCACTGGAACATCTCGATTTGATGAGACAATCTGTCGTTGATATACATTTTAGAGCTAATGTGACTCGTGGTGCTATTGCTGATTATAGAGCGGTTGCTGTCATTCTCAGTGATAAATCAATGCTACTTGAAGGTGTTGGTGGAAGAATGAGAGTGGTAGATGCCCCAGTAGAAAATCTTTGATTTTCAAAAACATGTAATTGAAATCGTAAACGATTTTCTCGATTTAGAATCAATCTATTATGTATAATGTCATATAGTGTTATTAGTGTTGCGTTAACTCCCGGTCAATTAAAAAAATTGCAATCGGAATCAGCTAAAAAATGTGGAACCACAATCACGTTGAAACCCAACCAAATGACTGGTGGTGCAAATAAACTATCGCTGACAACTCGTCAGGTGAAACATTTCAATGATGCACTTGCAGCCAAAAAAGGTGTTCAGATTACTCTCTCTGCGGCTGCTATCAAAAATATGATTAAAACAGGCGGTATATTCCCGTTGTTAGCTGCGATACCAGCATTGATTGCAGCGGCTGCCCCAGCGGTGGCTAAAGCGGCAGCGTTAGGAGCCGTTGGTACTGCAGCAGGAATGGCACTAAAGAAGGCAACTGGGAAAGGATATAAAAAAAAGGGACGATCCGTTCACGGATTGGGTCTAAGACTACCAGGAACCCCGTATTCGTGGTACAGCGGAAAGGGTCTAAGACTACCAGGAACGATTTATTAATTCAGAAATCTTCGATTTCCGAACCTATGGTTCCAATGTCCAATTTTGATTTAATGGATGCTGCTAAAAAACTAGCGATTAAAAACTTCAGAGGTGTCTTTATGAAAGATCAATTACCACATCAACCAAACAGCGTTGAAACCGGAATCATTAATTTAGATAACAGCACCGGACCCGGAACTCACTGGGTTACATACGCTATTGATCCACGTGGGATTGTCTATTTTGATTCATATGGATTAGCCCCACCAAAAGAGTTTTTGCGTTATATAAAAACCCTTCCAATGAAGACTTGGTATTCTACGCTACCAACACAACAAATGAATGACCCACCAATATGTGGCAGCGAAGTATTAAATGTCCTTGATGCTATTTCTAACTCCTTGAGTAACCCAAGCGGAAAACCACCACATGTTGTCGTGAATGAATACACTAGTAATCGCTTTTTAGAGAGAGAAAGAGTTTTACAATAACATGATTGATATTTGGGGGAGATCTTTGAAACCCAAACCCGATGGCACTGCACCACCTGATTCTGTCAAGGATGTAAAAAAACTAATCAAAGATGAAATAGCTGAGACGTTGAACTTAACAAATGTTGATCCTAATGAAATAGTTGTATTTCAAGACAAACAGGGTAAATTGAAAACCAGTAATATTTCTCTGGATGATATTTTGGTTAAACAACAAAACGCAATCGAGAACACCGTTGCGTTATTTTCCGATCAGGGTAAACTCAAACCGGGTGTAATCGTTTCGACGATTACAGATCGATTAAAAACTATCAACGATGAGTTAAACAATTCTCTGTTTGTACTAACAACACTTGAATCTAGAATTGAAGAAAACGGAAAACAGTTTTCAGTTTTTCGTAGAAATATCATTGATAAATTTATTGGAACCCAGTTGGATAAAATAGAAATAAAACTCCCTGATATTAAAAAATCCATCGATGAGACGAAAAACTTCATCGAAGCCGTCAAAGGTGATTTTTCGAGGATGATAACAATCATTGAAAAAACAAAAATTCCTCATGAGAAAACCAACAACGTAGTATATACAATCCAACACGGATCATTTGAGTGGACACCTGCAAACAACAAATTAGATATCACTGCAACCGTTAAGGGTATTTATCGATTAACACTAGTGACACCATTGAGTCAATTTAATATTTCATCGTCCAGTTCATCCGGGGTCAATAATACGATTTCAACGATCATCGACAAGGATACAACTGAAAAGTTCACTATAACAGCTACTGATAAAAGTTTGGTTGGGACACCAGTAACATGGTATGTGGAATTCGTAGCGGATTTAAGTAAATCGTAATTGAAAACGCTAGCTTTTTTAAAATAACAATGATTTCATCAACGCAATGTCGCTATGATCAGGTCAGAGAATTTCAGAATAGACTCAAAACCCTCACTGAGGAGTATCAAATAAAAATAAAAAAATACCGACGAGGAATCACCGCAATTGATGTTATTATGTACTCGGTGTCAAGCATTCTCACTGGCGCCGGAATAATACTTGCATCGGTTACAATGATTGCCCCGGTCGTAGTTCCAATTTGCATTTCTGCGGTGGCTACAATCGGGGGTATATCAACCGGGATAGCAAAAAGGATATCATCATGCAGCCAACGCAAACTGCAGAATTACTTACTTCAATTTCATATTGCATCAACCGCATATTCGCAGTTATCATTGATGATATCGTCGTCACTCGATAATACGATTATATCAGATAGTGAATTCTCAGCGATGGTCAGTATTTTTGATTCCGCGATATCGAAATTAGAGCGACAACATGAATATAATAACAATGACAACATCGATGGAATTAGAAAACACGAACCCAAAAAACAAAATGATCTCAATAATATCAACATTACCAGATTGTGAGTTCTCAGTGATGGTCAGTATTTATGATTCCTCGATACCAAAATTAGAAATACAACATGAGTATAATAACAATGACGACACCGCAGGAATTACTTCAACGAATAGTGGAGAACACGAACCCAGTACAAACAAGCATGATATCAATAACATCAACGAATCCAGAATTCAGTGTGAATTTCCCCTCTCCGGTTCCAGTGAAGGAGATAGCGCTAGCAAAATTACGAGTATACCACAGTTGGCCAAATATTAGGTCAAAATCATTTGGTGGTCAACAACCGAATAATTCACTGGTATTTGCAAATAAGAATAAACCAGACGGTACCCCAGACTGGAATGTTGTTTCCATACCAACTGGATCATACCAAATCGAACAAATCAATAATGAATTCGCGCGTAGAATAAAATCGATTACTGGAGCAGAATCAAAAATAGCTATAACAGTTCATGAGCCAACACTATCATCTGCCATTGAAATAAACTCAGAAGAATACGTCGTAGATATCTATCAAAGTTCTATTAGAACCGTACTAGGATGGCCTGAATTACCACCCGGGGGAAAAACCGTTGATTTACCAGAACCTCAAAAAACCGATTATATCACCGACAGGACAAAATCTGATAATCCAATAAAAAGTTATCAAGATCGCACAATCACTAGAGATTTTTTTAAGATCTTTAACGATAATGTTGGGGGAGGGAAATTTCTTGTTGCTGACGATCTTAAAATCGATGAAAATTTCACAGCAATGAATAATGATTTTTCGCTGTTGTTAATATCTCTCAAATCCGGCTCTCTCACCCGAGATGAATTTATCAGCGTCGTAGAAACATGCAATAAAATTATCAACGATATGGAAACATTTAACCTAAAAATTATTCAGGATATATTAGATGACGATAATCCCTTATCGAGAACAGAATTTGCACTGATCTATAAAATCCCCGTCAAAGATATTCGTGAGTTTAAACTACCAGGATATAATATCTCAGAACTACAAAAATCTCTCAGTGATGCCATCGATGTTGGTTTTAAAATAATTCATGATGCATGGAAAAAAACATCATCACCGGAAATAAAAATCCTCAAACACAATAATGACCCAGACGGTGGCGGTAGGCATATCGCTCCGTTCAACGTAAATATATCCTCAGTGATTGCACTCAATTTAGTATGTGATGTTATTGAAGGAAGCTATCAAATTAATCTCGAACGATCAAATCAAGCTCAGCAAGGATATATTCTTTATTCGTTTGCACCAACAGCTCCTCCAGGATACCTAATTATTGAAAACCCAATTAATCCTGTCTACATGCGATGCCATAATAATTCATTAACCAGAATTAATTTCAAACTCACCGACCAGTCAAATAATCTGATTGATTTACAAGAAGAGGTGTTAGCGATTAGTCTGTTTGTGAAATCCTAAATTGCTTTGCAATTTCAAAGGATTTTCGTCCTAAGGACTTTCATCATAAAGACTGGATCAAATATTCGGTTGAAATCGTAAAATAATTATTAACCCATAGCAGCAAAGAGGGTGGATGACAACAAGTTGCGACCAAAATTGATTAAAAAATCGTAAAATCTCCGTTTTCATTTTTTTAGTTAAAATGAGATTTCGTAGATTTCAACGAAATCCTACGGATCGTTTTAAGGATTCAATCAATTTTTTTTGTCTGAAAACGTTGTAGGGTTCGCCCTCTTTTTGGTTGAAATGAGATTATAGGACGGCTCGTTTTAGGATTTCAATCAAATTTTGTCTGAAAACGTTGTAGGATTCACCCTCTCTGCTGCTAAAAGTCATGCTGAAAAAATGGTGGGAACCGGTTTTAAAGTATGGTGACGTACTATCCAATGGTGCGCAGCCAATAAACCAAGTATTAACCAAATCCAAGCGGGGTAAAGGGTTTCAACAGCTTTTATCTAAGCCCAACTGATCCATAACATGAAAAACAAAAAAGTCCGTTTTTCATCAAAAGTCATGCTGAAAAAAATGGTGGGAACCGGTTTTAAAGTATGGTGACGTACTATCCAATGGTGCGCAGCCAATAAACCAAGTATTAACCAAATCCAAGCGGGGTAAAGGGTTTCAACAGCTTTTATCTAAGCCCAACTGATCCATAACATGAAAAACAAAAAAGTCCGTTTTTCATCAAAAGTCATGCTGAAAAAAATGGTGGGAACCGGTTTTAAAGTATGGTGACGTACTATCCAATGGTGCGCAGCCAATAAACCAAGTATTAACCAAATCCAAGCGGGGTAAAGGGTTTCAACAGCTTTTATCTAAGCCCAACTGATCCATAACATGAAAAACAAAAAAGTCCGTTTTTCATCAAAAGTCATGCTGAAAAAAATGGTGGGAACCGGTTTTAAAGTATGGTGACGTACTATCCAATGGTGCGCAGCCAATAAACCAAGTATTAACCAAATCCAAGCGGGGTAAAGGGTTTCAACAGCTTTTATCTAAGCCCAACTGATCCATAACATGAAAAACAAAAAAGTCCGTTTTTCATCAAAAGTCATGCTGAAAGAAATGGTGGGAACCGGTTTTAAAGTATGGTGACGTACTATCCAATGGTGCGCAGCCAATAAACCAAGTATTAACCAAATCCAAGCGGGGTAAAGGGTTTCAACAGCTTTTATCTAAGCCCAACTGATCCATAACATGAAAAACAAAAAAGTCCGTTTTTCATCAAAAGTCATGCTGAAAAAAATGGTGGGAACCGGTTTTAAAGTATGGTGACGTACTATCCAATGGTGCGCAGCCAATAAACCAAGTATTAACCAAATCCAAGCGGGGTAAAGGGTTTCAACAGCTTTTATCTAAGCCCAACTGATCCATAACATGAAAAACAAAAAAGTCCGTTTTTCATCAAAAGTCATGCTGAAAAAAATGGTGGGAACCGGTTTTAAAGTATGGTGACGTACTATCCAATGGTGCGCAGCCAATAAACCAAGTATTAACCAAATCCAAGCGGGGTAAAGGGTTTCAACAGCTTTTATCTAAGCCCAACTGATCCATAACATGAAAAACAAAAAAGTCCGTTTTTCATCAAAAGTCATGCTGAAAAAAATGGTGGGAACCGGTTTTAAAGTATGGTGACGTACTATCCAATGGTGCGCAGCCAATAAACCAAGTATTAACCAAATCCAAGAGGGGTAAAGGGTTTCAACAGCTTTTATCTAAGCCCAACTGATCCATAACATGAAAAACAAAAAAGTCCGTTTTTCATCAAAAGTCATGCTGAAAAAAATGGTGGGAACCGGTTTTAAAGTATGGTGACGTACTATCCAATGGTGCGCAGCCAATAAACCAAGTATTAACCAAATCCAAGCGGGGTAAAGGGTTTCAACAGCTTTTATCTAAGCCCAACTGATCCATAACATGAAAAACAAAAAAGTCCGTTTTTCATCAAAAGTCATGCTGAAAAAAATGGTGGGAACCGGTTTTAAAGTATGGTGACGTACTATCCAATGGTGCGCAGCCAATAAACCAAGTATTAACCAAATCCAAGCGGGGTAAAGGGTTTCAACAGCTTTTATCTAAGCCCAACTGATCCATAACATGAAAAACAAAAAAGTCCGTTTTTCATCAAAAGTCATGCTGAAAAAAATGGTGGGAACCGGTTTTAAAGTATGGTGACGTACTATCCAATGGTGCGCAGCCAATAAACCAAGTATTAACCAAATCCAAGCGGGGTAAAGGGTTTCAACAGCTTTTATCTAAGCCCAACTGATCCATAACATGAAAAACAAAAAAGTCCGTTTTTCATCAAAAGTCATGCTGAAAAAAATGGTGGGAACCGGTTTTAAAGTATGGTGACGTACTATCCAATGGTGCGCAGCCAATAAACCAAGTATTAACCAAATCCAAGCGGGGTAAAGGGTTTCAACAGCTTTTATCTAAGCCCAACTGATCCATAACATGAAAAACAAAAAAGTCCGTTTTTCATCAAAAGTCATGCTGAAAAAAATGGTGGGAACCGGTTTTAAAGTATGGTGACGTACTATCCAATGGTGCGCAGCCAATAAACCAAGTATTAACCAAATCCAAGCGGGGTAAAGGGTTTCAACAGCTTTTATCTAAGCCCAACTGATCCATAACATGAAAAACAAAAAAGTCCGTTTTTCATCAAAAGTCATGCTGAAAAAAATGGTGAGAACCGGTTTTAAAGTATGGTGACGTACTATCCAATGGTGCGCAGCCAATAAACCAAGTATTAACCAAATCCAAGCGGGGTAAAGGGTTTCAACAGCTTTTATCTAAGCCCAACGGATCCATAACATGAAAAACAAAAATGTCCGTTTTTCATCAAAAGTCATGCTGAAAAAATGGTGGGAACCGGTTTTAAAGTATGGTGACGTACTATCCAATGGTGCGCAGCCAATAAACCAAGTATTAACCAAATCCAAGCGGGGTAAAGGGTTTCAACAGCTTTTATCTAAGCCCAACTGATCCATAACATGAAAAACAAAAAAGTCCGTTTTTCATCAAAAGTCATGCTGAAAAAAATGGTGGGAACCGGTTTTAAAGTATGGTGACGTACTATCCAATGGTGCGCAGCCAATAAACCAAGTATTAACCAAATCCAAGCGGGGTAAAGGGTTTCAACAGCTTTTATCTAAGCCCAACTGATCCATAACATGAAAAACAAAAAAGTCCGTTTTTCATCAAAAGTCATGCTGAAAAAAATGGTGGGAACCGGTTTTAAAGTATGGTGACGTACTATCCAATGGTGCGCAGCCAATAAACCAAGTATTAACCAAATCCAAGCGGGGTAAAGGGTTTCAACAGCTTTTATCTAAGCCCAACTGATCCATAACATGAAAAACAAAAAAGTCCGTTTTTCATCAAAAGTCATGCTGAAAAAAATGGTGGGAACCGGTTTTAAAGTATGGTGACGTACTATCCAATGGTGCGCAGCCAATAAACCAAGTATTAACCAAATCCAAGCGGGGTAAAGGGTTTCAACAGCTTTTATCTAAGCCCAACTGATCCATAACATGAAAAACAAAAAAGTCCGTTTTTCATCAAAAGTCATGCTGAAAAAAATGGTGGGAACCGGTTTTAAAGTATGGTGACGTACTATCCAATGGTGCGCAGCCAATAAACCAAGTATTAACCAAATCCAAGCGGGGTAAAGGGTTTCAACAGCTTTTATCTAAGCCCAACTGATCCATAACATGAAAAACAAAAAAGTCCGTTTTTCATCAAAAGTCATGCTGAAAAAAATGGTGGGAACCGGTTTTAAAGTATGGTGACGTACTATCCAATGGTGCGCAGCCAATAAACCAAGTATTAACCAAATCCAAGCGGGGTAAAGGGTTTCAACAGCTTTTATCTAAGCCCAACTGATCCATAACATGAAAAACAAAAAAGTCCGTTTTTCATCAAAAGTCATGCTGAAAAAAATGGTGGGAACCGGTTTTAAAGTATGGTGACGTACTATCCAATGGTGCGCAGCCAATAAACCAAGTATTAACCAAATCCAAGCGGGGTAAAGGGTTTCAACAGCTTTTATCTAAGCCCAACTGATCCATAACATGAAAAACAAAAAAGTCCGTTTTTCATCAAAAGTCATGCTGAAAAAAATGGTGGGAACCGGTTTTAAAGTATGGTGACGTACTATCCAATGGTGCGCAGCCAATAAACCAAGTATTAACCAAATCCAAGCGGGGTAAAGGGTTTCAACAGCTTTTATCTAAGCCCAACTGATCCATAACATGAAAAACAAAAAAGTCCGTTTTTCATCAAAAGTCATGCTGAAAAAAATGGTGGGAACCGGTTTTAAAGTATGGTGACGTACTATCCAATGGTGCGCAGCCAATAAACCAAGTATTAACCAAATCCAAGCGGGGTAAAGGGTTTCAACAGCTTTTATCTAAGCCCAACTGATCCATAACATGAAAAACAAAAAAGTCCGTTTTTCATCAAAAGTCATGCTGAAAAAAATGGTGGGAACCGGTTTTAAAGTATGGTGACGTACTATCCAATGGTGCGCAGCCAATAAACCAAGTATTAACCAAATCCAAGCGGGGTAAAGGGTTTCAACAGCTTTTATCTAAGCCCAACTGATCCATAACATGAAAAACAAAAAAGTCCGTTTTTCATCAAAAGTCATGCTGAAAAAAATGGTGGGAACCGGTTTTAAAGTATGGTGACGTACTATCCAATGGTGCGCAGCCAATAAACCAAGTATTAACCAAATCCAAGCGGGGTAAAGGGTTTCAACAGCTTTTATCTAAGCCCAACTGATCCATAACATGAAAAACAAAAAAGTCCGTTTTTCATCAAAAGTCATGCTGAAAAAAATGGTGGGAACCGGTTTTAAAGTATGGTGACGTACTATCCAATGGTGCGCAGCCAATAAACCAAGTATTAACCAAATCCAAGCGGGGTAAAGGGTTTCAACAGCTTTTATCTAAGCCCAACTGATCCATAACATGAAAAACAAAAAAGTCCGTTTTTCATCAAAAGTCATGCTGAAAAAAATGGTGGGAACCGGTTTTAAAGTATGGTGACGTACTATCCAATGGTGCGCAGCCAATAAACCAAGTATTAACCAAATCCAAGCGGGGTAAAGGGTTTCAACAGCTTTTATCTAAGCCCAACTGATCCATAACATGAAAAACAAAAAAGTCCGTTTTTCATCAAAAGTCATGCTGAAAAAAATGGTGGGAACCGGTTTTAAAGTATGGTGACGTACTATCCAATGGTGCGCAGCCAATAAACCAAGTATTAACCAAATCCAAGCGGGGTAAAGGGTTTCAACAGCTTTTATCTAAGCCCAACTGATCCATAACATGAAAAACAAAAAAGTCCGTTTTTCATCAAAAGTCATGCTGAAAAAAATGGTGGGAACCGGTTTTAAAGTATGGTGACGTACTATCCAATGGTGCGCAGCCAATAAACCAAGTATTAACCAAATCCAAGCGGGGTAAAGGGTTTCAACAGCTTTTATCTAAGCCCAACTGATCCATAACATGAAAAACAAAAAAGTCCGTTTTTCATCAAAAGTCATGCTGAAAAAAATGGTGGGAACCGGTTTTAAAGTATGGTGACGTACTATCCAATGGTGCGCAGCCAATAAACCAAGTATTAACCAAATCCAAGCGGGGTAAAGGGTTTCAACAGCTTTTATCTAAGCCCAACTGATCCATAACATGAAAAACAAAAAAGTCCGTTTTTCATCAAAAGTCATGCTGAAAAAAATGGTGGGAACCGGTTTTAAAGTATGGTGACGTACTATCCAATGGTGCGCAGCCAATAAACCAAGTATTAACCAAATCCAAGCGGGGTAAAGGGTTTCAACAGCTTTTATCTAAGCCCAACTGATCCATAACATGAAAAACAAAAAAGTCCGTTTTTCATCAAAAGTCATGCTGAAAAAAATGGTGGGAACCGGTTTTAAAGTATGGTGACGTACTATCCAATGGTGCGCAGCCAATAAAAAAAGTATTAACCAAATCCAAGCGGGGTAAAGGGTTTCAACAGCTTTTATCTAAGCCCAACTGATCCATAACATGAAAAACAAAAAAGTCCGTTTTTCATCAAAAGTCATGCTGAAAAAAATGGTGGGAACCGGTTTTAAAGTATGGTGACGTACTATCCAATGGTGCGCAGCCAATAAACCAAGTATTAACCAAATCCAAGCGGGGTAAAGGGTTTCAACAGCTTTTATCTAAGCCCAACTGATCCATAACATGAAAAACAAAAAAGTCCGTTTTTCATCAAAAGTCATGCTGAAAAAAATGGTGGGAACCGGTTTTAAAGTATGGTGACGTACTATCCAATGGTGCGCAGCCAATAAACCAAGTATTAACCAAATCCAAGCGGGGTAAAGGGTTTCAACAGCTTTTATCTAAGCCCAACTGATCCATAACATGAAAAACAAAAAAGTCCGTTTTTCATCAAAAGTCATGCTGAAAAAAATGGTGGGAACCGGTTTTAAAGTATGGTGACGTACTATCCAATGGTGCGCAGCCAATAAACCAAGTATTAACCAAATCCAAGCGGGGTAAAGGGTTTCAACAGCTTTTATCTAAGCCCAACTGATCCATAACATGAAAAACAAAAAAGTCCGTTTTTCATCAAAAGTCATGCTGAAAAAAATGGTGGGAACCGGTTTTAAAGTATGGTGACGTACTATCCAATGGTGCGCAGCCAATAAACCAAGTATTAACCAAATCCAAGCGGGGTAAAGGGTTTCAACAGCTTTTATCTAAGCCCAACTGATCCATAACATGAAAAACAAAAAAGTCCGTTTTTCATCAAAAGTCATGCTGAAAAAAATGGTGGGAACCGGTTTTAAAGTATGGTGACGTACTATCCAATGGTGCGCAGCCAATAAACCAAGTATTAACCAAATCCAAGCGGGGTAAAGGGTTTCAACAGCTTTTATCTAAGCCCAACTGATCCATAACATGAAAAACAAAAAAGTCCGTTTTTCATCAAAAGTCATGCTGAAAAAAATGGTGGGAACCGGTTTTAAAGTATGGTGACGTACTATCCAATGGTGCGCAGCCAATAAACCAAGTATTAACCAAATCCAAGCGGGGTAAAGGGTTTCAACAGCTTTTATCTAAGCCCAACTGATCCATAACATGAAAAACAAAAAAGTCCGTTTTTCATCAAAAGTCATGCTGAAAAAAATGGTGGGAACCGGTTTTAAAGTATGGTGACGTACTATCCAATGGTGCGCAGCCAATAAACCAAGTATTAACCAAATCCAAGCGGGGTAAAGGGTTTCAACAGCTTTTATCTAAGCCCAACTGATCCATAACATGAAAAACAAAAAAGTCCGTTTTTCATCAAAAGTCATGCTGAAAAAAATGGTGGGAACCGGTTTTAAAGTATGGTGACGTACTATCCAATGGTGCGCAGCCAATAAACCAAGTATTAACCAAATCCAAGCGGGGTAAAGGGTTTCAACAGCTTTTATCTAAGCCCAACTGATCCATAACATGAAAAACAAAAAAGTCCGTTTTTCATCAAAAGTCATGCTGAAAAAAATGGTGGGAACCGGTTTTAAAGTATGGTGACGTACTATCCAATGGTGCGCAGCCAATAAACCAAGTATTAACCAAATCCAAGCGGGGTAAAGGGTTTCAACAGCTTTTATCTAAGCCCAACTGATCCATAACATGAAAAACAAAAAAGTCCGTTTTTCATCAAAAGTCATGCTGAAAAAAATGGTGGGAACCGGTTTTAAAGTATGGTGACGTACTATCCAATGGTGCGCAGCCAATAAACCAAGTATTAACCAAATCCAAGCGGGGTAAAGGGTTTCAACAGCTTTTATCTAAGCCCAACTGATCCATAACATGAAAAACAAAAAAGTCCGTTTTTCATCAAAAGTCATGCTGAAAAAAATGGTGGGAACCGGTTTTAAAGTATGGTGACGTACTATCCAATGGTGCGCAGCCAATAAACCAAGTATTAACCAAATCCAAGCGGGGTAAAGGGTTTCAACAGCTTTTATCTAAGCCCAACTGATCCATAACATGAAAAACAAAAAAGTCCGTTTTTCATCAAAAGTCATGCTGAAAAAAATGGTGGGAACCGGTTTTAAAGTATGGTGACGTACTATCCAATGGTGCGCAGCCAATAAACCAAGTATTAACCAAATCCAAGCGGGGTAAAGGGTTTCAACAGCTTTTATCTAAGCCCAACTGATCCATAACATGAAAAACAAAAAAGTCCGTTTTTCATCAAAAGTCATGCTGAAAAAAATGGTGGGAACCGGTTTTAAAGTATGGTGACGTACTATCCAATGGTGCGCAGCCAATAAACCAAGTATTAACCAAATCCAAGCGGGGTAAAGGGTTTCAACAGCTTTTATCTAAGCCCAACTGATCCATAACATGAAAAACAAAAAAGTCCGTTTTTCATCAAAAGTCATGCTGAAAAAAATGGTGGGAACCGGTTTTAAAGTATGGTGACGTACTATCCAATGGTGCGCAGCCAATAAACCAAGTATTAACCAAATCCAAGCGGGGTAAAGGGTTTCAACAGCTTTTATCTAAGCCCAACTGATCCATAACATGAAAAACAAAAAAGTCCGTTTTTCATCAAAAGTCATGCTGAAAAAAATGGTGGGAACCGGTTTTAAAGTATGGTGACGTACTATCCAATGGTGCGCAGCCAATAAACCAAGTATTAACCAAATCCAAGCGGGGTAAAGGGTTTCAACAGCTTTTATCTAAGCCCAACTGATCCATAACATGAAAAACAAAAAAGTCCGTTTTTCATCAAAAGTCATGCTGAAAAAAATGGTGGGAACCGGTTTTAAAGTATGGTGACGTACTATCCAATGGTGCGCAGCCAATAAACCAAGTATTAACCAAATCCAAGCGGGGTAAAGGGTTTCAACAGCTTTTATCTAAGCCCAACTGATCCATAACATGAAAAACAAAAAAGTCCGTTTTTCATCAAAAGTCATGCTGAAAAAAATGGTGGGAACCGGTTTTAAAGTATGGTGACGTACTATCCAATGGTGCGCAGCCAATAAACCAAGTATTAACCAAATCCAAGCGGGGTAAAGGGTTTCAACAGCTTTTATCTAAGCCCAACTGATCCATAACATGAAAAACAAAAAAGTCCGTTTTTCATCAAAAGTCATGCTGAAAAAAATGGTGGGAACCGGTTTTAAAGTATGGTGACGTACTATCCAATGGTGCGCAGCCAATAAACCAAGTATTAACCAAATCCAAGCGGGGTAAAGGGTTTCAACAGCTTTTATCTAAGCCCAACTGATCCATAACATGAAAAACAAAAAAGTCCGTTTTTCATCAAAAGTCATGCTGAAAAAAATGGTGGGAACCGGTTTTAAAGTATGGTGACGTACTATCCAATGGTGCGCAGCCAATAAACCAAGTATTAACCAAATCCAAGCGGGGTAAAGGGTTTCAACAGCTTTTATCTAAGCCCAACTGATCCATAACATGAAAAACAAAAAAGTCCGTTTTTCATCAAAAGTCATGCTGAAAAAAATGGTGGGAACCGGTTTTAAAGTATGGTGACGTACTATCCAATGGTGCGCAGCCAATAAACCAAGTATTAACCAAATCCAAGCGGGGTAAAGGGTTTCAACAGCTTTTATCTAAGCCCAACTGATCCATAACATGAAAAACAAAAAAGTCCGTTTTTCATCAAAAGTCATGCTGAAAAAAATGGTGGGAACCGGTTTTAAAGTATGGTGACGTACTATCCAATGGTGCGCAGCCAATAAACCAAGTATTAACCAAATCCAAGCGGGGTAAAGGGTTTCAACAGCTTTTATCTAAGCCCAACTGATCCATAACATGAAAAACAAAAAAGTCCGTTTTTCATCAAAAGTCATGCTGAAAAAAATGGTGGGAACCGGTTTTAAAGTATGGTGACGTACTATCCAATGGTGCGCAGCCAATAAACCAAGTATTAACCAAATCCAAGCGGGGTAAAGGGTTTCAACAGCTTTTATCTAAGCCCAACTGATCCATAACATGAAAAACAAAAAAGTCCGTTTTTCATCAAAAGTCATGCTGAAAAAAATGGTGGGAACCGGTTTTAAAGTATGGTGACGTACTATCCAAAAAACAAAAAAGTCCGTTTTTCATCAAAAGTCATGCTGAAAAAAATGGTGGGAACCGGTTTTAAAGTATGGTGACGTACTATCCAATGGTGCGCAGCCAATAAACCAAGTATTAACCAATCAATCCAAGCGGGGTAAAGGGTTTCAACAGCTTTTATCTAAGCCCAACTGATCCATAACATGAAAAACAAAAAAGTCCGTTTTTCATCAAAAGTCATGCTGAAAAAAATGGTGGGAACCGGTTTTAAAGTATGGTGACGTACTATCCAATGGTGCGCAGCCAATAAACCAAGTATTAACCAAATCCAAGCGGGGTAAAGGGTTTCAACAGCTTTTATCTAAGCCCAACTGATCCATAACATGAAAAACAAAAAAGTCCGTTTTTCATCAAAAGTCATGCTGAAAAAAATGGTGGGAACCGGTTTTAAAGTATGGTGACGTACTATCCAATGGTGCGCAGCCAATAAACCAAGTATTAACCAAATCCAAGCGGGGTAAAGGGTTTCAACAGCTTTTATCTAAGCCCAACTGATCCATAACATGAAAAACAAAAAAGTCCGTTTTTCATCAAAAGTCATGCTGAAAAAAATGGTGGGAACCGGTTTTAAAGTATGGTGACGTACTATCCAATGGTGCGCAGCCAATAAACCAAGTATTAACCAAATCCAAGCGGGGTAAAGGGTTTCAACAGCTTTTATCTAAGCCCAACTGATCCATAACATGAAAAACAAAAAAGTCCGTTTTTCATCAAAAGTCATGCTGAAAAAAATGGTGGGAACCGGTTTTAAAGTATGGTGACGTACTATCCAATGGTGCGCAGCCAATAAACCAAGTATTAACCAAATCCAAGCGGGGTAAAGGGTTTCAACAGCTTTTATCTAAGCCCAACTGATCCATAACATGAAAAACAAAAAAGTCCGTTTTTCATCAAAAGTCATGCTGAAAAAAATGGTGGGAACCGGTTTTAAAGTATGGTGACGTACTATCCAATGGTGCGCAGCCAATAAACCAAGTATTAACCAAATCCAAGCGGGGTAAAGGGTTTCAACAGCTTTTATCTAAGCCCAACTGATCCATAACATGAAAAACAAAAAAGTCCGTTTTTCATCAAAAGTCATGCTGAAAAAAATGGTGGGAACCGGTTTTAAAGTATGGTGACGTACTATCCAATGGTGCGCAGCCAATAAACCAAGTATTAACCAAATCCAAGCGGGGTAAAGGGTTTCAACAGCTTTTATCTAAGCCCAACTGATCCATAACATGAAAAACAAAAAAGTCCGTTTTTCATCAAAAGTCATGCTGAAAAAAATGGTGGGAACCGGTTTTAAAGTATGGTGACGTACTATCCAATGGTGCGCAGCCAATAAACCAAGTATTAACCAAATCCAAGCGGGGTAAAGGGTTTCAACAGCTTTTATCTAAGCCCAACTGATCCATAACATGAAAAACAAAAAAGTCCGTTTTTCATCAAAAGTCATGCTGAAAAAAATGGTGGGAACCGGTTTTAAAGTATGGTGACGTACTATCCAATGGTGCGCAGCCAATAAACCAAGTATTAACCAAATCCAAGCGGGGTAAAGGGTTTCAACAGCTTTTATCTAAGCCCAACTGATCCATAACATGAAAAACAAAAAAGTCCGTTTTTCATCAAAAGTCATGCTGAAAAAAATGGTGGGAACCGGTTTTAAAGTATGGTGACGTACTATCCAATGGTGCGCAGCCAATAAACCAAGTATTAACCAAATCCAAGCGGGGTAAAGGGTTTCAACAGCTTTTATCTAAGCCCAACTGATCCATAACATGAAAAACAAAAAAGTCCGTTTTTCATCAAAAGTCATGCTGAAAAAAATGGTGGGAACCGGTTTTAAAGTATGGTGACGTACTATCCAATGGTGCGCAGCCAATAAACCAAGTATTAACCAAATCCAAGCGGGGTAAAGGGTTTCAACAGCTTTTATCTAAGCCCAACTGATCCATAACATGAAAAACAAAAAAGTCCGTTTTTCATCAAAAGTCATGCTGAAAAAAATGGTGGGAACCGGTTTTAAAGTATGGTGACGTACTATCCAATGGTGCGCAGCCAATAAACCAAGTATTAACCAAATCCAAGCGGGGTAAAGGGTTTCAACAGCTTTTATCTAAGCCCAACTGATCCATAACATGAAAAACAAAAAAGTCCGTTTTTCATCAAAAGTCATGCTGAAAAAAATGGTGGGAACCGGTTTTAAAGTATGGTGACGTACTATCCAATGGTGCGCAGCCAATAAACCAAGTATTAACCAAATCCAAGCGGGGTAAAGGGTTTCAACAGCTTTTATCTAAGCCCAACTGATCCATAACATGAAAAACAAAAAAGTCCGTTTTTCATCAAAAGTCATGCTGAAAAAAATGGTGGGAACCGGTTTTAAAGTATGGTGACGTACTATCCAATGGTGCGCAGCCAATAAACCAAGTATTAACCAAATCCAAGCGGGGTAAAGGGTTTCAACAGCTTTTATCTAAGCCCAACTGATCCATAACATGAAAAACAAAAAAGTCCGTTTTTCATCAAAAGTCATGCTGAAAAAAATGGTGGGAACCGGTTTTAAAGTATGGTGACGTACTATCCAATGGTGCGCAGCCAATAAACCAAGTATTAACCAAATCCAAGCGGGGTAAAGGGTTTCAACAGCTTTTATCTAAGCCCAACTGATCCATAACATGAAAAACAAAAAAGTCCGTTTTTCATCAAAAGTCATGCTGAAAAAAATGGTGGGAACCGGTTTTAAAGTATGGTGACGTACTATCCAATGGTGCGCAGCCAATAAACCAAGTATTAACCAAATCCAAGCGGGGTAAAGGGTTTCAACAGCTTTTATCTAAGCCCAACTGATCCATAACATGAAAAACAAAAAAGTCCGTTTTTCATCAAAAGTCATGCTGAAAAAAATGGTGGGAACCGGTTTTAAAGTATGGTGACGTACTATCCAATGGTGCGCAGCCAATAAACCAAGTATTAACCAAATCCAAGCGGGGTAAAGGGTTTCAACAGCTTTTATCTAAGCCCAACTGATCCATAACATGAAAAACAAAAAAGTCCGTTTTTCATCAAAAGTCATGCTGAAAAAAATGGTGGGAACCGGTTTTAAAGTATGGTGACGTACTATCCAATGGTGCGCAGCCAATAAACCAAGTATTAACCAAATCCAAGCGGGGTAAAGGGTTTCAACAGCTTTTATCTAAGCCCAACTGATCCATAACATGAAAAACAAAAAAGTCCGTTTTTCATCAAAAGTCATGCTGAAAAAAATGGTGGGAACCGGTTTTAAAGTATGGTGACGTACTATCCAATGGTGCGCAGCCAATAAACCAAGTATTAACCAAATCCAAGCGGGGTAAAGGGTTTCAACAGCTTTTATCTAAGCCCAACTGATCCATAACATGAAAAACAAAAAAGTCCGTTTTTCATCAAAAGTCATGCTGAAAAAAATGGTGGGAACCGGTTTTAAAGTATGGTGACGTACTATCCAATGGTGCGCAGCCAATAAACCAAGTATTAACCAAATCCAAGCGGGGTAAAGGGTTTCAACAGCTTTTATCTAAGCCCAACTGATCCATAACATGAAAAACAAAAAAGTCCGTTTTTCATCAAAAGTCATGCTGAAAAAAATGGTGGGAACCGGTTTTAAAGTATGGTGACGTACTATCCAATGGTGCGCAGCCAATAAACCAAGTATTAACCAAATCCAAGCGGGGTAAAGGGTTTCAACAGCTTTTATCTAAGCCCAACTGATCCATAACATGAAAAACAAAAAAGTCCGTTTTTCATCAAAAGTCATGCTGAAAAAAATGGTGGGAACCGGTTTTAAAGTATGGTGACGTACTATCCAATGGTGCGCAGCCAATAAACCAAGTATTAACCAAATCCAAGCGGGGTAAAGGGTTTCAACAGCTTTTATCTAAGCCCAACTGATCCATAACATGAAAAACAAAAAAGTCCGTTTTTCATCAAAAGTCATGCTGAAAAAAATGGTGGGAACCGGTTTTAAAGTATGGTGACGTACTATCCAATGGTGCGCAGCCAATAAACCAAGTATTAACCAAATCCAAGCGGGGTAAAGGGTTTCAACAGCTTTTATCTAAGCCCAACTGATCCATAACATGAAAAACAAAAAAGTCCGTTTTTCATCAAAAGTCATGCTGAAAAAAATGGTGGGAACCGGTTTTAAAGTATGGTGACGTACTATCCAATGGTGCGCAGCCAATAAACCAAGTATTAACCAAATCCAAGCGGGGTAAAGGGTTTCAACAGCTTTTATCTAAGCCCAACTGATCCATAACATGAAAAACAAAAAAGTCCGTTTTTCATCAAAAGTCATGCTGAAAAAAATGGTGGGAACCGGTTTTAAAGTATGGTGACGTACTATCCAATGGTGCGCAGCCAATAAACCAAGTATTAACCAAATCCAAGCGGGGTAAAGGGTTTCAACAGCTTTTATCTAAGCCCAACTGATCCATAACATGAAAAACAAAAAAGTCCGTTTTTCATCAAAAGTCATGCTGAAAAAAATGGTGGGAACCGGTTTTAAAGTATGGTGACGTACTATCCAATGGTGCGCAGCCAATAAACCAAGTATTAACCAAATCCAAGCGGGGTAAAGGGTTTCAACAGCTTTTATCTAAGCCCAACTGATCCATAACATGAAAAACAAAAAAGTCCGTTTTTCATCAAAAGTCATGCTGAAAAAAATGGTGGGAACCGGTTTTAAAGTATGGTGACGTACTATCCAATGGTGCGCAGCCAATAAACCAAGTATTAACCAAATCCAAGCGGGGTAAAGGGTTTCAACAGCTTTTATCTAAGCCCAACTGATCCATAACATGAAAAACAAAAAAGTCCGTTTTTCATCAAAAGTCATGCTGAAAAAAATGGTGGGAACCGGTTTTAAAGTATGGTGACGTACTATCCAATGGTGCGCAGCCAATAAACCAAGTATTAACCAAATCCAAGCGGGGTAAAGGGTTTCAACAGCTTTTATCTAAGCCCAACTGATCCATAACATGAAAAACAAAAAAGTCCGTTTTTCATCAAAAGTCATGCTGAAAAAAATGGTGGGAACCGGTTTTAAAGTATGGTGACGTACTATCCAATGGTGCGCAGCCAATAAACCAAGTATTAACCAAATCCAAGCGGGGTAAAGGTTTCAACAGCTTTTATCTAAGCCCAACTGATCCATAACATGAAAAACAAAAAAGTCCGTTTTTCATCAAAAGTCATGCTGAAAAAAATGGTGGGAACCGGTTTTAAAGTATGGTGACGTACTATCCAATGGTGCGCAGCCAATAAACCAAGTATTAACCAAATCCAAGCGGGGTAAAGGGTTTCAACAGCTTTTATCTAAGCCCAACTGATCCATAACATGAAAAACAAAAAAGTCCGTTTTTCATCAAAAGTCATGCTGAAAAAAATGGTGGGAACCGGTTTTAAAGTATGGTGACGTACTATCCAATGGTGCGCAGCCAATAAACCAAGTATTAACCAAATCCAAGCGGGGTAAAGGGTTTCAACAGCTTTTATCTAAGCCCAACTGATCCATAACATGAAAAACAAAAAAGTCCGTTTTTCATCAAAAGTCATGCTGAAAAAAATGGTGGGAACCGGTTTTAAAGTATGGTGACGTACTATCCAATGGTGCGCAGCCAATAAACCAAGTATTAACCAAATCCAAGCGGGGTAAAGGGTTTCAACAGCTTTTATCTAAGCCCAACTGATCCATAACATGAAAAACAAAAAAGTCCGTTTTTCATCAAAAGTCATGCTGAAAAAAATGGTGGGAACCGGTTTTAAAGTATGGTGACGTACTATCCAATGGTGCGCAGCCAATAAACCAAGTATTAACCAAATCCAAGCGGGGTAAAGGGTTTCAACAGCTTTTATCTAAGCCCAACTGATCCATAACATGAAAAACAAAAAAGTCCGTTTTTCATCAAAAGTCATGCTGAAAAAAATGGTGGGAACCGGTTTTAAAGTATGGTGACGTACTATCCAATGGTGCGCAGCCAATAAACCAAGTATTAACCAAATCCAAGCGGGGTAAAGGGTTTCAACAGCTTTTATCTAAGCCCAACTGATCCATAACATGAAAAACAAAAAAGTCCGTTTTTCATCAAAAGTCATGCTGAAAAAAATGGTGGGAACCGGTTTTAAAGTATGGTGACGTACTATCCAATGGTGCGCAGCCAATAAACCAAGTATTAACCAAATCCAAGCGGGGTAAAGGGTTTCAACAGCTTTTATCTAAGCCCAACTGATCCATAACATGAAAAACAAAAAAGTCCGTTTTTCATCAAAAGTCATGCTGAAAAAAATGGTGGGAACCGGTTTTAAAGTATGGTGACGTACTATCCAATGGTGCGCAGCCAATAAACCAAGTATTAACCAAATCCAAGCGGGGTAAAGGGTTTCAACAGCTTTTATCTAAGCCCAACTGATCCATAACATGAAAAACAAAAAAGTCCGTTTTTCATCAAAAGTCATGCTGAAAAAAATGGTGGGAACCGGTTTTAAAGTATGGTGACGTACTATCCAATGGTGCGCAGCCAATAAACCAAGTATTAACCAAATCCAAGCGGGGTAAAGGGTTTCAACAGCTTTTATCTAAGCCCAACTGATCCATAACATGAAAAACAAAAAAGTCCGTTTTTCATCAAAAGTCATGCTGAAAAAAATGGTGGGAACCGGTTTTAAAGTATGGTGACGTACTATCCAATGGTGCGCAGCCAATAAACCAAGTATTAACCAAATCCAAGCGGGGTAAAGGGTTTCAACAGCTTTTATCTAAGCCCAACTGATCCATAACATGAAAAACAAAAAAGTCCGTTTTTCATCAAAAGTCATGCTGAAAAAAATGGTGGGAACCGGTTTTAAAGTATGGTGACGTACTATCCAATGGTGCGCAGCCAATAAACCAAGTATTAACCAAATCCAAGCGGGGTAAAGGGTTTCAACAGCTTTTATCTAAGCCCAACTGATCCATAACATGAAAAACAAAAAAGTCCGTTTTTCATCAAAAGTCATGCTGAAAAAAATGGTGGGAACCGGTTTTAAAGTATGGTGACGTACTATCCAATGGTGCGCAGCCAATAAACCAAGTATTAACCAAATCCAAGCGGGGTAAAGGGTTTCAACAGCTTTTATCTAAGCCCAACTGATCCATAACATGAAAAACAAAAAAGTCCGTTTTTCATCAAAAGTCATGCTGAAAAAAATGGTGGGAACCGGTTTTAAAGTATGGTGACGTACTATCCAATGGTGCGCAGCCAATAAACCAAGTATTAACCAAATCCAAGCGGGGTAAAGGGTTTCAACAGCTTTTATCTAAGCCCAACTGATCCATAACATGAAAAACAAAAAAGTCCGTTTTTCATCAAAAGTCATGCTGAAAAAAATGGTGGGAACCGGTTTTAAAGTATGGTGACGTACTATCCAATGGTGCGCAGCCAATAAACCAAGTATTAACCAAATCCAAGCGGGGTAAAGGGTTTCAACAGCTTTTATCTAAGCCCAACTGATCCATAACATGAAAAACAAAAAAGTCCGTTTTTCATCAAAAGTCATGCTGAAAAAAATGGTGGGAACCGGTTTTAAAGTATGGTGACGTACTATCCAATGGTGCGCAGCCAATAAACCAAGTATTAACCAAATCCAAGCGGGGTAAAGGGTTTCAACAGCTTTTATCTAAGCCCAACTGATCCATAACATGAAAAACAAAAAAGTCCGTTTTTCATCAAAAGTCATGCTGAAAAAAATGGTGGGAACCGGTTTTAAAGTATGGTGACGTACTATCCAATGGTGCGCAGCCAATAAACCAAGTATTAACCAAATCCAAGCGGGGTAAAGGGTTTCAACAGCTTTTATCTAAGCCCAACTGATCCATAACATGAAAAACAAAAAAGTCCGTTTTTCATCAAAAGTCATGCTGAAAAAAATGGTGGGAACCGGTTTTAAAGTATGGTGACGTACTATCCAATGGTGCGCAGCCAATAAACCAAGTATTAACCAAATCCAAGCGGGGTAAAGGGTTTCAACAGCTTTTATCTAAGCCCAACTGATCCATAACATGAAAAACAAAAAAGTCCGTTTTTCATCAAAAGTCATGCTGAAAAAAATGGTGGGAACCGGTTTTAAAGTATGGTGACGTACTATCCAATGGTGCGCAGCCAATAAACCAAGTATTAACCAAATCCAAGCGGGGTAAAGGGTTTCAACAGCTTTTATCTAAGCCCAACTGATCCATAACATGAAAAACAAAAAAGTCCGTTTTTCATCAAAAGTCATGCTGAAAAAAATGGTGGGAACCGGTTTTAAAGTATGGTGACGTACTATCCAATGGTGCGCAGCCAATAAACCAAGTATTAACCAAATCCAAGCGGGGTAAAGGGTTTCAACAGCTTTTATCTAAGCCCAACTGATCCATAACATGAAAAACAAAAAAGTCCGTTTTTCATCAAAAGTCATGCTGAAAAAAATGGTGGGAACCGGTTTTAAAGTATGGTGACGTACTATCCAATGGTGCGCAGCCAATAAACCAAGTATTAACCAAATCCAAGCGGGGTAAAGGGTTTCAACAGCTTTTATCTAAGCCCAACTGATCCATAACATGAAAAACAAAAAAGTCCGTTTTTCATCAAAAGTCATGCTGAAAAAAATGGTGGGAACCGGTTTTAAAGTATGGTGACGTACTATCCAATGGTGCGCAGCCAATAAACCAAGTATTAACCAAATCCAAGCGGGGTAAAGGGTTTCAACAGCTTTTATCTAAGCCCAACTGATCCATAACATGAAAAACAAAAAAGTCCGTTTTTCATCAAAAGTCATGCTGAAAAAAATGGTGGGAACCGGTTTTAAAGTATGGTGACGTACTATCCAATGGTGCGCAGCCAATAAACCAAGTATTAACCAAATCCAAGCGGGGTAAAGGGTTTCAACAGCTTTTATCTAAGCCCAACTGATCCATAACATGAAAAACAAAAAAGTCCGTTTTTCATCAAAAGTCATGCTGAAAAAAATGGTGGGAACCGGTTTTAAAGTATGGTGACGTACTATCCAATGGTGCGCAGCCAATAAACCAAGTATTAACCAAATCCAAGCGGGGTAAAGGGTTTCAACAGCTTTTATCTAAGCCCAACTGATCCATAACATGAAAAACAAAAAAGTCCGTTTTTCATCAAAAGTCATGCTGAAAAAAATGGTGGGAACCGGTTTTAAAGTATGGTGACGTACTATCCAATGGTGCGCAGCCAATAAACCAAGTATTAACCAAATCCAAGCGGGGTAAAGGGTTTCAACAGCTTTTATCTAAGCCCAACTGATCCATAACATGAAAAACAAAAAAGTCCGTTTTTCATCAAAAGTCATGCTGAAAAAAATGGTGGGAACCGGTTTTAAAGTATGGTGACGTACTATCCAATGGTGCGCAGCCAATAAACCAAGTATTAACCAAATCCAAGCGGGGTAAAGGGTTTCAACAGCTTTTATCTAAGCCCAACTGATCCATAACATGAAAAACAAAAAAGTCCGTTTTTCATCAAAAGTCATGCTGAAAAAAATGGTGGGAACCGGTTTTAAAGTATGGTGACGTACTATCCAATGGTGCGCAGCCAATAAACCAAGTATTAACCAAATCCAAGCGGGGTAAAGGGTTTCAACAGCTTTTATCTAAGCCCAACTGATCCATAACATGAAAAACAAAAAAGTCCGTTTTTCATCAAAAGTCATGCTGAAAAAAATGGTGGGAACCGGTTTTAAAGTATGGTGACGTACTATCCAATGGTGCGCAGCCAATAAACCAAGTATTAACCAAATCCAAGCGGGGTAAAGGGTTTCAACAGCTTTTATCTAAGCCCAACTGATCCATAACATGAAAAACAAAAAAGTCCGTTTTTCATCAAAAGTCATGCTGAAAAAAATGGTGGGAACCGGTTTTAAAGTATGGTGACGTACTATCCAATGGTGCGCAGCCAATAAACCAAGTATTAACCAAATCCAAGCGGGGTAAAGGGTTTCAACAGCTTTTATCTAAGCCCAACTGATCCATAACATGAAAAACAAAAAAGTCCGTTTTTCATCAAAAGTCATGCTGAAAAAAATGGTGGGAACCGGTTTTAAAGTATGGTGACGTACTATCCAATGGTGCGCAGCCAATAAACCAAGTATTAACCAAATCCAAGCGGGGTAAAGGGTTTCAACAGCTTTTATCTAAGCCCAACTGATCCATAACATGAAAAACAAAAAAGTCCGTTTTTCATCAAAAGTCATGCTGAAAAAAATGGTGGGAACCGGTTTTAAAGTATGGTGACGTACTATCCAATGGTGCGCAGCCAATAAACCAAGTATTAACCAAATCCAAGCGGGGTAAAGGGTTTCAACAGCTTTTATCTAAGCCCAACTGATCCATAACATGAAAAACAAAAAAGTCCGTTTTTCATCAAAAGTCATGCTGAAAAAAATGGTGGGAACCGGTTTTAAAGTATGGTGACGTACTATCCAATGGTGCGCAGCCAATAAACCAAGTATTAACCAAATCCAAGCGGGGTAAAGGGTTTCAACAGCTTTTATCTAAGCCCAACTGATCCATAACATGAAAAACAAAAAAGTCCGTTTTTCATCAAAAGTCATGCTGAAAAAAATGGTGGGAACCGGTTTTAAAGTATGGTGACGTACTATCCAATGGTGCGCAGCCAATAAACCAAGTATTAACCAAATCCAAGCGGGGTAAAGGGTTTCAACAGCTTTTATCTAAGCCCAACTGATCCATAACATGAAAAACAAAAAAGTCCGTTTTTCATCAAAAGTCATGCTGAAAAAAATGGTGGGAACCGGTTTTAAAGTATGGTGACGTACTATCCAATGGTGCGCAGCCAATAAACCAAGTATTAACCAAATCCAAGCGGGGTAAAGGGTTTCAACAGCTTTTATCTAAGCCCAACTGATCCATAACATGAAAAACAAAAAAGTCCGTTTTTCATCAAAAGTCATGCTGAAAAAAATGGTGGGAACCGGTTTTAAAGTATGGTGACGTACTATCCAATGGTGCGCAGCCAATAAACCAAGTATTAACCAAATCCAAGCGGGGTAAAGGGTTTCAACAGCTTTTATCTAAGCCCAACTGATCCATAACATGAAAAACAAAAAAGTCCGTTTTTCATCAAAAGTCATGCTGAAAAAAATGGTGGGAACCGGTTTTAAAGTATGGTGACGTACTATCCAATGGTGCGCAGCCAATAAACCAAGTATTAACCAAATCCAAGCGGGGTAAAGGGTTTCAACAGCTTTTATCTAAGCCCAACTGATCCATAACATGAAAAACAAAAAAGTCCGTTTTTCATCAAAAGTCATGCTGAAAAAAATGGTGGGAACCGGTTTTAAAGTATGGTGACGTACTATCCAATGGTGCGCAGCCAATAAACCAAGTATTAACCAAATCCAAGCGGGGTAAAGGGTTTCAACAGCTTTTATCTAAGCCCAACTGATCCATAACATGAAAAACAAAAAAGTCCGTTTTTCATCAAAAGTCATGCTGAAAAAAATGGTGGGAACCGGTTTTAAAGTATGGTGACGTACTATCCAATGGTGCGCAGCCAATAAACCAAGTATTAACCAAATCCAAGCGGGGTAAAGGGTTTCAACAGCTTTTATCTAAGCCCAACTGATCCATAACATGAAAAACAAAAAAGTCCGTTTTTCATCAAAAGTCATGCTGAAAAAAATGGTGGGAACCGGTTTTAAAGTATGGTGACGTACTATCCAATGGTGCGCAGCCAATAAACCAAGTATTAACCAAATCCAAGCGGGGTAAAGGGTTTCAACAGCTTTTATCTAAGCCCAACTGATCCATAACATGAAAAACAAAAAAGTCCGTTTTTCATCAAAAGTCATGCTGAAAAAAATGGTGGGAACCGGTTTTAAAGTATGGTGACGTACTATCCAATGGTGCGCAGCCAATAAACCAAGTATTAACCAAATCCAAGCGGGGTAAAGGGTTTCAACAGCTTTTATCTAAGCCCAACTGATCCATAACATGAAAAACAAAAAAGTCCGTTTTTCATCAAAAGTCATGCTGAAAAAAATGGTGGGAACCGGTTTTAAAGTATGGTGACGTACTATCCAATGGTGCGCAGCCAATAAACCAAGTATTAACCAAATCCAAGCGGGGTAAAGGGTTTCAACAGCTTTTATCTAAGCCCAACTGATCCATAACATGAAAAACAAAAAAGTCCGTTTTTCATCAAAAGTCATGCTGAAAAAAATGGTGGGAACCGGTTTTAAAGTATGGTGACGTACTATCCAATGGTGCGCAGCCAATAAACCAAGTATTAACCAAATCCAAGCGGGGTAAAGGGTTTCAACAGCTTTTATCTAAGCCCAACTGATCCATAACATGAAAAACAAAAAAGTCCGTTTTTCATCAAAAGTCATGCTGAAAAAAATGGTGGGAACCGGTTTTAAAGTATGGTGACGTACTATCCAATGGTGCGCAGCCAATAAACCAAGTATTAACCAAATCCAAGCGGGGTAAAGGGTTTCAACAGCTTTTATCTAAGCCCAACTGATCCATAACATGAAAAACAAAAAAGTCCGTTTTTCATCAAAAGTCATGCTGAAAAAAATGGTGGGAACCGGTTTTAAAGTATGGTGACGTACTATCCAATGGTGCGCAGCCAATAAACCAAGTATTAACCAAATCCAAGCGGGGTAAAGGGTTTCAACAGCTTTTATCTAAGCCCAACTGATCCATAACATGAAAAACAAAAAAGTCCGTTTTTCATCAAAAGTCATGCTGAAAAAAATGGTGGGAACCGGTTTTAAAGTATGGTGACGTACTATCCAATGGTGCGCAGCCAATAAACCAAGTATTAACCAAATCCAAGCGGGGTAAAGGGTTTCAACAGCTTTTATCTAAGCCCAACTGATCCATAACATGAAAAACAAAAAAGTCCGTTTTTCATCAAAAGTCATGCTGAAAAAAATGGTGGGAACCGGTTTTAAAGTATGGTGACGTACTATCCAATGGTGCGCAGCCAATAAACCAAGTATTAACCAAATCCAAGCGGGGTAAAGGGTTTCAACAGCTTTTATCTAAGCCCAACTGATCCATAACATGAAAAACAAAAAAGTCCGTTTTTCATCAAAAGTCATGCTGAAAAAAATGGTGGGAACCGGTTTTAAAGTATGGTGACGTACTATCCAATGGTGCGCAGCCAATAAACCAAGTATTAACCAAATCCAAGCGGGGTAAAGGGTTTCAACAGCTTTTATCTAAGCCCAACTGATCCATAACATGAAAAACAAAAAAGTCCGTTTTTCATCAAAAGTCATGCTGAAAAAAATGGTGGGAACCGGTTTTAAAGTATGGTGACGTACTATCCAATGGTGCGCAGCCAATAAACCAAGTATTAACCAAATCCAAGCGGGGTAAAGGGTTTCAACAGCTTTTATCTAAGCCCAACTGATCCATAACATGAAAAACAAAAAAGTCCGTTTTTCATCAAAAGTCATGCTGAAAAAAATGGTGGGAACCGGTTTTAAAGTATGGTGACGTACTATCCAATGGTGCGCAGCCAATAAACCAAGTATTAACCAAATCCAAGCGGGGTAAAGGGTTTCAACAGCTTTTATCTAAGCCCAACTGATCCATAACATGAAAAACAAAAAAGTCCGTTTTTCATCAAAAGTCATGCTGAAAAAAATGGTGGGAACCGGTTTTAAAGTATGGTGACGTACTATCCAATGGTGCGCAGCCAATAAACCAAGTATTAACCAAATCCAAGCGGGGTAAAGGGTTTCAACAGCTTTTATCTAAGCCCAACTGATCCATAACATGAAAAACAAAAAAGTCCGTTTTTCATCAAAAGTCATGCTGAAAAAAATGGTGGGAACCGGTTTTAAAGTATGGTGACGTACTATCCAATGGTGCGCAGCCAATAAACCAAGTATTAACCAAATCCAAGCGGGGTAAAGGGTTTCAACAGCTTTTATCTAAGCCCAACTGATCCATAACATGAAAAACAAAAAAGTCCGTTTTTCATCAAAAGTCATGCTGAAAAAAATGGTGGGAACCGGTTTTAAAGTATGGTGACGTACTATCCAATGGTGCGCAGCCAATAAACCAAGTATTAACCAAATCCAAGCGGGGTAAAGGGTTTCAACAGCTTTTATCTAAGCCCAACTGATCCATAACATGAAAAACAAAAAAGTCCGTTTTTCATCAAAAGTCATGCTGAAAAAAATGGTGGGAACCGGTTTTAAAGTATGGTGACGTACTATCCAATGGTGCGCAGCCAATAAACCAAGTATTAACCAAATCCAAGCGGGGTAAAGGGTTTCAACAGCTTTTATCTAAGCCCAACTGATCCATAACATGAAAAACAAAAAAGTCCGTTTTTCATCAAAAGTCATGCTGAAAAAAATGGTGGGAACCGGTTTTAAAGTATGGTGACGTACTATCCAATGGTGCGCAGCCAATAAACCAAGTATTAACCAAATCCAAGCGGGGTAAAGGGTTTCAACAGCTTTTATCTAAGCCCAACTGATCCATAACATGAAAAACAAAAAAGTCCGTTTTTCATCAAAAGTCATGCTGAAAAAAATGGTGGGAACCGGTTTTAAAGTATGGTGACGTACTATCCAATGGTGCGCAGCCAATAAACCAAGTATTAACCAAATCCAAGCGGGGTAAAGGGTTTCAACAGCTTTTATCTAAGCCCAACTGATCCATAACATGAAAAACAAAAAAGTCCGTTTTTCATCAAAAGTCATGCTGAAAAAAATGGTGGGAACCGGTTTTAAAGTATGGTGACGTACTATCCAATGGTGCGCAGCCAATAAACCAAGTATTAACCAAATCCAAGCGGGGTAAAGGGTTTCAACAGCTTTTATCTAAGCCCAACTGATCCATAACATGAAAAACAAAAAAGTCCGTTTTTCATCAAAAGTCATGCTGAAAAAAATGGTGGGAACCGGTTTTAAAGTATGGTGACGTACTATCCAATGGTGCGCAGCCAATAAACCAAGTATTAACCAAATCCAAGCGGGGTAAAGGGTTTCAACAGCTTTTATCTAAGCCCAACTGATCCATAACATGAAAAACAAAAAAGTCCGTTTTTCATCAAAAGTCATGCTGAAAAAAATGGTGGGAACCGGTTTTAAAGTATGGTGACGTACTATCCAATGGTGCGCAGCCAATAAACCAAGTATTAACCAAATCCAAGCGGGGTAAAGGGTTTCAACAGCTTTTATCTAAGCCCAACTGATCCATAACATGAAAAACAAAAAAGTCCGTTTTTCATCAAAAGTCATGCTGAAAAAAATGGTGGGAACCGGTTTTAAAGTATGGTGACGTACTATCCAATGGTGCGCAGCCAATAAACCAAGTATTAACCAAATCCAAGCGGGGTAAAGGGTTTCAACAGCTTTTATCTAAGCCCAACTGATCCATAACATGAAAAACAAAAAAGTCCGTTTTTCATCAAAAGTCATGCTGAAAAAAATGGTGGGAACCGGTTTTAAAGTATGGTGACGTACTATCCAATGGTGCGCAGCCAATAAACCAAGTATTAACCAAATCCAAGCGGGGTAAAGGGTTTCAACAGCTTTTATCTAAGCCCAACTGATCCATAACATGAAAAACAAAAAAGTCCGTTTTTCATCAAAAGTCATGCTGAAAAAAATGGTGGGAACCGGTTTTAAAGTATGGTGACGTACTATCCAATGGTGCGCAGCCAATAAACCAAGTATTAACCAAATCCAAGCGGGGTAAAGGGTTTCAACAGCTTTTATCTAAGCCCAACTGATCCATAACATGAAAAACAAAAAAGTCCGTTTTTCATCAAAAGTCATGCTGAAAAAAATGGTGGGAACCGGTTTTAAAGTATGGTGACGTACTATCCAATGGTGCGCAGCCAATAAACCAAGTATTAACCAAATCCAAGCGGGGTAAAGGGTTTCAACAGCTTTTATCTAAGCCCAACTGATCCATAACATGAAAAACAAAAAAGTCCGTTTTTCATCAAAAGTCATGCTGAAAAAAATGGTGGGAACCGGTTTTAAAGTATGGTGACGTACTATCCAATGGTGCGCAGCCAATAAACCAAGTATTAACCAAATCCAAGCGGGGTAAAGGGTTTCAACAGCTTTTATCTAAGCCCAACTGATCCATAACATGAAAAACAAAAAAGTCCGTTTTTCATCAAAAGTCATGCTGAAAAAAATGGTGGGAACCGGTTTTAAAGTATGGTGACGTACTATCCAATGGTGCGCAGCCAATAAACCAAGTATTAACCAAATCCAAGCGGGGTAAAGGGTTTCAACAGCTTTTATCTAAGCCCAACTGATCCATAACATGAAAAACAAAAAAGTCCGTTTTTCATCAAAAGTCATGCTGAAAAAAATGGTGGGAACCGGTTTTAAAGTATGGTGACGTACTATCCAATGGTGCGCAGCCAATAAACCAAGTATTAACCAAATCCAAGCGGGGTAAAGGGTTTCAACAGCTTTTATCTAAGCCCAACTGATCCATAACATGAAAAACAAAAAAGTCCGTTTTTCATCAAAAGTCATGCTGAAAAAAATGGTGGGAACCGGTTTTAAAGTATGGTGACGTACTATCCAATGGTGCGCAGCCAATAAACCAAGTATTAACCAAATCCAAGCGGGGTAAAGGGTTTCAACAGCTTTTATCTAAGCCCAACTGATCCATAACATGAAAAACAAAAAAGTCCGTTTTTCATCAAAAGTCATGCTGAAAAAAATGGTGGGAACCGGTTTTAAAGTATGGTGACGTACTATCCAATGGTGCGCAGCCAATAAACCAAGTATTAACCAAATCCAAGCGGGGTAAAGGGTTTCAACAGCTTTTATCTAAGCCCAACTGATCCATAACATGAAAAACAAAAAAGTCCGTTTTTCATCAAAAGTCATGCTGAAAAAAATGGTGGGAACCGGTTTTAAAGTATGGTGACGTACTATCCAATGGTGCGCAGCCAATAAACCAAGTATTAACCAAATCCAAGCGGGGTAAAGGGTTTCAACAGCTTTTATCTAAGCCCAACTGATCCATAACATGAAAAACAAAAAAGTCCGTTTTTCATCAAAAGTCATGCTGAAAAAAATGGTGGGAACCGGTTTTAAAGTATGGTGACGTACTATCCAATGGTGCGCAGCCAATAAACCAAGTATTAACCAAATCCAAGCGGGGTAAAGGGTTTCAACAGCTTTTATCTAAGCCCAACTGATCCATAACAGAAAAAAAAGTCCGTTTTTCATCAAAAGTCATGCTGAAAAAAATGGTGGGAACCGGTTTTAAAGTATGGTGACGTACTATCCAATGGTGCGCAGCCAATAAACCAAGTATTAACCAAATCCAAGCGGGGTAAAGGGTTTCAACAGCTTTTATCTAAGCCCAACTGATCCATAACATGAAAAACAAAAAAGTCCGTTTTTCATCAAAAGTCATGCTGAAAAAAATGGTGGGAACCGGTTTTAAAGTATGGTGACGTACTATCCAATGGTGCGCAGCCAATAAACCAAGTATTAACCAAATCCAAGCGGGGTAAAGGGTTTCAACAGCTTTTATCTAAGCCCAACTGATCCATAACATGAAAAACAAAAAAGTCCGTTTTTCATCAAAAGTCATGCTGAAAAAAATGGTGGGAACCGGTTTTAAAGTATGGTGACGTACTATCCAATGGTGCGCAGCCAATAAACCAAGTATTAACCAAATCCAAGCGGGGTAAAGGGTTTCAACAGCTTTTATCTAAGCCCAACTGATCCATAACATGAAAAACAAAAAAGTCCGTTTTTCATCAAAAGTCATGCTGAAAAAAATGGTGGGAACCGGTTTTAAAGTATGGTGACGTACTATCCAATGGTGCGCAGCCAATAAACCAAGTATTAACCAAATCCAAGCGGGGTAAAGGGTTTCAACAGCTTTTATCTAAGCCCAACTGATCCATAACATGAAAAACAAAAAAGTCCGTTTTTCATCAAAAGTCATGCTGAAAAAAATGGTGGGAACCGGTTTTAAAGTATGGTGACGTACTATCCAATGGTGCGCAGCCAATAAACCAAGTATTAACCAAATCCAAGCGGGGTAAAGGGTTTCAACAGCTTTTATCTAAGCCCAACTGATCCATAACATGAAAAACAAAAAAGTCCGTTTTTCATCAAAAGTCATGCTGAAAAAAATGGTGGGAACCGGTTTTAAAGTATGGTGACGTACTATCCAATGGTGCGCAGCCAATAAACCAAGTATTAACCAAATCCAAGCGGGGTAAAGGGTTTCAACAGCTTTTATCTAAGCCCAACTGATCCATAACATGAAAAACAAAAAAGTCCGTTTTTCATCAAAAGTCATGCTGAAAAAAATGGTGGGAACCGGTTTTAAAGTATGGTGACGTACTATCCAATGGTGCGCAGCCAATAAACCAAGTATTAACCAAATCCAAGCGGGGTAAAGGGTTTCAACAGCTTTTATCTAAGCCCAACTGATCCATAACATGAAAAACAAAAAAGTCCGTTTTTCATCAAAAGTCATGCTGAAAAAAATGGTGGGAACCGGTTTTAAAGTATGGTGACGTACTATCCAATGGTGCGCAGCCAATAAACCAAGTATTAACCAAATCCAAGCGGGGTAAAGGGTTTCAACAGCTTTTATCTAAGCCCAACTGATCCATAACATGAAAAACAAAAAAGTCCGTTTTTCATCAAAAGTCATGCTGAAAAAAATGGTGGGAACCGGTTTTAAAGTATGGTGACGTACTATCCAATGGTGCGCAGCCAATAAACCAAGTATTAACCAAATCCAAGCGGGGTAAAGGGTTTCAACAGCTTTTATCTAAGCCCAACTGATCCATAACATGAAAAACAAAAAAGTCCGTTTTTCATCAAAAGTCATGCTGAAAAAAATGGTGGGAACCGGTTTTAAAGTATGGTGACGTACTATCCAATGGTGCGCAGCCAATAAACCAAGTATTAACCAAATCCAAGCGGGGTAAAGGGTTTCAACAGCTTTTATCTAAGCCCAACTGATCCATAACATGAAAAACAAAAAAGTCCGTTTTTCATCAAAAGTCATGCTGAAAAAAATGGTGGGAACCGGTTTTAAAGTATGGTGACGTACTATCCAATGGTGCGCAGCCAATAAACCAAGTATTAACCAAATCCAAGCGGGGTAAAGGGTTTCAACAGCTTTTATCTAAGCCCAACTGATCCATAACATGAAAAACAAAAAAGTCCGTTTTTCATCAAAAGTCATGCTGAAAAAAATGGTGGGAACCGGTTTTAAAGTATGGTGACGTACTATCCAATGGTGCGCAGCCAATAAACCAAGTATTAACCAAATCCAAGCGGGGTAAAGGGTTTCAACAGCTTTTATCTAAGCCCAACTGATCCATAACATGAAAAACAAAAAAGTCCGTTTTTCATCAAAAGTCATGCTGAAAAAAATGGTGGGAACCGGTTTTAAAGTATGGTGACGTACTATCCAATGGTGCGCAGCCAATAAACCAAGTATTAACCAAATCCAAGCGGGGTAAAGGGTTTCAACAGCTTTTATCTAAGCCCAACTGATCCATAACATGAAAAACAAAAAAGTCCGTTTTTCATCAAAAGTCATGCTGAAAAAAATGGTGGGAACCGGTTTTAAAGTATGGTGACGTACTATCCAATGGTGCGCAGCCAATAAACCAAGTATTAACCAAATCCAAGCGGGGTAAAGGGTTTCAACAGCTTTTATCTAAGCCCAACTGATCCATAACATGAAAAACAAAAAAGTCCGTTTTTCATCAAAAGTCATGCTGAAAAAAATGGTGGGAACCGGTTTTAAAGTATGGTGACGTACTATCCAATGGTGCGCAGCCAATAAACCAAGTATTAACCAAATCCAAGCGGGGTAAAGGGTTTCAACAGCTTTTATCTAAGCCCAACTGATCCATAACATGAAAAACAAAAAAGTCCGTTTTTCATCAAAAGTCATGCTGAAAAAAATGGTGGGAACCGGTTTTAAAGTATGGTGACGTACTATCCAATGGTGCGCAGCCAATAAACCAAGTATTAACCAAATCCAAGCGGGGTAAAGGGTTTCAACAGCTTTTATCTAAGCCCAACTGATCCATAACATGAAAAACAAAAAAGTCCGTTTTTCATCAAAAGTCATGCTGAAAAAAATGGTGGGAACCGGTTTTAAAGTATGGTGACGTACTATCCAATGGTGCGCAGCCAATAAACCAAGTATTAACCAAATCCAAGCGGGGTAAAGGGTTTCAACAGCTTTTATCTAAGCCCAACTGATCCATAACATGAAAAACAAAAAAGTCCGTTTTTCATCAAAAGTCATGCTGAAAAAAATGGTGGGAACCGGTTTTAAAGTATGGTGACGTACTATCCAATGGTGCGCAGCCAATAAACCAAGTATTAACCAAATCCAAGCGGGGTAAAGGGTTTCAACAGCTTTTATCTAAGCCCAACTGATCCATAACATGAAAAACAAAAAAGTCCGTTTTTCATCAAAAGTCATGCTGAAAAAAATGGTGGGAACCGGTTTTAAAGTATGGTGACGTACTATCCAATGGTGCGCAGCCAATAAACCAAGTATTAACCAAATCCAAGCGGGGTAAAGGGTTTCAACAGCTTTTATCTAAGCCCAACTGATCCATAACATGAAAAACAAAAAAGTCCGTTTTTCATCAAAAGTCATGCTGAAAAAAATGGTGGGAACCGGTTTTAAAGTATGGTGACGTACTATCCAATGGTGCGCAGCCAATAAACCAAGTATTAACCAAATCCAAGCGGGGTAAAGGGTTTCAACAGCTTTTATCTAAGCCCAACTGATCCATAACATGAAAAACAAAAAAGTCCGTTTTTCATCAAAAGTCATGCTGAAAAAAATGGTGGGAACCGGTTTTAAAGTATGGTGACGTACTATCCAATGGTGCGCAGCCAATAAACCAAGTATTAACCAAATCCAAGCGGGGTAAAGGGTTTCAACAGCTTTTATCTAAGCCCAACTGATCCATAACATGAAAAACAAAAAAGTCCGTTTTTCATCAAAAGTCATGCTGAAAAAAATGGTGGGAACCGGTTTTAAAGTATGGTGACGTACTATCCAATGGTGCGCAGCCAATAAACCAAGTATTAACCAAATCCAAGCGGGGTAAAGGGTTTCAACAGCTTTTATCTAAGCCCAACTGATCCATAACATGAAAAACAAAAAAGTCCGTTTTTCATCAAAAGTCATGCTGAAAAAAATGGTGGGAACCGGTTTTAAAGTATGGTGACGTACTATCCAATGGTGCGCAGCCAATAAACCAAGTATTAACCAAATCCAAGCGGGGTAAAGGGTTTCAACAGCTTTTATCTAAGCCCAACTGATCCATAACATGAAAAACAAAAAAGTCCGTTTTTCATCAAAAGTCATGCTGAAAAAAATGGTGGGAACCGGTTTTAAAGTATGGTGACGTACTATCCAATGGTGCGCAGCCAATAAACCAAGTATTAACCAAATCCAAGCGGGGTAAAGGGTTTCAACAGCTTTTATCTAAGCCCAACTGATCCATAACATGAAAAACAAAAAAGTCCGTTTTTCATCAAAAGTCATGCTGAAAAAAATGGTGGGAACCGGTTTTAAAGTATGGTGACGTACTATCCAATGGTGCGCAGCCAATAAACCAAGTATTAACCAAATCCAAGCGGGGTAAAGGGTTTCAACAGCTTTTATCTAAGCCCAACTGATCCATAACATGAAAAACAAAAAAGTCCGTTTTTCATCAAAAGTCATGCTGAAAAAAATGGTGGGAACCGGTTTTAAAGTATGGTGACGTACTATCCAATGGTGCGCAGCCAATAAACCAAGTATTAACCAAATCCAAGCGGGGTAAAGGGTTTCAACAGCTTTTATCTAAGCCCAACTGATCCATAACATGAAAAACAAAAAAGTCCGTTTTTCATCAAAAGTCATGCTGAAAAAAATGGTGGGAACCGGTTTTAAAGTATGGTGACGTACTATCCAATGGTGCGCAGCCAATAAACCAAGTATTAACCAAATCCAAGCGGGGTAAAGGGTTTCAACAGCTTTTATCTAAGCCCAACTGATCCATAACATGAAAAACAAAAAAGTCCGTTTTTCATCAAAAGTCATGCTGAAAAAAATGGTGGGAACCGGTTTTAAAGTATGGTGACGTACTATCCAATGGTGCGCAGCCAATAAACCAAGTATTAACCAAATCCAAGCGGGGTAAAGGGTTTCAACAGCTTTTATCTAAGCCCAACTGATCCATAACATGAAAAACAAAAAAGTCCGTTTTTCATCAAAAGTCATGCTGAAAAAAATGGTGGGAACCGGTTTTAAAGTATGGTGACGTACTATCCAATGGTGCGCAGCCAATAAACCAAGTATTAACCAAATCCAAGCGGGGTAAAGGGTTTCAACAGCTTTTATCTAAGCCCAACTGATCCATAACATGAAAAACAAAAAAGTCCGTTTTTCATCAAAAGTCATGCTGAAAAAAATGGTGGGAACCGGTTTTAAAGTATGGTGACGTACTATCCAATGGTGCGCAGCCAATAAACCAAGTATTAACCAAATCCAAGCGGGGTAAAGGGTTTCAACAGCTTTTATCTAAGCCCAACTGATCCATAACATGAAAAACAAAAAAGTCCGTTTTTCATCAAAAGTCATGCTGAAAAAAATGGTGGGAACCGGTTTTAAAGTATGGTGACGTACTATCCAATGGTGCGCAGCCAATAAACCAAGTATTAACCAAATCCAAGCGGGGTAAAGGGTTTCAACAGCTTTTATCTAAGCCCAACTGATCCATAACATGAAAAACAAAAAAGTCCGTTTTTCATCAAAAGTCATGCTGAAAAAAATGGTGGGAACCGGTTTTAAAGTATGGTGACGTACTATCCAATGGTGCGCAGCCAATAAACCAAGTATTAACCAAATCCAAGCGGGGTAAAGGGTTTCAACAGCTTTTATCTAAGCCCAACTGATCCATAACATGAAAAACAAAAAAGTCCGTTTTTCATCAAAAGTCATGCTGAAAAAAATGGTGGGAACCGGTTTTAAAGTATGGTGACGTACTATCCAATGGTGCGCAGCCAATAAACCAAGTATTAACCAAATCCAAGCGGGGTAAAGGGTTTCAACAGCTTTTATCTAAGCCCAACTGATCCATAACATGAAAAACAAAAAAGTCCGTTTTTCATCAAAAGTCATGCTGAAAAAAATGGTGGGAACCGGTTTTAAAGTATGGTGACGTACTATCCAATGGTGCGCAGCCAATAAACCAAGTATTAACCAAATCCAAGCGGGGTAAAGGGTTTCAACAGCTTTTATCTAAGCCCAACTGATCCATAACATGAAAAACAAAAAAGTCCG